>PYAF01004456.1:90247-125667 GCA_007407185.1 Glycine tomentella
TATTAATTTATGTAATTTTCTTGATTTATATAATTGATATTAAAAAATTATTTACTATATAAATTTTTATAATAAAAAGAAAAATATTAACATGTAAGTCTTCTAAAAAATTAAGTATTAAAATTTTATTAATTTATACAATTAAAATAAAAAAATTTACATATAAATAAAATTAAGTAATTTTGTATAATTTATATATTAATTGATACAATTATATTAATTTATGTAATTAGAGTAAAAATAATTTATATTAAATCAATTTATAAAAAAAATTTAAGCAATTTATATATTAATTTAGGAAATTTAATTATAAATTTTTAAAATTAAAATAAAATTATGTAAACTATTCAAAATAAAAATATATAAAATGATGTAATATAAAAATAAAAAATATTTATATAATTTTTATAGTTAAAAAATTAATAACCCTTGACTAATAATAAATACAAAATAATATTTATAAATTTAATTAAACAAAATAAGTATCTTAATATTTTATTATTTTCTCTTTAAATAAAATATCATTGTTTCAGTTTCTATCAAGATCTTTTTCTATTTTCACTTTATTTAATTTTTTGTTACATAAGCAACATGTTAATAGATTATATAAGTGTCATGTTAGCATTATTAATCATATTAAAGTTAATGTTTAACTTTAAATTATCAACTAACAATTAACTTAAAGAAGGATCAAAGTTATTTATTATGAAAAATAAAATGACTGAACGTCTTTATTTAGAAATTAGAAATTAAAATTACAATTTATTGTATTGTAGCTTATCCATTATCCAAAATGACCACACCCTTTTATGGGTTGAGGGTCCAATGAGTTGAAAAATCTCCGAATTTATCCAAACATAAGGAGAGATTTTTATCCTAATAATACAAAAAAAATAAAAATAACTCAAATAGTACAAAGCAAAAATTATTTATCTAAATGATACATTTTATTGTGCAAGATACCCATTTTACATCGTGTTTTTTTTTCTTAGTTAACAAGTCAGTTTTTGGGGAATCAATTTCTTAGCTCATTTTTTTAAATAAAAAATTGATAATTTTTTTGTTTTTTTTTGTAATTATTTTTTATGTCTTTTATTAGTTATTCCTTTGTATTTTTTATGTCTTTCTAAAAAAACAAATTGTTGATAAAATGTGTATTTACCCCAAAAATTTACTTGAACTAAAAAATGATTTAAGTTAACATGAATTAGAATATAATTACAAAATATACAATACTTTGTTTTTAAATGTTTTTGTTTTTGTTTTCTAATTTCAAAATATCTTTTATTAGTTATTCCTTTGTACTTTTTATGTCTTTCTAAAAAAATAAAATTAATTTGTTGATAAAATTTGTATTTAACTCACAAATTTACTTGAACTAAAAAAGGATTTAAGTTAGCATGAATTAGAATAGAATTTACAAACAATACAACAATTTGTTTTTAACGTTATTAGCTTGAGCTTCCAACACACGATGAGACCATTTGTTTTTTTAGTGACCTGGGTTGATACATGAAACATCTTTTTGATTTACTTTGTTCTCTCATATCCATTTTAGTGTGTGTAAGAGATGATATTGGACGATCTTTAAAATTTCTTAACATTTTTTGGCCAGGCCACATTGGTGGTTTGTGACACTTTGGCCAATACGCTTCATTGCACAATTCGACAAACAATTTATGTACATATTTGAGACATTTTTCAATGTGTACACAAGATCTATGTAAGTCTTATACTCATGGTGAATGTGCTTATTGTAACACCCCGTGTGCACCCGGTGTATTAACATTATTATAATATCATAATAGCATAAAATTCTATGGTAAAGCAAATAATGTTGCGAAAGCATGTAAAGATCGCATTTCCTGAGACATTATGTATGGTACAATAACATCAGCATGAATAAAACTCAAACATATCTACATTTAGCCTTTATTGATCCAGATAAACAAAGCCAAACAAAACAACCAAATCTAGGCAGATATTAACCATATCTTCATAGATATGACAGGAGACAGAAAACTACCTCAATATACATACACCACAAGGAGTCTCAAATCTTTCAGACTCCGGTCAACAAGCTCCTAATGCTCAACTTTGGTGTGCTCCTCACCATAGGATCTATCCTCTGTGCTCTACACACCTGCAACATAAACCCCACAAGGGGTGAGATAGAAATCTCAGTAAACTCAGGGTTCTTGGAGATCTTTCCTCCCCCTGGTTCACTTCATACAAAAATATACTAGCTTGGCTTAACAGTAGCCATCTCATCTCTCTTATCATATACCACATATACTATGGTTCATGCACGCCTCAATGGGTCGGTGCACTCATCACTGGTATTGAGAGACCACCTGTCTAGTAAATAGCCTCTCTCTCAAGCTCCATGAGCTAAAACCTTATCTCATCTATATATACATATATCAGCCATTTAGGCTTTCTCATTTCATATCACATCCAAGTCATATATATATATATATATATATATATATATATATATATATATATCAACCACATTGGTAACACATCATACCGACTGAGAGTACACCTATCCCGTGGATAGGTTCTCTGTAACCTAGTCCATCATCTGGGGATGATCATCTAATAGGTACCTTATCTTAGGACTTATTGCCTCTGCCTAAGAAGCTCATCTGACAAGTACACATCCCCAGAGTCTCACTGGACACTAGTCAATACTTGAGGATTTCATCATACAATCAACCTTCATGGCTCACATGAACAAGTTGCATGCACATAGCAGCCTAAGACAAACATATACAATTAACACACGTTGCCTGAGAGAGCTCATCCACTGAATGACACATTCCCTCAGGACTTTCCACTGAGTACCTGAATAGGATCATCTACTGAAAGGCACATCTATTCAGGACTTGCTCTATCCATGCCTGAGGAAGATCATCCACTTAAGGGCACATTCCCTCAAGACTTGTTGCCCAATACCTGAATAGGATCATCTACTTAAAGGCACATCTACTCAGGGTTTACATGGACGCCTATGGATTATCTCAAGGAAGATCATCCACTTAAGGGCACATTCCCAAGGGGTCCATAGTCCACTATTCTCTGGCCAGAGAATGCTCACCTAATCACATAATCAATACAAAGCATGACACTCTCACAGTGTCAATCTAACATCAATATCACAGCACATCAGTGCCAAGCATAACACTATCACAGTGTTAGTCTATCCTCCATCACAGAACACAATCATAGGGTTCATTAATTAGTGGAATACCATTCATCCCCTATCTTAGTGTTTAGTTAACACTAATTATCATATACATGTCTGACATACCTATCAGCAAGCCAATATCATTCCTAACACAATCACAGTGTTAGGTTTATCATCAATTATAGAACACTAGTACAGTATTCATTCTCACCATCAAGTACATAACAAATAAACAGTGACTCCCAAGCCAGGAAATCACTCCAAAGAACACTGAGCTTACCTGGTATGGCCGTGCTTTATCCTCAGCCTTTAGGTGGTTGGTCCATGCTGCTGACACCCTCGTGTCTCGCCCTCTGGCAATCAAATAGCACAGTCAATATCAGACTCATTATACCAGGCATCTAACAATGGTTCTCAACCGTTGAAATGAAAGGAAACGTAATTCCTTTCCATAACCTCTCAGTCATCTAGCTTAGGGTTATCCGACTAACCCCCTCATAGGTAGCTCATAGATCCTAAACAAGGTCTATCTCAGCCTAACCATGACCCCAGAGTCTTTCCAAGACTCTACATTAGTCAATTCCTTGTTCTATTAGTTCATAACTCAACAATTATCAATTATGGCCAAAACAGACATATCACTGTTTATCCACCGTTTATTTGGCCTGACGAACAATTCATATAAAGACACTTAGGTTCATACCTATCTCAGTATCTTTCTTTTACTCAACCTTTTTCCTACTCATACCAATCTCAGGTTTTAAATCAAACTTCATCAGCATTACAATTTCAAAGTCCCATATTACTCAGAACAACCTCCTGGTCATACTTTTCTAAAGAACCTAAGTCTAATTCCAGCCCTATTACCCAATTCACAAATTAACCGGTGAAAGCTGAGTTTCTTACCTCAAAACTGTTGAGGAAGGTCGGAGAATCCCTTCTCCCAGCTCTAGCATCCAAGAAACGCCTTCTTCTCCTCTCAACCTCAGCTCTCTTTGAAGAATCTCAAGAATTGGAGTTTCTCTCAAAACTAGGCTGGAAATTAGCTCTCACAAGGTTCCAATCATGTTTTATAGTGATTAAGAGGTGTTTAGGTGAGGTGGGATGAAGTTATGGAGCTCCCACGCTCATCCATGGCTGTCGGGGTCAGAGGAAGAAGAAAAACATGGGTTTTTTCCCCTTCAAAACGCGAAAATGGCCTTAAATACTGGATCTGCCGACATATCTAGCGCTAATCGCTCCAGTTATTCAAATCAAAGGGGTCTCCAGACCATACTGGCACTAACCGCGCCATAAATGGCGCTAATCGCGCCATACTGGCGCTAATAGCGTCAATCTTGGCGCTACTCGCGCCGAAAATGCGCAAGAAAAGCCTCTTGGAGCGATCTCACGCTAACGGCGCCACTTCCCACGCTACTGGCGCCATTCCCACACTGTTAGCGCCATTTTCACGCTGTTAGCATGAGATTTTTTTTTTTGGAAAAAAATAGGGTTATTATACTTACAAGCAATAACAACATATGAACAAGGCATGTGTACCTTTTGGAATTTACCACAATCACATCACCTTTGATCTGGCCTAACCATGAAATTTCTAAATGCTTTCACCTCTCTTGGGTTAATAGTCTCTTGCACTAAGAATCGTGTATCACACCGATCAAACTCAAGAACATAGTGAGAGTTGACCTTCTTTTGCATGTCTTCCATAGCCTTGTGTTAGTATTTTTGTATAATCATGGTTAGATATGATCATTGCTTCGACTTCTATCCCTCTTTGGTTGAATAGACACATTTGATAAGTCCATTTTACCGACACACTTATTGGAAGATTTCTTATGTTCTTAAGTACCGAGTTGATTGACTCAGTTAGATTGGTGATCACGTGTTCGCATTGTCGGCCTTCATCCCATACAAAAGTCCACTTTTCTTGCGAAATTTGGTTAAGCCAATTAATGGCTCGTTTACTATCTCTTCCTCCCTCAAATTGTTGTAGTAGTAGTTGAAAGTATGCTTTGTCATTGCATATGCTAAGTAGTTAAAAACATATAATTTCAATATTGTGAATAATACAAAATTAAGTGATATTTATTATGAATAGAAAAAAATTTTAATACTCACAATATTAATAATCAGTTTTTTTATGTCATTATTTTTGTACTCCCTCATGTAATTTTGTGCAATGTATTGAATGTAGAACACAAGCACATAATTCTTTGGCATCCACCCACTATCCCATCTTGAGTAGACACTTTTGATTGACTCATCCCTGTTTGAAATCAAACAAAGAACATTTTGTGGTGTGACATGTCTTTTCAAATGGCAGAGGAAGAAGAATCAAACTTTTGTTGTTTCACCCTCAACAATAGAAAATGTTATTGTCAGGATTTTATTGTTCTCATCTTGTGCAACTTCTATAAGGAGAGTCCCTTTCCATACAACCGATTTGATAACTCAGATATTGTTATTTGTATTATTGTTTTAATTTAATATCATTGAAATCAAATTTATACCATTATTGAATTAACTATCCACAAAATATTACATATAATCATAGATGTTGTTATAATTGGAATGGATAATTTTTGTTTCAATAAAAAATCAATATTAATTGGTTGTGTATCAAGTTTATATTCTTATCTCATTAAGAAAAAAAATCATTTCAGATTCAAATATTCATAAATTAATAGTTAACATTGCGAATTGTCTTGATAAAAAGTAGGACAATAATTATGTATTATAAAATAATAATAATAAAGATTTAGTAATTTTACTTATATAATTTTGTTTTAAATCAAAATTTTCCTTTTTTAAAAAAATTAAAATAAAATTAAATAAACTTATATGGTTTAAAATCAATTTTTTAACATTTATTTTTTAATAATATTATTTTAAAACAAAAAATAAAAATTATTTTTCTTTGCAATTTTTATGTTTTTATCATTTTTTGTTTAATGAACAAATATTTTAAGTAAAAATAAAAATCTATTAATTCATTAAAATAAATAGTTTAACATTAAAAAATAAAAAGATAATTCCTAGTTTAATAATAATTAAGAAAATAAGTATCTAATTTGTGTTATTAAGAATGTTAAAATAAGCAAAAATTATTTTTAAACTAAATAAAAGATAAAAAGAAATTTCAAATAATTTTATGAAAATAAAATTGAAAAAAAAAGTTTCAAGTAACTTATTTTCATAAGTTATTTGAAGTAGTTTGTGAAAATAAATTATTAAATAAAATTGGATAGCAAACAAGTTTATTTTGAGAATCAATTTATAAGTTGTAAAATCATCACACTTTTTGCGCATTCTAATGCTAAATCGTTACATGTTTACGGACCAAAATGTTTATTAACCCTTGAAACTAATTATTTTCTCTTTCATATACTCCACCGCGCATTTCGCCAAAGCAAACGCACTTACTCGTACTATTGAGCACGGTTCATTTGAAAATTCTGCTGGCGCTCTCGCGCTCACGTTTGTTTGTTTCTCGTTTTCGCAATCTCGATCTTTTCTCTCTGGTTTGTCTCTACTCCTTTCTAGGGTTTGCTTCTTAGGGTTTGCTTATTTTGTGTTTGTGTTATATCCTTTTCTGTTTATGCACTGAAATGTTAGTTCTGTGTTGGACTGGTGGGTGTTATTGATTTGTTGGGTGATTTTGTGATTGAGTATTGCCCTTCAAAGTGATTTGCTCCGGAGATCAGAGGATTAGAAGAAAATTAGGAAAAAAGTGTATCTTGTATTTGGGCACATATATAATAGGTATCATTGAGTATATTTGATTCCTGAATACGCAAATCTCACAATTAACTTGGCTGGAAAACTAAAATTTAATGCCGTACTCTTAAAGATTGGGAAATTACAATAAGAAAGGGTTTTGTTTGTATATCTATGTTTCAATTACAGTAAGCACACCAAATTGTGAAATTAAAAATTTGTGTATGCATTTTGCTTCTGCAAGTGAAGAAACATGTATTCGAGTCCAAGCCAGTTTGACGGCAATGCAGCCTTCTCCGGTGGTGGATTCATGCCTTCTCAGACCACCCAGGGCCCTGACTCTTCATTCGTTCCCTCCAAGGTCCCTTCTCCCTCTTTTTCCTTTTCATAATAATCACAACCACATTCAACACTAATTAACCCCCATTGTTTTGCTCTTCTTTCAATTGCAAGTGTTTTGAGAAAATAAGATGGAACTAATGTGTGGTTTTAAGTTCTATATTTTTTTTTGTTGTTTTGTAGAATCGTGACGCTCAGTCCTTGCTTCCACTGACAGTGAAGCAGATATACGATGCGTCTCAGTCAAGTGATGATAAAATCAATTTGATTGTTGACGGAGTGGACGTTACCAATGTGCGTTCTCCTTGCATCTTGGTTTGTGAATTTGGGTAGGGTTTTGTGGGTTCTCTTGTCCTAACAATTTGAGTCCAGGTCACTCTTGTAGGAAGGGTGTCCAACAAAGCTGGACGAATTACTGATGTTACTTTTGTGCTTGATGATGGTACAGGAAGGATTGAGTGTAATAAATGGTAATTGTTGTTAAATTTTTCTTATCTTTTTCTGCATTATTATTTTGTTTTAATTTTTTGTTTTATACCATTTGCTGTTGGCAGTTATGTCTGATGACTTCTTGTTTGTGCAGGCTTCATGAAGCTGTTGATACAAATGAAGCAGAGGCTATCTTGTATGCTATATTGCATTTCCTGCATAGATTTCCATTTTTTTATTTAGGCTAGTTTGAATAAAATTCTCAATAAATACCCATAGAAAAAGAAATTAAGAAGGTAAAATGAACTAAGCTTCTTGCTTAAGTTAAAATTAGCTTATGCATAAGTTAATGTATTAAAGTTCTTTTATTTAAATTTTCCAAAAACAAATTTTAATGCACACACAAGTTAATTTTTACTTATAAAGAAGCTAAATTCATTTTACTTTCTTATTTTATTCTCTTATAGGTGTTTGTTGAAAAGTTTATTCAGACAGAACCTTAATACTATATTTACTTGATTGATAATGGTTTTAACCCCTTTCCCTGTTTTTTCAACAGATTCTTCTTCTAACTGCTATATGTTTTTATTTGATTAATTCAGAAAGGAAATGAATTGTTTTGAAATGCATGTTACTGTTGAAATATTTTTTTCTCATAAAATAAAAAGATAAATACATAGATATGATCATTTTATTTATTTTTCTGCAGGAAAATAAGCATATACACACACAACTTATCACTTTGCTCATGTTTTGTAGTGTTGTTGTTTGTTGCCACATGTGTATTTTCATCTTTTTTTCAGACAATTTATTTCATATACTATATGCTAATATTCTAGTTTCATTGTTAGGGAAGGAATGTACGCGAGGCTCCATGGACAATTGAAACATTTTCAGGGTAAAAGGACCTTAAATGTTTTCTCTTTTAGGTATGATATATATACCTTTTGCTTTTTTTATTTTTTTATTATTATTTTGGCTGTTCAATGTTTTAAATTGTCACATCTATTACCAAGGCCAGTTATCTTCTTGTCCCAGTGATTAGTGAATGGCAGGGCAAACTATTTTTTTCCACAGTTCAATATTTTACCTCACCCTGTTGTTTCATTTTCAGGCCTGTGACTGACTTTAATGAGATCGTTAGTCATTTCAGCGATTGCATATATGTGCATCTTTACAACTCCAAATTAAGGGTATTAAAAGCTGTAAACTGTGTTTGAATTATTTGATGTTATATGATGCACATACATGGTTATAAATTTTAATATGTCTATACCATACTCTTATGTTTCATGTGGTAACATCTTCAGACTAGTGTCCCGAATCAGCAGCATTCCTCATCAATTCCTCCCACAATAGGTTATCAAGCTCAAGTTGTTCCACCAACAACTCAGGTAAGAAAGTGAACCATACTTTTCTGTTTTTGCTTCATTTTTATTTAATGTTCTCATTGGTTTGCTACTTGTTATTTGCAGTTCTCTGATCAACATATCAATGGTCAGAAGGGTGTTACTGTTGAAGCAATGGTCTTAGATTTTTTGCATCATCCCTCAAACAGGTATTTTTTTAAGTTATTTTATTTAATGTTGCCAATTTGGCTCTTGTTTATCATGTAACTAACTGCATTCTTGGTGCCTTTGTTTTTTTTTTTTTTGAATATTGGTTTATCCATGTTATTTTTATTATATGGATGCCTGTCCACAAATACCTTTATTGAATATTACAAAACTTTTGCATTGTTTGCTGTAGAAGTGGAATAAAGAATTTTCTAGTAGTTCAATTAAATTGAGTATGGTTGTATACGGATTTTTTAAAAGCTAAATTACTCTTTTGATTTTTTTAGTTTTCAATTTGTTCAGCTTGGTCTCTATTATTGTGTGACCGTGTGTTTGGTAAACAGTTGATATCAACTGAAACAGGCATTCTCTAGATGACACACAAGAGTTCCTTCTTCATTTGTGCCTGAGAATGTGTGGATGTTTTTTGGATTTCAAATGGAAATCCAAACACTAAAATGTTCAATATGGTCCTCTAATTGTCAAAATATATTCAATGTGGTCCTTTCAATCTGTTTTCTCACTATCAACCTTAGCTTGGCTGTGATGTGTCCATTTTTCACTAGATTAGGTTAACGTCGTCAATGAGAACAAATGGAAAGGACCATGTTGCATAAATTTTTTTAATTAAGGGAATATATTGAACATTTTAATTATTGAAGTACCAAGTTGATCAAATTAAAAAAATAGAGTGCCGATCAAAAAAAAAATTTAAAAAAATAGAGGGGCCAAAATAATAATTCAGCCTATTTTTTATTATTAATCTAAGCCCTGTTTGGAGTGGTTTTGAGTTTCCCGTTTTTGGTTTTGAAATGTAATTTCGAAAACAAAACTTGTTCGGATAAAATGGAGCTAAGTTGGTTTTGTGATTATTGTTTTTAGTTTTACCCTAACCCCTCACACTTCTCCCATCACCGTCATCTCTATCTTGTACTCTCACTCTCCTACCATCTTCTCACCTGCTTGTGGGTGGAACCTGTGCCTGTGGCTTCACTGTCTTGTTCTGCTTGTGGCTGAAATAGTTTGGTGTTTCTGGGATGCTTTTTTTTTTTAAATTTTATTTTCAGTGCTTGTCCTATTTTTGTTTGGCTTTACCATCTCTATTCTCTGTTTACCTTGTTTTCCTATTTCCCTTTTCATTTTTATTTTCATGCTTTCAATTAGAGCTTTGAATCTTGGTCGGTGGTTGTGATTTTAACTCCCGTTTAATTTCGTGACAAATAAAACAACACCTTTTTTTTTTCAATTTTGACACTACCATGGTAATTCTCGAATGCATTCCTGCTGGCCCCTTTTCCTTAATAAAACAGCACTTATATTACTATAAACTCATATAATTAATTCTCAATTAGCTCACCGTGTTCCCATTTGGCCAAAGATGTGTCTGTAAAATTTTGAGAAAGCCAATTAGGATAATGCAGGGAAATTTTCAGTTTTTTCTTTTTCTCGGAATGGGGGTTGCTTTGAGGGTCTGGGTATGAGCTAATGCACAGGGCAATATCCTATCTATTTATTATATGTCTTTGTAGTGTGATTTAACGTACAGGGAAATTTGGAAGTTACCTATGCAATTTGGTGCCTATTTTTCTATGGCTTACAGAGGTTGCAATATACAACTGCAAGATATGTCTTCATAGTTTATGTTAAAAGATATGTTTCTAGTGTAGAAGTAAAGTGCAACATAGTTAGCATTTGTTGGTCTTTGGTATACTGGCTGTTTTGGGTTTGATAGGAAAAGTATGTTAAACTTCAGTTTGATGTTTTTTCTTCTTGGGGTGACATTTGTGACAGCCCCTAGCACTTTTTGGATTAGAGTAGTGCTATGGCAATCGAGATGGTCCGCTGTTTTGCTTTGTGCTGAAAAATTGCTTGAAAGTCCTTGCATATGTCCTCAAGTTGTCTTTGAGTTCAAAGTTGAATGTATGCTTGTTAATCTTTGTGTAGAATGCATGATACGAACATATATTAGGCACTCCTATGTTCTCTACATGCTATCCACTTGAGTTTTTTGTTGGTTAATAAATTTCTGATATTTTTTCCTTAAATCCTTAACATTATTTCTAATTCTTTTTTATATTATTTTTTTATCAGGTTTAATTATTTTTGTGTCAATATTTTTTTATATTGCATGATTCCATAAGGGAACAAGATAAGATAGAATATTTGACTTATTTTATCTATTTTCAATTTGCAACCACTTTGAAAAAACTAAACCAAAATAAATTGAAATTGAAAACTAACAAAAACTGGTTTTGATTTTTAAACATTTCAAAACTAAAAATGAAAACCCACCCCGAACGGGGCCCTACAGATTGAAAATGCATGTTAAGGAACGGTCTGTTTCTACTTTCTAGCGATTATACACGGCACAAGTTGGTAAACTGCCATCTTGAGCCTATGTGAATGAGCAAGTTTCGTGGCATGTTTTTTGTTGGTATCCATGAGTTTCAACTGGGGCTGGATAATGTATCCTTATATATGCTTTCTCTTGTTACGGCCAAAAATAAAAATCCAATAATGTCGGATGTTCTGTGTTAATTTCCTCTGTTTTTAAAATTAGATCGAGGGTTATTTGTGATTGTAATGTCCCTACCTAATTCAAAGTAGAAAGCTTTTGTTTTCCAATTCCAGCTGTTTTTTCCCCTCCCTTTTATTAAAAAGTTGGATGTTTGGGGATCCCAGCCTAAATTTAGAAAAAGCCTCTTTTTTTCTTCTAAAATTAAGTTATCTTTATGAAGCTGGAAATTTGTTGCTTATGATTATTTCCTAACAGTTTTTTTTCTTCCTTTCAGCTGTTTTTATATTCTTTTACTATGTAAAGGCTTATTTTTTCTTGCATCCAACAAAATTAATTATCTTCAAACCACTTTTCAGCAAACTTACCAATCAAAAACTGATTCTGACTATGTTCGATTATAACAATAATTGATTATACCTATAATCAATTATTGAAATAATCTAATTTTCTCAGTTGTTAGTTATACTCTATGGTAGTAAATGTTGGGCTTAAAAGGGTCAATGAGAGAAAAAGGTGGAAGTAGCAAAATGGAAATGTTAAGAGATTGTTGGCCACATAAAAAAGGACAAGATACAAAATGATTGTGTATGACAGTATGAGGAGATATTGTTGTGGCATCAGATAAGATATCATAGAAAATCGATAAGGTGACTTAGATAAATACAAAAAATGTCATTGAAAGCACTAGTGAGGAAGAGTAAATTGCATGAATTTTAGTCTTATAAAAGAAAGGAAGAGCGAAGACCAAAGATTAACATAGGAGAGGGAGTTGTAAAAAACCATTACACGAGCTTAATTATAATAAAGTTTGTACTTATTTTTTTTTAGATGCATGTGTTGATTATTGTTTGGTATTCATAACATTCTGAAATTGATGTTTCAGCTCAAGGAATGAGGGAGTCCATCGTGATCATATTGCACAACATCTTGGAATTTCTTTGGATAAGCTCATGTCTCTCTCTTCTCTCTCTTTAACATACTATCCAAATTTTGTTGACTCTGATTGAATTCCAACTCTGCAGGCTGGCTGTTAAAAATCTTATTGATGAAGGTGCCGTTTATGAAACCATAGGTGATCACTATAAGTCAATCATCAATGGTTGATACCTTGTTGGATAAGGACAGCGATTTTGTTAAGAGTATGCGAACTCTGCGTATGCATTCTAGTGATGTTACACAAGCAACACAACAGTTCTACTAGATTTTGGTCGACTTATTTTTCTACTATATGTTAATAATATGAACCGGTTATATGTAACAAAATATATATAAAATCATATGGAATGTATCCGTTGTGCGAAGCGTTTTTGTCTTATTGATGAACCGGTTTCAATGGGTTGTCGATACTATAGTAAGTTACTATAGTCAGTATAGTGGTACGTACTTGTAATGAGCAAGGATGCTTTACATAATGTTTGGTAGAGGGAAATAGACAAGGAATGAGAGGATTTCTTAAACTATTATTTGATTCAAATTTTAGTAGGAGTAAAATGTAGGAGAGCAAAATCTCTATATCGTAAATTAAATTTTGTCCTTTCCTCTCCATTAAAATCTCTCTTTTCTCCTTTCCTCTTTTAAACCAAATAGTTCATTAGAGGGTAAGTAGTTAATGGGCTTCATTGCAAAATGCTACTCAAGAATGCTTTGTTAAGATCCAAATATATGGGCCGAGTTTGGGCCCTTCTTGACACAACTATGGTTTTCAGATAGGATTTGTTTAGCCTTTTAGCAAAGCCTTGAAACATTCACACTGGTATGAAAACATAGATAGTTATTACTTTAGGTCATTCCCCGGGAGACGTAACTATTATAACTCATTTCATAAATATACTTTTGAAGTGTATAAAATAAGAGTAAACACAGAAGGCACAGGACACTGGTCCTGGGGGAGTGGTATCTGTGATGCTCAAAGACATTATCAAGGAGAAAAGTAATAAAGTAGAATATTAAGCTGAGAATCCGAAGTTAGACACTGCAGAAGTTGTGAATGTAAATCATTATTATAAAAGGATATATAATTAGAAAGTGGAAGTGGCAGATGAAAATGGCACTAGCATCACGTGTGCTTCACTCCAGCACAAATTCCACCGCCCTCTTCGTATTGTGCCTGAAATGGCACGTGGAGACATAGCTCTTGTTGTCAAGTCACGTGCTTTGATGGTGGATCATTTTTTCATAGACGGTAGACCTCTCAAGACGCCACGTGCAATATCATCTTGTATGTTTGACCCTCACGTGGATGCACCGTTTTCACTCTAACTCCTTAATTATTGCTTTTAGTTTTTATAGTATTGTCTAAATACGGATAATACTCATGCTGAATCCGAGTATATGTATAATAAATTCTAGAATAAAATTAGAAAAAACGCCAAAAGAAAATATTATGTTGGCTTAAAAAATAGGGAGCTAACTAAACCCTCTTGAAATATAATTATATTCAACCACACGTATAGTGAATCCTAAGTTGGACCCACATTTATGTCTCAAATCATATAGGATCAGTCAGAGGACCTTTCTCCAAATCGAGAATGTAAGAAGAAGAATTTAAGGAGCACAACTAAAATCAAAGAGAATTTGGAGACTAGAATACAAAGAAGAGGAGGAGAAGATGATGATGAAGTAATAATAATAGTAATAATAAAATACAAATTAAGATATAGCAGCGAACGTGAGGAATGATTCGTTTCTCTGACCCCAAACTACACTCTGCAATGGCTTTCTACAACAAAGTTTGACTGTTTTGGCAAAGTATTCGGCCTTGAATTAAAGAAATTGGCTTTTAGTAGCCAGATGCCCCCATTTCTTACTTTATGTTACAAAATCTGTATGTTAGTGGGTGTTTTTTTAAGTCCACAATTATTAGTTTGAGTTTTAAACTCGTCCTTTTTTTTCTCTCTTTTTACTACAGATTTGAAAGGAATAATAATCAAGCCTCAAATGCGAACACACTCCCACTCCCGCCGAACTCTCTGCCAATCTAAACACCCTTTACTCTTTCTTTATTCCTTACACAAGTAACTTCATCACTATGTAACCTTTTTGTGTTTGTTTTTTTAGGCTTTTTTTTTTTCCTTTCTGCATTCTGATTGCTTAATGTAAAAGCATTTTTAACTCTTACATCCGTGTTTTGAGGACTTGCCTGCCTGCTGCCCACATTTTTAGCAAATTCAATTGTATTTCACCACCTAATCTCTACTCCAATGTTTCTCACCGTCTCTTTTGTCTTTTTGCTCACATGTGCAATGTGAATGTGAGCTTTGCTTGGCTTGCAATCTGGATTGGTGATTGGTGCTGTAGTTGAGTCACTATTATAAGACATTTTTTATATCAAAATTGAGACAAGTTTCCCCATGCTCCGGGGTCAAAGTGTCCTTTCGGGAGCAAGCCACCATATTTCTTGCCTAATCCTGCTTCACTTATTTTATAATTGCGATCAACCCACATCATCTTATACACTAATGTGACAAATATCAACACTGCTATCTTAATCTCAATTTTCATCACTCGCCCCACCCCTTTGCCTTGTCCAAGTGACATTTATGTCATCATTAAATGCATGCCAAGATAGTCATATATAACACGACTGAAAGGTGATTTGCCTGAATTGTTTTGCTTAGTTAATTAATGATGACATGCAGTTGCCTTTTTGTCTCTAATTTCCACTTATAATAATTGTTTTATTCTATCATAGTAATATTTTTGTTTTTAACATAAACTCTCGCAAACAATACTGTGAAATTAACCTTCACATCAGGGGTAGTAGTCAAGTAAAATCCCTTCCCATAACAGTGACTCTAAGATTCAAAATTCTGACAATATTGATGAAGTTTGCCAGATTCAATCATTGTACGTAATTTGATTCATTTCTATATTAACATTTAGGTTTACCAATTACAAATTGCAAAAATTTGATGAAGATAATTTATTTTATAATTTAGTTAACTTCATTATTATAAGTAATTTATTTTTCATCAAAAATCATAAGTAATTTATTATGAAAATCTTGAGTTGTAAATAAGATAAAAATAAAATAAAAAATTGCCATTCCCGATCGACTGTGTTAAAATTTAGACAGAGTACAAGGTCCCTTAAGAGGAGGGTTTTCTCTTTAACTCTTTGGAACTTACAAAAAAGGTACGAATTGAAATTGAACTTGTAAGATAAATAAATGACTAAATTATTTACCATTCATTCCAATCAACTTTTGAAAGCTGGTGGGGTAGATTACAAAATCTCTCCAGTTCTCAGGCTGATCGTGGATTGAGAAAAATAGAAGTCAGGTTTGATACAAAGAAAAACTAGATGATTAAGCTAGGTTTTATGTTTGGTTGAAAATAAAAAAAGGAAACAAAGAAAAAATGTGGTGTGATGATTGTGATCTATGTAAAAAAAAAATTCTCTTCTGTTAAAAAAAATGAGAGACGGAAATTTGTTTAAAAAACAAATTCACTTTATTTGTTCATCTGCTGATTCTACTAGCTTGCGCATCATTATATCAAAATGATGTAAAAACCATTCAATATAAATACATTTTTTTTTATCAAACAATAGGAAATTAATGTTTAGCATTCAAAGTATATTAATTGACATGAGATTATTTTAACTTAATTTAATCAATGAGATTTTTACTGTCTAATATAATCTTATTTGACTTAGAACAATATTATTTTCAGTACAAGATACTTATGATTTGTAAAAATAAAACAAATTATAATTTTTTATTTTTCTTTTCCCTTTAATTTCTAAACATACAAACCTAAGCAGCCACGGATAGGTGCTAATTAAAAGATCTCACATTAATATTTTTATACAATTTAAGACAACCATCCCCTTTTTGAGTTAATTTTTGTTAGTCAGATAGATTCTATTAGATTTTTAATATGATATATCAGATGCTACCTAATGACTATCACTAAAAAAAAAAAAAAAAAGATGCTACCCCTAATGACTAATGAAGGAAGCAGGTGTCCGGATGCATTATTTTGTTTGGTTCTTCAGCCTCGTGGTGAACTGTATAAGCGTGATTGAATAGTGTGACGTGTGAGATCAATGCAAATATATTTTCGCGGGAAGGGAATGCTATTACTGGCTGCATGCAGTCAATTAAATTTATAAAGATAACAGTAACATGATATCTCTTGTTAAGAACTTCTCTTATTCATGATTTGATTTCTCTCCCCCTTACAAAAGCTAGGTGTGTTTGAAAATACCCTTTGATCTATATATGTTAAATATAAGTTTTATATTTTTCAATGTATAAAGAGAAAAGCAAGGTGACTAGGAGAGTGTTAGATTCCACATTGATAGTGAGTTTGGTTAAGCTAACTGATATACAAACACACACCCGTACCACAAAATATATAAAATAATTGTAGACTTGTTTAAAATGGTTATATTATATTAATTCATATATTTTTGTCCACCTTACTATTGCACCTTGAGAAACATGGCCAATAAGTTCCAGTTCCAGCATGATCCTGTCGGTACATATCGAGTTTTTCTTGTCGAACGATTACTTGTTTCTTAGCGGAGAGGAATTTTTGTTTACACAATTGAGGAATATATCTTTAGGTGGAGACGGAAAAGCCTCTCACGTAGTTTTGATTAGACAATAATGTCCATTAACTATTAAAATTCACGCCACGTATCCAATAATGGAAAGCATCCTTCAGCTTATCCAATAGTGGTACAGAGGGTGTGCCTCAACACGTGCAATTTGATGCCATAATAATTCATATTCACATATCTAATAATGCAAGGTGATGATAAGCGAATTAGGCTATTAAATCATTAATTTGAAAAACAACTCATATATCTATCTCACACTCACGCACGCATGTAGGAATTTTTTTTTTTTTTTTTTGACAAAATAGGAATGGTTAGGATATTCTTAAAACCAGACATATCTAAAATATTTGCTATCATTTAAATTATTATGTACTGTTTTATTATGTGAAATCAGAAGAAAAAGACAAACAGACAACCTATTGTGGTGCCGGTGTTGATTTCCTGATCCATGTCTTCTTTTGTTAATTTTTTTTATCGGCACTTCTTTTGTTTATTTATATTCACTTATTACCATGTACATTAATTTTTTTTTCATTTTCATTATGAAATATTTTCATTTTATAAGTTCGACTCATTACACTACTAAAAGTTAATGAATTATTGAACAAATATAATGACAAAAAATATTTTTCATGAAAATGAGTCTAATGAAGTAGTGAAAGAGAATTTAATATTAAATTTTAATTTTTTTATTGCCAGTTGAATTCACTTTTCATTATATTTATAGTTTTTTTTTTAATTCAAACATCACTGGGTTATAAATATGGCGTTCATAAATATTAAGAAAATATATAATAAGGTCTTACCAAAAGTTTTATGGTAAATTCTTGAGAAGAAAAAAATTATTATTAAAGTATGTAAATGTAATTAATGATATATAGGATGTTGCTATCACATGTATGAAAGTTTGTAATATAATATCAAATTATTTTTCTATCACGATTGGTGTACACCAAGGTTCAACCCTTATTGTTTATTTTTTTGTCTTAGTGAAGAATAAACTAACAAAAAATATTTAAGAGAAAGTGTTGTGGTGTATATTTTTTGCATATGATATTGTGCTTACCGATGAGACCAAAGACGATGTTATTAGGAAACTTGAATTGTGGATAAGCACTTTGCAATTTAAATGATTTATCTGAAGTCAGAGCAAGACTGAGTATATGAAGTGTGAGTTTTCGCTGGTAAGAGATGGTGATCAAGACCCCATGCATCTACTTGATCAAGAGGTACCTAAGAAAAATGTTTTTCGATACCTCAGATCAATTTTGCAAAACGGTAAAAAGATTGATGAGGATGTAAATCATAGAATCAAAATAGGGTGAATGAAATGACAAAATGCATATGAATTTTTGTGTGATCGCAAAATTTTTCTTAAGCTAAAAGAAAAATTCTATAAAACAACTATAAGACCTACAATATTATATGGAGTTGAATATGGGCCAGTACATAGACAACATGAGCATAAAATATGGGTAGTATAAATGAGAATATTAAGGTGAATGTGTGGCTATATGAAGATGAACAAGATAAAAAATGAAGATATTTGATGAAAGATAGCAGTAATACCGATGAGTGAAAAGATGAGAAAACATAAATTGAGGTGATTTGAGTATGTAATGAGACACTCCCTTGATGCTCTCGTAAAAACAAAAGTTTGTACCAAGAATTCGACACAAAAAGAGATAGAGATAAATCAAAACTTACATTGAAAAAGGTAGTTAAACAAGATTTAATAAAATGAGATATAGATTGGTGGACAGTGTGTCTTAGGATGAAATGAAAAAAAATTATAAGCTTGGTAGAGGGTTAAACATGTTGTTATCTCTAAGTTCCATATGATCACTTTTTAGTCATTTTGCTCTTGATTTCCCGTTTCTTCTTTTCTCCTTCTTTTCTTTTATCTTATTTTTCCTTTCCCTTCTCCTTCTCCTTTCACTTTTTTTTTTCTCAACTTCCTTGTATCTACCATTAGATTTATCTATCACCATTCCCAATTAACTTAGATTAAATATGTTATAGATGTTGATCTTGAAACATCATTATTTTCTATAAATTTCATATAAATGAATCTAATAAAATATTTTTCTCATGTCTTGAATGAGTCAAAAAAATGATTTAAAATCGCATCCCAAAATAAAAATTGATCATTTTTCAAAATGATAATTTTAACTTATTTTAAAAATATAAAAAACTAAATCGAAACTTATAAAAGATTAATTTAACCTTTAGAAAAAGACTAAATAATGTTATCTTTCAACTTTTAAGATGAATAGTGAATTTAAAGTATCAATGTTAATATACAAATACAGTAATTTCCATATAATTTCTTGCGCATGCTTCCAGAAACCATACAAGTTCCATGAAACATGTTTCCGTATTTATTTTGACATATGCCATTTATTTAATGGCAATAAAGGGTGAATTTATTGTCCTAGGTCCATGGCCGTAGTAATGATATATGAATGCCCACTGGTGGCCATACCTTAGCATTGACAGAGCAGCCAGGCTCTGCCACTACCAGCTTTCAAACGTTTTCTCTTTGCCCTCTCTTTATCATGTATCAACCACCCCGAACTTCTTTTTAAGAAAATTCTTAATAATAAACTTTTAATTTTAAATTATATTTTTGGAACACAATTTTCATTTTTGCTTGGAATTTTTTCATTCAAAATTATAAATAATTAAATATTTTAAACATAAATTTTTTATTTTAAATATGTGATAAATAATTTAAATATGATATAGGATTATTTTTAATTATTTATGTTTTAAAATTTCCAAAATATTAAATTTGAATATAGAAATAAAATATATTATTTATTAAAAATATAAAAAAATTTATTAAAATAATAAATTATTCAATGTTTTATAATTTTTAATCAAAAATTTTTCTATTTTAATATGATAAATTTAAGTCAAAATTAACATGCATTTTTTATTTACAAATAAAATAAAAACATATATACAGAGAGTCAGAGAGAGAATTTAAAAAGATTGGGACATGGCATCCTGAGATCCTTTTGACACGTGTCAAAATTTGCTTAACCAAAACATTAAAATATTGAGTACGTGTCCATAGAGTTACATGCACATCGCACGGAGGGTGATGGCGCTGTACCAAATCCGGTGGTCTCCCAATAATAAGTTTAAAAAAAGCATGTGTTGGTATAATTACATGACAAAATCAATTATTTTTTCTGTAAGTTCTAAAACCATATTTATGACTAAAATTAATTAAACTTATATTTTGGTCATTTTAATAGTTTAAAATTCCTTTTTATTATAATTTACTTTATCTTCTTTCATAAATACTTAGTAGTAAATTAGAATTAACTATCCTCTCGCATTCAATTTCAATTAAATTACCTTCTCTGCAGTAAAGATGAACTACACTTTTCTCTAATGCAATTTTTTTTTTTTTTTATGTATAAAAATTCTCTTCTTTCTCCTTATCTCCTAATTAAAATATTTTACATATTTTACCATTCAAATTAATTTGTGTCTTTCATGTCCGATTTTATAAGGATTTTCTCTGAATTCTTGGAAACAAAATAGTTTTACTTTTTTTAAAATTATTGTTATCTCTTTTAACCTGTATACTAACTAATATTTCTTTATCTCTTATCTAATTTGAATTCTTTTATTTCCTACCTTATTTAATCTATCCTGTCACTTTCACCTCCAATGTTGTGAAGATAAATTGTCACTTAATTTCTCCGAGATAATAATTTATTATCTGTCTTTCTCCTATCAACTAATGTAACGACAAAGATGAAATATAAAACATTTTTTTATGAACTAAAAATCAAAATAAAATTATTAAGTATCAAATACAAAATTTGAAAAATTTTAAGGACAAAAATATATATGTTTTATTTATATGATAAGCTCATTTTAAGGTCAAATGATACACATACACATTTATTTGTGAGAGTAAAATATAATTTGTTTACATGATATAAGTTCACATTTAATTAAAAGATCTAAAATCACAATTATATTTTTATTTAAATCATCTATTATTAGTCCATTTAACTATTTTATTTGTTAAAAATTTAATTTTGAAAATTTTAAATAAAAAATAAATTCCAGTTCTCAAGTATTTTTTCCCTTACATTTTTGCTACATAAACCCCCAAAGAATTCGATAAGACAGTTCATATTCAGTTACTTGCAATTGCACTTTATTTTTTTTTATAATTTATATAATTGTTTTTATTAAACTTATTCTCAAAATAAAACAATTTATGTTTCCATGTATTTATCTCAAAAGTAAACATAAAACAGCTTTTAAGGTAACGCCAATTAATTCAAGGATGATTTTACTTCTTAAGATACAACTGTTGCTAGCACTTCATAAGACATATTCTTATTGATATATTAAATAATTTAAATTAATGTAAAATTTACTTAATCCTTTAATTAATATGTAATAAGAACTCTCGATTGAATTTTGTAATAAAGTTATTTATTAATTGCATGAGAGTGTTTTTGACTAATTTTCCTTTGTAAACAAATACTCTTTTACTATTGTTATTTTTTATATTCATATGAATATTATTTAGTTATTTAAACATATGAAAGTCGACTTAGTGGCAAGGAATTTGAGTAATTTGCACATCTTAGGTTTAAACTTTGGTATTGTCTTTCTACACTGAAATTTATGATTTCACAACAAATATTTATAACAATATACTAGTGATTATCAATTTTAATTATTTCTATAAATTAATTAAATAATATATGTAAACCAATATTTTAAACTTCAATTGTATTTTAAACTATAATTTCAATAGATAAACTCGTTCAAGTAAAATTGGCACCTTTTATTCTGTATAAAACTATTACAAATGCAAAACATTAGTCGATCGTGGTTAGAGAAGTCATAAATAAAAGTTTAAAATCAGATGAGTACTATGATTTTTCATTTACATGTTCTTTCTAAAAAAAAATCATGTATGTTAATATTTTGTTAGACTTATATGGATGTTTGTGTTAAAAGTATATAATTTTTTTTCAAAATGTTTGTAATTTTTTAACTTTTAGCTTTAAATTATCTTCGACAATCTTCAAAAGGAATAAGGAAAACTGAGAATTTTATATAAAAGAGATAAATTAAAAATAAAATAAAAAAAATTATGGAAGGGGATATGTACATGGCCCGAAGAGGCCATAAGGAGTCAAAAGAAAAGAAAAGGGTTGTTCTGATGTGCTTTAAAAACACAGATAGATAAAATAGAGAGAAAGCAAGAAAGAAACACGCGAGGATTGGATAGCGGAAAATGTGACAAAAGATGTCGTGATTCAGACAATTTATCATCATAGAAATAGAGGCCACTATATTTGATCATTCGTCTTGATTTAAAGAGTTCCTTCTTTTGTTAAGGGGAATGTTATCTGTATAATAAATTTTACAATAGAAGAAAAGAGAGAAGTATAAAATGTACTCCTAAGTCCTAATAAATAACATGAGAAATAGGTAAAAAACTATTATTGTAAATTGTTGATGAACAAGCTACTATTATACATTTAAACTCTGTTTTACGAATTTTGAAAGGGAATTTGAACTGGTACGGTGCATAAAGAAAAATGTTCACTCTAATAAATGATGAACAGCGAAAGAGCAGCCATGTTCATCTTTCTTTTTGCTACTGCAATGTTTCAAAACTCACCCCGTTATGGGCGATGGGGTCACCGTGTCCCCTCTTCTTCCGTCTTGCTTCCCTACAATCATACACTAAATATTAGCAACACCCAGTTATACATGTATAATTCCTTTACATTGTTATTATATGTAATATCAATGTTGATACTAGTAGTCCATTGTTTAGTGTGATCTGTCTCTATATCCTAAATTAATTGACCCATAAATATCTCTTAATCATACCCATGCTTTTATTGCGTATTTGCTTCACATACAAATTTCTATCTCTATCTCTATCCTAAAGCAATGCTTTCTAATCTTGGGCAAAGTCAGAGCGACCGCCCATTCTTCCTATAAAAAGCATCCACTTTGCTTTCCTATATATTAATGTTTTCTTCCCCTACATAATAATAATAATAATAACTCCTACTATATATTTTTTATTTTTATATAATAATTATTTTTAATTTAATATTTTCGTTATAAAAAAGTATAAAATTTATAGGAGAATTCGTAAAAAATTATAATATTATTCTAAAACAATATAAATATATAATTTAGATCAAGCAAATTTTTTCTTCAAAATATTATATATAATATAAAATTGTAATAAAATGCAAACTAATTTGATCTAATATGAACAATTTAAAAACACATTGATTGTTTAAAACATAGAAACAAAACTAAATTTAATAATCTTAGGCAATAGTAAATAACTAGTATTTATATATGAATTTAATGTTACTGTTAATATATTAACAATATTTTACACTAGCTGTTAATTAATTAAAATTTAATATTGATATAACTATCAAGATAAAAATAATTATAAAGTTATCAGACATATTATGTATAATAGTTAGTAATTAAACAATAATATAATTGTTTTACATCATGACTGTACAAATTATTTATTCTTTATAGCTTTTAAATATATAAAAAACTTATGATAAAAGTTATTATTATTATTGACATACAGTATCAATATTAATATCAAAATTCGAATAAGGATTAGATATTTGTCGGTTAGAAGACTCAACATTATTTTATGGATATATTAAGAAAAGACATACATACTTATGCATGGAAGGAATGGGCAATATTTGCATTCATTCATATTCATAAAAATGATATAACAGCAGGAAGTGTTAGAAACATATAGCTTTAAACATGTCTTGGTTAAAATTTATTGAAGATTATAGATAAAAATAAAAATAAAAATTATTAAATATGTTACAAAATTATATTATTTTTAATATATTTAAATTAATTAAAATAAATTAAAAGAGTGTGTGAAATATTGTATGATTAATATTTCTCACCTATATATATATATTTATAGACTTAAATAAATATTTTAAAAATGATAACATAGAAATGTCACTGTTGTGTGGCATATCTACAGCCATCCTAAGAGAAAGAACCTCGGTTTTGGTGCAACCCTAAGAAGCAGCTGAGCTGAGCTGAGTCTCTTTCTCTTTCTCTCTCTCTTAGACCACCTCTATATCTGTGTCATAATCTCACCTCTTTCCTTCTTCATTTTCATTCAGATAGATTCTATAAGATCGCAGTTTCCAAAGAACCCAACTGAAGTTCAAAACCCCATAATAATCTCTCTTTGACACACCATGGACTCTTGTTCATCACCGCCAAACAACAACTCCCTCGCTTTCTCTCTTTCCAATCACTTTCCCAACCCTTCCTCCTCACACTCTTCCTCTCCCCTCTCCCTTTTCCACTCCTTCACCTATCCATCTCTCTCTCTCACAGGTTCTTTCCTTCTCCTCTCTTTCTCTCTACTCTCTATACTTACTTTTTATTTCTCTCACTAAAATAATACTCTTCCAGGAAGCAACACGCCGGATGCACCGCCTGAGTCCATCGCCGGCGGAGGAGTGACCGACCTTTCCATATTCACCGGCGCCCCCAAGTTCGAGGACTTTCTGGGCGGTTCCTCCGCAACAGCCACCGCCACCACGTGTGCACCGCCACAGCTTCCGCAGTTCTCCACCGACAACAACAACCACCTATACGATTCGGAGCTGAAGACAACAATAGCCGCGTGCTTCCCTCGCGCCTTCACCGCCGAACCAACCACCGAACCTCAAAAACCCTCTCCAAAGAAAACCGTCGACACCTTCGGCCAACGCACCTCCATCTACCGCGGCGTCACCCGGTATCTTATTCATCACCACCACCACCACCACCTTTTATCATCATAATATATATACATATATATATATATATTTATTTATTTATCTGGTTTTGTTTCTTATTTTCAGACATAGATGGACGGGAAGATACGAAGCTCATCTATGGGACAATAGTTGTAGAAGAGAAGGCCAAAGCAGGAAAGGAAGACAAGGTAATAATACTATTATTAGTACATGCTAATTTTAGTTAATACTATAGGTTATGTTGTGAAAGAGGGGTTGTGTCTAACGTGCGCCGGGGAGGGTAGAATCGTAAACCGGGTCCACGAGATCTGGGACTGAGTGTGAGACGGTCCACTCAATGTGACCGGAATAAATGGGAGTAAAAGAATGTGGCTTGCTATTTCAAATCCCAATGCAAAACCCTTCTCAATGGTTCAGATTTCTCAGCAGCCGTAGCATTAGATTAATTGCTCTAGATATATTTTTGGCGTCTTCCTAGTTTGCTACCAGAGTGTAGTAGTGTGACGAGTGTCATGTCTATCTAGGTTTTAGGATCATCAACATGAATATAGTGCTACAGTAGCTGCCACTGTTCCTGCGTTTAATTCAGTAATGATAATGAAAATATTACTATTATTTTTATTTATTTTTATTGTTATTGTGTGTGATGTGAGTGAATGGGTGCTGGTGGTGTTGTTGAAGATTCTGACCGTGCTTTCTCTTGTTTCTTTGCGTGGCTTTTGTACCTGGGGAATGATTACTGACTCGTGGGGATCTTTTGCTCATTATGCGGTTTCAGTTTACTTGGGTGAGTATCATTATTTTGCAACATTACTACCTGGTTTGATTAGAGTTTACACATTGACCTCATCATTTTGTTTTACCGTCAGAAACCACAAATATACTACTGTTCATTTATGATAATCAATTTGATTGCGCATTTCCTATATTCAGATTCTTCTCTAGCTAGGATAATCATTTTAGCAAAAAATGACTTTTGTTTCTTCTTCCTTTTCTGTGTTATAGGTGGTTATGACAAGGAAGATAAGGCAGCCAGAGCTTACGATCTCGCAGCTCTCAAGTACTGGGGTCCAACTACCACCACCAACTTTCCCGTAAGTAGAAGGATATTCCTTTCATTTCACAAATGGCTTAATTTTTTGTGTGTATTCAAGTATTCAACACTTCGAGTCGATAATCTTTAATGTAATATATTTATTCTGCATTTCACAGATTTCCAACTATGAGAAGGAACTGGAGGAGATGAAGAACATGACCAGGCAAGAGTTTGTTGCTTCTCTACGAAGGTAAAATTATCTATAGTTACTTATTTTTATGGTTTAACGAAGTATCAGGAACATTGATTAGAGTATATGAGAAAATGTTTAATTTATTTTCCTCCATGTTATAATAGGAAGAGCAGTGGTTTCTCTAGGGGGGCCTCTATATACAGAGGAGTGACGAGGTATTTGTATAGTACTTTCACGTTTTAACGTTATGCGGCCTCTTTTTCATTCATTTTGGCCGCTAGCGGATATCTTTCTTATTTCTGAATGAATAAAATACATTGATTCAGACACCACCAGCATGGCCGATGGCAGGCGAGAATAGGCAGAGTTGCCGGAAACAAAGACCTCTACCTTGGAACTTTCAGTGAGTCATTAATATCTTCCATATTTTGACATCAATTATTTTGTTTGCTGCTTTTCCATCCTCTACACATGTGCTTTTTTTTGAAAAGGAAACAAGTCCCTCATTTTTTATACACACACAAAATATAATGCTGACAACGAGGTTTGTTAAACTACCCAAATGGCCAAATCCCTTAGTACTAGTCCAATTGCATATTTTACTAATAATAAAATTAACTTAGGCATTTTTTTAATGTTGTTTAAAAAATTAGGCACCCAAGAAGAAGCTGCTGAGGCGTATGACATTGCTGCTATCAAATTCAGGGGATTAAATGCAGTCACAAACTTTGACATGAGTCGCTACGATGTAAAGAGCATTGCAAATAGCACTCTTCCAATTGGAGGTTTATCTGGCAAGAACAAGAACTCCACAGATTCTGCATCTGAGAGCAAGATCCACGAGGCAAGCCGATCCGACGAACGAGATCCATCAGCGGCTTCATCGGTGACCTTTGCATCACAGCAACAGCCTTCAAGCTCCACCTTAAGCTTTGCCATACCCATTAAGCAAGACCCTTCAGATTACTGGTCCATCCTGGGGTACCATAATTCTCCTCTTGACAACACTGGCATCAGGAACACTACTAGTGTTGCTGCAACTTCTTTTCCATCGTCCAACAATGGCACTACTAGTGGTTTGACACCCTTCCACATGGAATTCTCAAATGCCCCCACAAGTACCGGCAGTGATAACAATGCCGCGTTTTTCAGTGGAGGAGGCATCTTTGTTCCGCAACAAAGTGGTCATGGTAATGGTCATGGAAGTGGAAGCAGTGGTTCCTCCTCTTCTTCTTTAAGCTGTTCAATCCCATTCGCCACGCCCATCTTTTCTCTAAACAGCAATACTAGTTATGAGAGCAGTGCTGGTTATGGAAACTGGATTGGACCTACCCTGCACACATTCCAATCCCATGCAAAACCAAGTCTCTTTCAAACGCCAATATTTGGAATGGAATGAGCTCATGCACGAGGTGGGATGAGAATCTGTGCATATAATGATGAAAGGGGAAGGACAATAGTGGTGATGGTGTTTTAGCATGCAAAAGAAGCAAGGACGGACTAGTCCCTTTAGCTGATGCAGTATTTGAATGAGTTGGACTGACAGTCATAATTTCATGAGAAGCGTAGCTATACCTAGCAGCAGCTGACACTGTACTAACTCAAAGTTCCTTTGTTATGTTTTGGATGAATTTTCTTTTTTTCTTTTTCGGTCCCTTTTTAGCTTTTTGTCCCTGTTAATATTCTGACATCATTTCAAAATGAATATAATGGGAAGAAAAAAAATATCCTTTTGTAAACCCTTTCATCTCATTTTTGTTAGTATCAAAAACTTGCTATCTATGCGAAAGGCATTCAATGCCTACATATATTACTGTACCTTTGGTATGTCTTTTCGATAAATTCGCATCAGATTTGGTTTTGTACGTCTTAACATGCAGCTTTTTGGTTTCTGATAATTAATTAAAATAACAAATGTATTAATTTGTAACGGATTTATTTTTATGGTTTTGAATATTTTGACTCGAATTCTCAGCCCATATATATCTGATGACCTATGCGTAAGTTAAGTGTTTAATATTATATGACGCGGCAAGGGACACATCTTTATCCTGGTTGCAATGTTTTTTGTCCAATCACTAATATGCCACGGAAAAAGCTGAGATTATATTCGTTCAGCAGCCTCGGGAGAATTTGAACTCTGGCGTTTATTGTGAGTGCGTGTCTCTTTCTCTTTCGGCTAGACTTTAGTTTCACATGCAGACCACATCTCTCTCTACTTTATAGAATCAGTCATTGCTTTTACTTTTTAATGGGAAGAAAAAGAAAAAATGAAAATTAATTCGTTTCTTCTTAGAAGAGTGCATATTTCTTCATTTTTGTTGTAAGATTTTACTTAAAAACTTATTTTAAATAGTCATAATTATATAATTGTAAAACAAATATAAGTTGCATCTCTCTTGCTATTAATTTGTAATGATAATTTGAGTAGATATCACTTTAAATTTAATAAATAGAAATCCAGAATATGGCGGTGCATGCTTGCACATATTTTTATTCATTTAAAGAAAATGGTTCATACTGCTATTTTCATCTTATCGAAAAAATAAATAGTCAATTGGGCAACCTTATCGCTCAAGAGTTTCGTCTGTTGTACACCTTGAGCTTCGTCGTTTGGGTGGTGTAGTAACAGTCCACCAAGAAAAATGACGTAGACAAGTTTTGTTAAAAAAAGAAGTCTTCGTTTTAAACTGCAAAAATAATGTAGATTATTTCTTATATTTTTTCGATTAAAATTGGATAATAAAATAAAAAATACTTAACTTAACCCTCCTAGACTATCTCCAATAATGATTCTACACAATTTAGCTAGGCAGTTGTTAAACTTGATTTTGTCAGATTAATTAAAAGTAATTGTTTTAGCAGGTTTTCTCTTTGGCTATCCTTTTTGTTATATAATTAGTAAAAACACGTTGTATAATTAACTATTCTATCTCTCTATTTTATTTTCACGATCCTAATTAATGTCCAAACTCCAAAATTCAGCAATGTATATACCGACTCAAACTCTATAGGAGATGCAATAATTGGTCCTATATACTTCTGTACTATTTACATTAGAAAGGTAAGTCGGGGGCCACTAATTATGAGGGAGCTCAATTTTGACCAAAAGTTGGATAATCGAAATTCCAAAGTGAAAAAATAAAGTATAACAAGCAAGATCATACACATAGGACAGAAACAAAACCCATAATATTGTTAGTGTTGTTGTTGTGAACTTTTTGCGATGGGTCCCCTTCCTTTTAGACTAGTTACAACTGGATATTAGTTTAGAGACATATAGTTCAAAAATTCAAATAAAAAATGTATGGAAGGAGAAAAGGAGGGAATAGAATTAGAAGGGATCTCCAAAGAAAAAAAAAATAATGTGTCTTTTCTTGTCTTCTCTCAAACCCTCTAAGGATGATGACTGTCCTCTGTACCTTTCGGCGCTTATTAGATCCTTCCCCACCCATGCCCTCATCTTTGACCATTGCTTTGACTATTGCATCTTTTTGTTTGAAGCACTATGGTATATCGAAGTGTACTGAAAATGGAAGCTATAGCACGAATAAAGTATGTTTCGGAGTAATGCTATGTCTAACATTAATTCCAACCCCTTCATCTGAGCATGTCTTCTATCTTTTGCCGCGAAAAGAGAGAAGAATATTCCAATAATTTGGTTCTATATATATGATGGCCAGGAAAGAGGTGTCACGGAAACTCCTACGATGCACATTCTCCTCGCTGGCCAGGTTAAACACAAGTACAAAACTAGCTAAATAGTAAAACGAATTTTAATTTTCCTGTAATGATGGATAGATTACGCAGATCGTGTGGTCAGCTTCTATAATATTTTGCTATCATGCATCTTTTTAGCCATAAGATCTTTCTCATTATATATGTCTCCACTTTGAGTTTTTTTCTTTTAATTTCAATATTTTTCATTTTAAAAATCAGGAAACCTTTTTTTTTCTTCCTAATAATACTCTCACTTATTAGTGTTTCACTTAAACACTTAAGTGAATTTACAATTATATTCTAACTCTTATATAAAAGTAGGTACGTTTCTTTTTAAAGTCATAATTTTACTATAGAAATTAATTTGTACAATTAATATTTAAAAATATTATTGTCCGTAGTATTTGTGGTGTGTTTTATCACACTGCATATAAAGTAGAAGTTGCATATTATTTGCTTCACAGAGAAACAGAGAATGCTGGTTAGTGAGTTGCATCACCTGCATGCATGAATTATACGAGATAATTCAAATGTTTGGAGCCTTATTAGCTATAAGCTTTTTTCAGGGAATTTTGTCCATTAATTCGAGTCGCATACAATTATACGTAATTGTAATTGTGTGCATACGAATCTCACATATATGGCCTTTATCGATGTAAGCCCAGATTAGTCATTATATTACATTCCTTCTAAAAAAAGTTAATACCAAACTGCATTATTGGAACTTAGATACCAGTAGTGGCTAGGAGTCTATAGAAGTATGAAAGTCCCAGACATTTGTTGCCCAGAGTAACTAAGGTCTTGCATATGTTCACCTAATGCAGTATTTTTCTGCTCAAAAGCCTTCCCTACAAATTTTACAATCGTTTCCCAGGGAAAACCCACACCCGCCATCATAAATAAAGAAAGAAAGAATTGAAATACGTCACATGTATTCTCATGCCAAGAAACCTAGATTTTTTTTATCCGTAAATATTGATTAATTATTAGTATTATTAGTTTTTATTTGTAAAATAATCGAACCTGTAAACTTTTTTCTTTTCCCTTGATTACTATACCAACCTTATATTTCCATGAAAGAAACCCAAGTAATCACCATTAAAGATTAGCATAGCTTAACTGAAAAAAAGAGAGGAGATTAACATAGTTAGATAGTGTGAATGGTCCTTCATATCCTTCAAAAGAAGAGGGCTCCATGTTTAAACTTTTCCAAACATAAACCATCGTATTAGTATCAGAATATATTATATAGATGAGAGTCTGGCTATTTAATAGTTATATCTTATAACACAAAAAGTTTCTTCAATTATATGTAGTTCTAGACGGTGAGAAAAACGTGGGTAGGCATGGAATTAATTTGCACCAAACTAATTGATAATTAGCTGGTAATGGTACTTTATGTCAACCTTACCTAGGTGATTAAAATTATGTGTTCAAAGCAAGTTGACAGGCACATGCGAAATCTTAAAAAGGCTACACTTTGAAATGGGAACAAAATGAATAATGATAGTCAAATGTAAAACTGCAAAAAGCTACCCCTCTTTTTCTTTTTAGTTGTTAAATTTGAGCGTAGGGACCTCTTTTTCTTTTAATTTCTGTTTGTTTTCTTTCTGTAATGGTTTTCTTTTGGGTGAGTTAAGTCGCAATCTATGTTCCCCATATGTTTTGTCTACAAACAAGTTATGTCGGCCATAGGATAATACAAACATCCACCTAAACTTTATTAATTAATTAATTACATCATGTCTTCTTTTTGGCTCTGGATCGATATATAGGTGAGTACCTTTGACCGAGGCCTAAAATTGAAAGGGCATGGAGTATCTTAGCTAGGTAGCAACCAAACCCACTATTTGTTACTAATTTGTTTGATTGTTTTTCTTTTTATGTTAATATAATGATGAAAGATTTGGAGGAACGAACTGTGACTTTTGGGATAGATGCGAACATGAAGACGTGGAGTAAGGCCACCATACATAATTAAAATTGTGCTTATCTATAGTATCCATGGATATCTAAGTTTATTTCTCCGACATTTCTTTTTAAATTACTGTGTACTGTGTGGAAGGAATTATTATAATGATTTGTTAATATAGTGATAATCATGAGTCCATGAAGCCTCACGTGCTTTTCTGACCGCAGTGCTCCGGCGAAGCGTGCGGTTGAATGTTAGAAATCAGAAATAGTAGATTGCATAGATCTCATCTCTCTCTCCATTCCTTGCTTAGTTTATATATTTGTCAGTTGATATGAGATTTCTTCGCCAAGGTGAGTTTTTACTTTTCTATTTATTTATGCTTTCATTTTTTAGATGCATTATTAGATGAAAATTTTATCATTTGTAACGAAAATATTTTTCATTTTAAAATAACTAAAGATGAATTCAAATGAATAGAATTAATGATTATATACACTATTCAATTTTTTTTTCCTGTAAGAATCAAAGATATTATAAAAAAATTATAATAACACACCTGCTCAATGAATTAATTAGATTTCCTTGCTATTCACTGTTCGAATTTAGAATTGTATGAGTAATTGCTTGCATAATTTATGTTTTTATTTAATGGTACTTAATGGAAATGAATTGTGATTTCAAGCGAACATTTATAAAAATATTAGTGTCTCGAATCACATGGTGTGCGAACTTAATTATTACTTGGGACTGAAAATGAATTACATAAGCTTACTTGCACAATTTTTACATAGAAAAAAAAGTCTTGACTTTGTTATTTTTTTTCCTAACAGCGTTAATCATATAGCACCAAACACTTGTATAATTTTTTAAAAGCATAAATAGTGATTATATTTTGTTGTTAAATATTAAAGTGATTTCAACAACAAAATATCTAAAAATGGGATTAGATTACTCTAAACTAAGTAAAGATAAAGTAACTAATATCAATTGATGAAAAAATCAATGAGATTTATATTTTAACCTTAGATAATTGATTATGCGTGTGTATGTAATAGTATCAATTATTAATTTTCTTGCAAAATTAAAATTGTTTCATTTATTCTCTAAAGTAAATTGCTCGCTTTAGAGAATTAGTATCACTACAACAATGATCAAAAGAATCTGCAATGACAATCTACGCCTAATTTTGAGAGAAAAACAAATGAGTTTAAATTTAATTTATCACTTGGATGCAATTTTTTTATATTTTTAATAATATATTAACCATTTATTTTAAACAATTATTAGGGAGCAATTGTAAGAAATAGTCCTTTCATGTATTATCATCATCAAATGACTAAATGATAATACAAACTACTAGAGGTGGTCTAATGATGGAAATTGTAAGTAATTTATAGAAGATATTAAATTTAAATATTATTGCCGTCATTGTAAAAATATAATATATATATATATAAATCAAAATTTAAATAGACTAGATTTCTTTTGGGTTTAGGTCTAGGACGCCAATACCACATTAGATATATAAGATCTAGTTATTTAGATTTTGACTATTCTGATAAATATTATGCACCATTTATTTCAATGTTGTAATGAGAGATGATAAAATGAGTCAGTTCATCTAAAATAGGTCGGGCTGGTCCAATCCACCAAAAAAGTAGGTCGGACTGGCTGATCCATTTTTGTAAAGTAAGCTGAAAATGCTAGCTCATCCCACTTTGGAGTGGGTTAGCGGACCAACCCAAAAATTTTTTTTTTTAAAAAAGCCAGAACAATTATTTTAAAAAATGTAATTAATTTGTTATAAGTTATAATAATGATTTTTAATATAAATTTAAAATACATGCATACTAAAGCATTACGAGGCCTAGGTGCAAATATCAATTTATATAATACAATTAATGACAAATAAAACAAATCACAAAGTTATTTTTATGAGTCTTTTGGTTTGACAACTCAATTAGAAAATATAGCCTTTTCATTGTTTAACCAATGCAGCGTACATTTTTTTTTAGTTGTCACACCAAAAGACTCATAAAAATAGCTTTGTGATGAGTTTTATTTGTCATTAATTATATTATATAAATTGATATTTGCACCTAGGCTTCGTCATGTTTTAGTAGGCATGTATTTTAAATTTATATTAAAAACCATTATTATAACTTATAACAAATTAATTATTTAAAAAAAATTAACTTTTTTTTGGTAGGTTGGCCTGCTGAACTACTAACCCACTCCAAAGTGGGGTAGACTAGTATTTCCAATCCACTTTGTAAAAGTGGCCAAGCCCAGCCCGGTTCACTTTGGTGAGTTAGACCAGTACGACCCATTTTGGATGGATTGACTCACTTTATCATTCCTAAGTTTTATACAGATAACCAGTGGTTCCCTGTGATAAGTCAAGTGGCACCACATAACAGTGAAACAAACTTGTAATACTTCTAAGCTTAAGATCTGTGTTTAAAATAAGAGAACAGTTTAAAGCTTGTAGAAAGAGGATAATCAGAACCAAGTACTATAATATGCATGGGAACCTTCATACACTTGCATGTTTCAAAATTATTTAGCCTAAGATGATGAAATAAAGATGTTTTATATAGTCTATAGTCAAATGTTTAGTCGCCTGCATAACATTTTGCCATGCGTATGCTAATTGCTACATCTGATCCGCAATATGGCTACTCCATCTGCTTCAATCCACTGACAAAGAAGTTGAATTTGAATGTCACAAATAAGACCAAAAAAAATTAAAACAGAATGAAATTTCTTTGGTTCTTGTTTTTCTTAAGTATATTATTTGTTTTATAATTTTATTCATATAAAATAATTTGTAAATGACAGTAAAAAATAGTGACAACATTTAAAAAAATCAAAATATTTATAGTTTTATTATTGTAATTTAATCAAGATTTGGAATTTTTAATTTTTTTTAATTTAATTTTTACTATAACCAGTATAATAACATTTAGATAATATATTTATTATAAAATAATAGTTTGATTATTTGTTATAGAACAACCAAAATTTATTAATTTAAATTACTTTATCAATAATATAATAAATAAAATATTTTTAATTATGATAGAGATAAAAATTAAAATTAATTTATAAAAATAATTTTTGTTACAAGAAATTTTTAAATTACTTATTCATTATATGATAATGTAAATTAGTTTTAATTTTATTTTTTAATGATAGAAATTACAATTATTATTTACGAAAATAATTATTCTCTAGACCATCATGGATAAACTGTTATGGAAAATATTTTTTTATAAGTATTTAACATAGTTACATACAAACAATCAATAATATCTATTTTTATTAAATATATTATTAATTTTAAATTTTTTATCATATAAAATAATCCATAAACAATAAAAAACTAAAGTAATAACATTTTAAAAAATTAT
>PYAF01004456.1:129147-179380 GCA_007407185.1 Glycine tomentella
AAAAACTCCTCTGCAACTGTGTATCTTCACTGTAGCGCCGCTAAAGCACCGAACCTTGCTGCCAGCCGCTCCTCCGCCACCGGCCGCCACTGGCCGCTATCGGAAACTGTCGCGGTGCGGCACGGACGTAGCGGCTGGGTGCCGCAACCCGCACACAGTGCGGTATAGCGCGCAAAAGCGCCGCTTTTTAAATCTATGTGCCGAACCTAGTGGAAGTTGGGACCTACCTCGTACGACATAGACCAGATACGAGGAATCAAAAGCCCCAATTCAATTTAGTATTGCGGATCGTTTCTTCTTTGTCAGTGGATTGAAGCAGATCGAGTAGCCGTATTGCGGATCAGATGTAGCAATTAGCATGCGCATGGCAAAATGTTAAGCAGGCGACTAAACATTTGACTATAGAGTATAGACTATATAAAACATCTTTATATCATCATCTTAGGATAAATAATTTTGAAACATGCAAGTGTATGAAGGTTCCCATGCATATTATAGTACTTGGTTCTGATTATCCTCTTTCAACAAACTTTAAACTGTTCTCTTATTTTAAACACAGATCTTAAGCTTCGAAGTATTACAAGTTTGCTTCACTGCTATGTGGTGCCACTTGGCTTATCACATGTAACCACCTGGTTATCCTGTATTAAACTTAGGGATGGCAAAGTGGGCCAGCCCACCCAAAATGGGCCGGGCTGGGCTGGCCCACTTTGCAAAAGTGGGCTGGAAATGCTAGCTCACCCCACTTTGGAGTGGGTTAGCGGACCAGCGGGCCAGCCCACCAAAAAAAAATAGTTAATTTTTTTTACAAAAGCCAAAACAATTATTTAAAAAAATGTAATTAATTTGTTATAAGTTATAATAATGGTTTTTAATATAAATTTAAAATACATGCCTACTAAAGCATTACGAGGCCTAGGTGCAAATATCAATTTATATAGTATAATTAATGACAAATAAAACTCATCACAAAGCTATTTAAATAAATAAATTCTAAGAATTCAGCAAATTATTAAATTAGTCTTGCAACAATACAACTTGTACTTTTCATATTAAGTATATATAGTCTTACTCACGACATTATCTTCACACAAACGTGGATATGAGATATCAAGAGTTCAATTGTTCCTTCATAATACAGCTTGACTACAACAAAGAAAATACCCTGAAATCTAATGTTCTTATATCAAATCATCTTGAGAACCGTTCTTTGAAATGCCAAGGATTCCGTAGTAGGCTAGTGGCTAAGAGTTCAACCAAAGAGATAACTTCAATGCTTCAAGTCAAATTCGGATTAGGAAATCAAAATTAGAAGAAATGGGAGACTAAGAATCCAATTGAAAAATTATGGAAAACAAATGATTGGATGGTCGAAGAATCAAAGGGATCTGATTGTAAACTACTAGATGAACCTGTCAACTCATAAAAGAGATTTAAAGAAAGAAGGTGTGTTTGATTCAGTACAGTGACCCTTACACTTTAGTAATCTCCCCTTCCCTAACTCTTTCTTGGCTTCTTTCTTACATAGACTAGTCTAATAGGAGGCATATCCCTAACCCAGTACAGTTTTTCTTTGTATCTGTGAATCATCCTCACTATTTTTTTTGTCACTAGATTGATTTAGGAAACCCTGTCTTTCCTAAATCAATTATCCATTACTATTTTCAATACAATCAAGACTAAGAGTTTAACACCTCCATAATCAATTGTCCAAGCCTGTACATTAGCGCAATTATATTTGATGTAGAATAACAATCAGATTTCTAACCTTTTGCAAGCCAGATGATTCACACTCTAAAAGATGAACCTTCAGCCTTTTTATATTGCCCCTAAAACAAATATCTTAACAAGTAACTAAAGAAATTTGGGAAAAGTAGGCTAGTATCGATGTTAATACTCCTATAAAAAATAAATATTAAAAATACATACAACTCTATGGTCATTCTAACTAGTGAAATCCTCAGAATATACACATAAAACAAAATGAATAACATTTCCAGTAACGAGTATATTTCTCTCAGCTTTTGTATACATGTGTCTTGAGATTCAGGGATATACAATGAAGAACAACAAGATTCAAGTATATTTCTCTCAGCTTTTATACACAAATTGATATACAATCTCGGTTGAATTACAAACAAAAAGTCACATTACAAACAACAAGAATGAAGAACAGACACATTGTTCTTCCATGAAAAAACAGAGAATTTAATTAATTAATCAAAATCAAAGTACATTGAACAACCAAAACTAGCTACATGAGTGATCTCAGATCAGATTCCAAGTTCTAATCGCAAGTTCACTAAGGGAAAAAAAAAGATGTAAATGATGATAAGTATGAGAAACCCCAAAGCTTACCTGGTGGAGTGGTGGAGCCGTGGCGGACTGGCGGTGCTTCAGTGCTTGGTGGTGGTTGGTGGCGGTCCTTCACGAAGACGAAGAGTGAGACAGTGAGCGGAGACGCCGACGGAGACCAAGACGAAGACGAAGACGCCGGCAGGTCTCCCTCTCGCTGACGCTGCTGCAACGATGAAGGACCACTGGGCACTGGACTACGAAGCACGAACGATTGGAACGAAGACGGAAGACGAAGATAAGATGATTAAGATCAGAAGATGGAGAATGATGAGGTGAGATCTGAGAGCGAGAGTAGTGAAGGTAAAGCCGTGAACTGCATGAAGGACAACTCAACTCACTGTCACTCAGCTGCTGCCTTGCCTGTTGGACAAAAACCAATTAAGTGAAAATATCTCAGCCCGCCGGGTTAGCTCGCCTCTGGCCCGTCTTTTTGCGGGCCCGGCCAGTTTCTCTTAATGGGTTGACATTTTCAGCCCAATCCATCTTTTTTGGCGGGTTAAATGAACCGATTTGTCAGATCAGACCTATTTTGTGATCCTTAATTGCAGTGAAAGCAATGTACATTTACAACACATAAAAGAAAATTATGGTACGAGGAAATAAAAGCTCCTTTAAAACAAATTGGTCTCTATAATGAACTAGTATTGTATCAATTCTTGAATATCATTAACGAGATAACTAATTATATATTTCAAAATAAATGAAAGATGTGTTTGCATCCTGATTTTAAAGACATTCATTTTAGAATAGTTTTGTCCACTTCAACAACTTAGTGGAGGCGGTATTTGATGAATTACCTGATCCAATATGTAGCATTGATGAAATATCACACTCATCAACTTAATTCGATCGTAACGATGCATATGCCAATTTACAGGATTAAAAATTATATAAATGCTGTAACTTATAAAACGAGAAAGAGATTCAGCAGCAAACGACAATCTAATTATAAAACGAGAAATCATGAAAGATATATGCACTATATATATAGGATATCTCTGTTGATCCCTGCCGACAATATTATATCACAGATCACTGGTATTAAGCTTTGGTTATTTTTCGAGTGATAAAGTTTTTGTTGTTAACTTCTGGATTTAGAGTTTGTTTGGTTGAGATCAAATAGAAGGAAAGAAGAAGAAATTTTTAAAATTTTATTAGTGTCTCATATTTTTATCTCTATTTTAAATTAAATTTTTGTTGTTCTTTGGGAGATAAAATATTACTACATAGAAGGACTTTAATATTGATTTTAGAGGAGCTTCAACATTTCTAGAATTGATATAGAAATGGCTGTCGTTAAAGTAGGTATTTTTAACAAAACCGATGATGAAAATCATTATCTATATCGGTTCTAGCTAAAATCAATGTAAAAATGTGACTAAAATTGTGTATTCTGAGACATTTTTTACATCGATTTTATACCAACTGATGTTTTTTTGAAAAATAAAATAATAATAATAATAATAATAATAATAATAATAATCTTCAAATTGCACAGTTTAATACAGAATTTACATTGGAGAGAATGGAAGTGGTGGAAGCGATGTTGAAAATAGGCAACTTGATAATAATAATCTTCAAATATAGAATAATAAAGCATTTACATTGGAGCGCTTGATCCTTTAATTACAGAACTAATAGATGCATAAATAGGCAATACATGGGATAAAGAGTTACAATTAGTACCATGAAAATCTTCAATCAACACACCATAACATTACCATAAACATCATACATGTATTTGGATGACTGAATGAGAAAGAGTTAATGCAGTGATAGGAAGATCAAGGCACTTTGCCATACCAAGTTGTTCCTTCTGTTCTGGACACTCCTTGCAGCTAGAAGAACAACCTTGTTCCCACCAATTTCAGCATTGGAGTGAACAACTTGAGCACAGGTACTGTCAGGGCACTCAGATATTTGATCCCACTGGGAAACTGGTTTAGGACTATCAATTTCTACAGGACGTTTGGTCCATGAGCTCTGCAAAAGGAGATAACAAAGAACTTGCCAAGTAGCTTTTGGTTACCAGAATTAGAACATGACCTCCATACAACAATACTGGCAAGTTAGTCCTAAACCAGTATGCTGATGACTTGTGGTGTTTGTTGTTAAATTGTTTACCTCATTTACCAAAACATTTGAAACTGATGTGTCTTAATGAATGACATGTAAATTATGAGGTTTCTAGCCCTTTACTTTTTCATTTATTAGCAAGTAGCAAGTGATAACAGCATTAATTGCTAGTCTGATAGAACACCACAAACAGAGTCACAGAAACAGTAAGAGATGAATGCAAAATGAGGTGTATCATTCAATTATCAGAAATTGTACCCAACAAGAACACACTTCCCCAAGAGTTACAATTCCTATACCAGAGGTTTCCCTCCTCTCTCCAAGTCATGTTATGTCTGCCTCCTCTCTCTCACTCGCACCTCTTTCCCTATATTCATCAATCCCATATCAGAATTCTCAATCCCCAGCCTAACCACCTATCATAACAGAACCTATCAATCTGTAAAAGACTATACAGCTAGTGATACCTACCATAACAGAATACAACTAAGCATAACAGAATAGAGTTACTTGACAGCTGTAAAAGAGCTACACTGTCGCCTAGCTATTGGCTAAATTGCAGTTCTTGTTAGGCTTTAAATAATTGGCCCTTGCAGATTTCCCCAACAAACTATTTAAGAAAAACTTCACTTCTGCTGCTGTACACAAATGTTTCGCAATATCTCCTGTTAAATCATCAAAAATACAAAGCATAAGAGTTGTCTCATTAGACAAACCGATTTCGGGTAGTATATAACAGAAATTCAAATGTTGCTCATTTCCCTCATCCATTCACCTCAGTTGTAGCAAGAAACACTTTTTCTTTTTTCCCTAGCCCTCAGTTTTATTTTTATAGGATGATGAAATGAAAAATGGTGGTCAAAATAGGAGAATACAAACAAGCCACTAATATAAAAGATGGTGTATAGAATAATGATGAACCTTCTGTTAACTGTGAACAATGTAGTCCCAGCATAAACATATCATGAATTCCATGTTTGTCTTGTACTATCATCCCTAATCAAGATCAAAATAAAGTGTACTAATTTTCCCTTTCAAGTTACATCCATATTAGTTATAATACATCCATAATTTCATCCTCAAAGGCCAATAAGCATGTAGTATGTTTCAAAAAAAATTGTTTCCTTAGATCTATGAACATGCTCATTCAGATTTTCTAGCTAAATCATGAACATGTTGGGTTGGCTGCCGGAAATAGAATAAGGAAAATGAAAGAAATGATAGAAAAAAAAAAGGTGTATTTTCCTACCTCTAGTATTCTTAATGCAAGAGGCCAAGAAGCCCAAATCAGATGAAAAATTAAATGCTTGATTCCAATCAGCATCCCTGTAATTTAAGTGTGAAATAAGTATCATCTTCCATTGATTTCTATTAATTATCATGAAATTCATCTCTCTCTATTCCTTTTCAACCCTCGTTAAAATAAAAAGATAAAGATTAAACCACCCTATAAGATTTAAAAGATGAATTCACTAGAAATTACCCTTATCTTTCATACAGATATATTGAAAGAGATGAGAGACTTGAAAAGGTTTTCACCAAAACAAGGAGTGAAAAAAGGTTTAATCAAACTGGCCAACTGATCCCAAGTTGACACAAATATATTGAACAAAATCTGGTTCAGTTTCCAAAACCATGATAATGTATATGATTTTAGTATAGGGAAATTATTAAGGAAACAACAAATAAAAGGTTTTTATTGAAAATCACGATAGGAATGTCTCTGAAGTCTGAGAAATTTTATCAAAGGCATGTCTCTGAAGTCTATGAGAAAATTGAACAAATTAAAAACTATATGTGTGATACTCAGCAATCAGCCAAGCCTATATGGCTATACCTGTGCTATATGCTATGGAACACGACAAGAAAATATTTTAAGGCAAACTGCATGATCAGTTTCACTTCACATGCTGAGTTAAAAACCTATTAACTTAGTGATCAGTTTCACTTCACATGCTGAGTTAAAAATCTATTAACTTGAGAATTGTTGCTCAGGGCTCAATTTGCTTGAGGGAGAAGATGAGTTCATGTTTTGTTGTGCTCATTGGTTTTTAAGAGTCATGGAATCCATTTCAGAAATGGCAATGGCTGGACATATGTACAGGTAACTTGTCTTCACAAACAAACAAGTAATTCCCTGCTTAGCCTATAATCAATGTGTTTTGATGGTTAAAGAATTTTGAAATATCTTTTATTATTTTTTATTGGTTAGTTATTTCAAACTAAGACTTATATGTAAGCTTGATAGTTTTGTGTGTTTATCTGATAGTCTTTGGATTCTTCTGTCATATGGTCCCTACTTAGGTTCAAATTTTATTGTGGCCATTTCTCTGTTCTCAAGTTATTACTGAGCAATCATCATCTGACTACTGCCTGTGGTTCTCAAAGTGGTCCTTCCTCCAACTTCAGTTATTGTGATCATCATATATCAATTTTTAAAACTGGTATGATGTAATTCAGATTTTCATACTTAGATTTTGTACACTTCTAAACTCTCACAACAAGTATTTGAAGATAAAAACTAACAAGTAGTCATCATTAGTTTTAGTCCACACCTCCAACTAGCTTTTTCTAAACACAAGCAACTTTTAACCAGTGATATAATTGGCTAGAAAAAAATGATGCTTTGTAAGTGAAAAAGTTCGCAGCCAAGTTGCTGTAAGAAACAGTTCTGAATGAAACTACAACATACAGAACTTTGAGCAGGCCTTATACGTAAAGCAACTTCCATAGTCTGGATCAAATATCATCTGCCTCTTCTCACTTTTGACATAGAATTTCATATAGCCTTTTTTGAAAATAAGAAAAATATTACTTATCCAGTAAAATTTTAATATTACTTTTTATCTTACATCTTAAAATATATAAAAAAATTTTGCATAATCGATTTTATCTATGATTAATGATTAAAATAATCTTTAAAAATAATAGAATACAATCATGTGCATTAATTGTTGCTTCATCAATGGTGTAAGTAAACCTTTATTAGCATCGGTGAATCAGGATAGCACCACAGTTGGTCCATAAGATTTTTTGCTAACTTTGATAAGAATTATTAGGTACATATTGTGGAAATGTAAGCAAGAAAAATTTACAATTTCATTATTGAAATCCAATGGAGTGCTACCCTCTTTGCACTCCATAACTTTCATTTAAAATAAAATAAAAAATCAAATGGAAATGCAGTACATGACAGCCTACAAATTTCATGTAAATTCAAGTGCCTACACGTTCACCCTATTTAGATGCTTTAGTGGTGACTACTATAGATAAACTTCTATATTTCAAATTATGCAGAAAACTAAACAGGCAGTAGAAACAGAATGAAAAATGATTCTTGGACACCCCCTTACGTGTAGACACCAGAGAAGCATATTGATCTGCACCACTCCATTGCAAGACCAAGAAGTTGTCTTGCAACAACAAAACCAATCGTTTATCAATCAAGTTTTCTGTTATACCATTAGTGAGTTGGCTAGATTATCAACATGTCAAAAGAATATTGGCTAGGACCATAATTGACTTGGTGGTGTTAGAGTAGGTAATAATTTCTTGTATTCAAAGCCATATTTATTTAGAATGGTTCTACATTTATTGGTCACCTATATTACAAACCAAATTTATTTCATGCTCTACTTTTTCTTTTCTAAATTTCAAAACAAACCATGTGCATAAATTATAAGACAACTTCTTGGTCTTGACCAAAATCAGTAGGAATGCGATAACTTCAAGTTACAAACAAGCAACTTTTAGCTTTTCTTTAAGGTGAATCTCCTAACTGCATTAATTGGTCTTGAGAAAGGAGACACGGAATAAAACCTACAACGGGAAAGCAAAACCACAAGAACAATAAGACTGACCACACATATCAGAATTTCACCAAGGAAAAAAAAGGATCACGCATATCAGAATTGATATATGATAATAAGACCATTTTAAAAATTGATATATGGTAATCACAAAACTAGATCAGATAACTTGAGTTAATTAATGAATTAATGAATGTCAATACGTTCACCCAAATAATTCTAGATAATGTGAAGTTTTATTCAGATTCCTGTGTAACCTGTCTCATAATGAAGAAGTTCAAAAATTATGTTCATATATCTGTTTAAGTTATCAGCATAGGATATTAAAGGTAATGATAATATGAATACCTGGTCATATCAGCGTATCAGAATCTATATATGGCAAGCTATTCTGTGACCAAAGGATCATTGGGGCATTTAATCGAACAGGCAAGCAGCACCAAACAAAAGGCAGCGGAGCTTGGTCACATGTAAATCCTTGCAGCCGAGCTAACTCAGGCAAGCTTGGTCACCTATGAGACTGTAGCCACTCAAATCAGAATCTCCAAGACAAGCAATGACGAAAAAAAGAGCAAAAAAGATGGCAAATGGCAGACTGTGGTCACGTACCTGCGAAGCGCCGTTGCAGAGAGGGAAGCAGTGAATGGCAGACGCCGTGGCCACAATGACGACAGCGACGATGGGCAACGGTGACGACAACGACAGAGGGGAACAAAGGGTTTGGCGTGGGGTTCCGAGATTCGAGCCTTCAAGGGTTTTGGGTGACATAAGTTTTCGAGGGTGGGGATGAATGGCGCGACAGAGTGCAAAATGGATATTAGAAACACAACATCTGATATTAACTTTGCGCACACAACATTAATTTTGAAATAATGGATGTTAACCTTGTACTTATAACGTTGGTTATCTGATGTTAACAGGAACACTTTATTTTAAAAAATGTGACCGTGTTTATATTAATATCGATTTTTATTAAAATTGAATTGATTTTTATTAAAATCAATGTTTAACGGCCAACATTAATTTCATGTTTTCTAATATTATTGGACAGAACTGCATCAAATTGTAAGATCACTACCTATATGAAGCTTCTATTACAAGCTAAGGTAGCTGCACTACAGTGCATATGGTGGTGAAGTGAAAACATATGAATGAAGGAATAGACTTTAGGCGTCACACCTTATTCATGGGGAACAACCATGAAATAGGGTTGGCCTCTATGAAGCTCGGTCAAAACATTTTCAATGTGAAGTAAATGCACTTTTATCGTAATAGAACTCGCAAATCTTTGATAAGATTATGTCCAACATGTACATATGGGAATTACACAACTAACAGAATGAGGCGTTGAGTAAAAGGAATTGAAGAAAGAAAGAGGAAATATAAACACATTCATTCCACACTCTAATCTTCAACACGCACTAACTTAACTATGAGAGTCTTTAAAGGTGCTGCTACCTTATTTAGAGCAAAAGGGTTAGGAGGATCGTGCTTAGATCAACTAGAGTCTCACGAAGGCTCCACCTGCTAGACTAATACTAACAGGTTTAAAATTAATTTCATCAAAAAATTATAATTGTGAAACGTCAATAAGTGTCGTGAGGACACCAATTATGAAATTAAAAATATTATTCATAAACTTCTATCATAATTCCCATTGTATTCATAACGTGATTTTTAATTAAAAAATCATTAATTTCTTAGCTAATATTCTAAGATGTTGAGCAATAAGACTCGAATTAATTTTATCTCATCTTTAAAGCAAAATAAACCCTAGTTGTTATCTACCTTATGAATGAAAAAAGGTAAGATCAGTGCACACATGTAAGCCTATGTACCATGCTTCGTTATGTACATAAAATAAAATTCACTAATATTTTGATTAATGTTAAAAAAGAGAGTACTTGTTAAGCCATTTTCTAAAAACAATAATGTCATTTGCAATAAGTAATTTGTGCACAAATCTAAAAATAATAAGGTAGATTATTATTGAGAGGAGAAAAATAACGAATAAAGATGGGAACATTTCATTATGCACTTGTATAATAATGAAATCGTGTTTCTGTTACAGTGGTAAAAAAAAAATAAAAACTAACATAATCTAAATAACAAATATGATAGCAGAAATAGTTGTTCCCAAGTTGAAATCTCCACAATGCAAATTTGATAACCACGCCGGACCTCAATTAAGAAAATACACATCTTCCCCTTTGAATAAAGGGCCGGGAATCTGTGATGGGCTAAAATAACAATAAAGGACAAGGCCCAATCTCGTTTGTACACCACATTGTTTTGTAGGAATAGGGGCTGAAGAGAACACACTTGTACAACCGTTTGAAACTTTTAATCCTAATCAATAACAAGCATGATAGGAAATTGAATTTTGTAGAATGAGTTGAAGACCTTATAATATCTAATATATTTATCGTTCCCACTTAATACTAATAGTTACCCATGTTTTAAACACATACGAGCTTTACATAATTATAATTTAGAAGACGAATCTTCTGAAGTCTGAAATGCCAGACAGAAGCTGTTCTAAAAAAGGTATGATAAGCCGCATACCCCAACGGCCCCCACAACATCAGCGGCCGGACACCAATGTGAGGATGTAAATTGGACTATAATCACAGTCTAGCAAACAAGAAATGGAGTTCCGTTGCCTCTTGCGAGGTGTCGAACCCGGGTCTTACCCCTGGTATCACTCCCTGTTTGCCATCTGAGCTACGCCCACCGGCCAGACAGAAGCTGTTCTAGATCATATTTGTGCTGGTGTTAGCGTGAAACTAACAGCTAAGGAAAAAAAACAATTGGTAAATTGATAATGACAACACTGCATAGAACGAGGAGTATATATCTTGAGTCTGATGAGGGCAAATGCAAATTCACGTGAATACGTGATTGTGTTGTTGGCATCAAGAAACTTGACTCAAATGTCTTCATCTTAATACTTTTTGGCTCTATTCTACTTCTAGCAACTGAGTTATAGTGATGGTATCTCAAGGCGCACTCACTAATACTATGTAATGGTTGCCTTGGGACACTGAATCTGATCCTAATTTCAATAGTACTAGTAGTGGGGAATCAAGCCACGAATTAATTTGTATGGAGGAGAGAAAAGGTTGTGCACTAATTGACACATGAAAGAAAAATGGATATTGAAAGAAGATACTTGCATATATCATCGAGCTTAATTCAATGAGCATGAAAACGGATAATTTTTTCTTTTTTCTTTTCCTTCAAGGAAAATGGACAGAGATTTGTGAAATTGAAAAGCAAAAAGCCTGTTTTATTTGTTAAAATATATTTTAGTTTCATTTTTATTAATTATAAAAATATCACATTATATTTTAAAGGAATTTTTCAATTTAATCATACAAAGTTATATGTGTCATGATATTATAGTGCATGTCTAGATTGATAGAGTATACATAATCAGACAAATTCACGTCAAAAAGTATAAAATAATGTAAAAATAATAGGGGGTGACTTAAAGTTGACATGCATCCATTGTTTCTAACGTGTTTCCGAACTTGTTAATAGTCATTTAAAGATTTTAATAGTTTACCATGTTAGTCGTGTATAGATTAATTATCTATGAGAGATTAATTAAGTAATTGAAAATTAAATCTTTACAGATTAGTTTGGTGACAAAATATTGAAAGTAATACAGTAGTAGCAAAAAAAAAAAAAAAACCTTCCCGTGAATTTTTTTTTGTAAGACTGATGTGTTAATAAGTAATTTTTGTAGACGAAATTGAAACCTTTCTTAATATAATCATTGTAACGATCCGTATGCATCCGGTTTATTAACATTAAAATGACGTCAACAAACTTCATTAACACATCAACTGTACATCATATATGGTGAATTCTCATATATACAAAGTATATGTCTCAAAACTATACATATCCCTCATCAGATACAAAAACATAGACATAAAACAAAAATAGAATCAACATGCTCTTCAACACTATGCCTAAGATTCTCCTAAAATCTATCCCTGTTTGGGCTTCTTGCCCTGGGATCTAAGAACCTCTCCCTGAGCATCACCTGCAAAAACATAATTTCCAACAGGGTGAGATAACAATCTCAGTAAACTTAGGGTCCCTGAAGGTCTTTCCTCCCCCTGGTTCACTTTCATGCATTTAATATCAAAATTGACATTACAAACTAGCTATCACAATTATCAACCATATTACCACATGTACATAGCATATACAGATATAATTCAATGCCGGAGGAGGCTCCATCCATTTACATGGGCACATCTCACATCAGGACCTACTAAACATGCCTGAGGAGGCTTCATCCATTCATATGGGCACATCCCACATCAGGGCTTTCTTTCTTTGCCTGAGGAGGCTTCATCCAGTTATGTGGGCACATCCCACATCAGGACTTATATATATAGACTATTAAATTCAATTCTACTGGCCAGAGAATCTAATCAAGCATATAACAACACTATCACAGTGTTCAGCTCACCATATACATGTTTCCATAATCAGTAACACACAATTTCAATATACATGCATCCAAATATACAATAACCATAACTCCCTCGGAGTATGATGGAACACAACCAGTGGGAAATACTTCCAAGAACAAAGAGCTTACCTGCTCTCAGCGCTATACCGACTCTCCCGACTTCGTGGTCACAACCACCAGCAAGATCATTATCACGTCCTACACAAGACATAAAATAATCAATCAATAACGGTCCTTGGCCGTTAGAATGAAAGAAAACGTCGTTCCCTTCCATTAAAACTTCTTTGTTCTCTATCTTAGGGTTATCAGAGCTAACCACCTTATAGGCGATTTACAGATCCTCAACAGGATCTATCTTGGTCCAGTCAAGACCTTAGAGTCCCTTTAGACTTTGCATAAGTTCAATTCAATGATCTAACCAGACCATATTCCAACCATTATCCAACTTGACTAAAACAGTTATTTCAACACGCTTTCACAGTTTATTTAGTCTCCTGAACAACTTTTTTAAAGGCACTTAGGCTCATATCTATCATAACATCGTCCATTTCATCAACATTCTTCCTACTCATACATATCTCAGGGTCAAAATCAAACTTCATCAGAAGTCATGATTCAAAGCTTAGTATTCATCAGAACAACCCCCTGATCATACTTTTCTAAAGAATCCAAGCCTAATTTCAGTCCTAACATAATTTGGTTACTATCCATCCCAAGAACCATTTCACAAATCAATCGGTAAAACTTGAGTTTCTTATCTCTAAACTGTCGAGGAAGGCTGGAGGATCACTTCTCTAAGCTCTGGCGTCCTTGAATCTCCTTCTATCTCATCCAAAACTCAGTTTTCAAAGTTTTCTAGGGAACAAGATTTCTCCGTTTTATGGTTTTCTCTAAGGATTGAAGCTGGAATCTAGCTCATAAAGGGATTCTAATCAACTTTTTAGTTGAGTATGAAGTGTTTAGATGAAGTATGATGAAGATATGAAGCTTTTCTAAGCTTCAATGGCAGAAAGCACAGGGAGGAGAAGAAAAATGGTTTTTCTTCCCTCCAAAACGCGAAATGGCCTTTTATAGTGGCCCAGAATGTGCTCTAGCGCTGATCACGCCAGATTCCTGAGAAAATATGCTTTCGCACCAGAATCCAGAGAAAACGGATTTTTTGGGGTGTTCCTGGCGCTAATCGCGCCACAATTTAATTCCTGGTGCTAACGGTGCCGTGCCTGGTGCTAATCGCGCCGGAATAAAATAATTTTTTTTTTGGAACTATGGTTATTATAATCATATTTTAAATAATTACAAAAGAATTTAATATATAAAATTACTTAAGAAGATATAAACTTTTCTTATTTTATTATATTATTTTAAGTATTTGTTATTTATTATAAAAATGGGACTGACTCTCATGTGATATGTCATGTGAGACTCCATCCTAATTAAAAAAATGCAATATAAAATTATAAAATTTAATTTTGATACATATCATGGATCAAAGTAATTTGACAATTCAGGCATGTCGTACAATACAAATCAACCAATCAAAAGTTTGATCTGTGCAATGGTATTTATTTATTTATTACTGATTTGCTTTTGTCTACTACTACAAGTGATCGATGTTGGTTGTGGATACTTTTTCTTACTTGAATGCATGCTTCTCTCTATCCTTACTAGCAAGAAAGAAATAAAAGAAGCCCACGCTGGTTTTCACTGAAAACCAAAAAGTACTATGGACTTTTTCTTGTGGATATTTTACTGAAAAAGTGCTCGTCATCAAGTTGCTTATGCTATTTTATTTAGAAACAGGACAACTGCAATCGAAGACCCTTCAGCAGACAGACAGAGTTGTTCTTTGCGCATCAATGCTGTTAATAGCAAGAATTCAACCAACAGGTTCTGGATGTGTATAGTAAAATCTAAATAGATAATACAGTCATAAATTGGATTTTTTTTTAGTTTTCAGATAATTTCATTCGATGCTTTTAATCTTTCGTTTTTTTCCACTTCTTTTTTAAAAAATAATATTAGCATTAATTTGTTTTTTTCTCTCTCTCTCTAACACCCATAACATCTTTAATGATAAATCACAAATTAAGATCTTAAATCACTTTTGGTAAACACATGGTGTTATATAGAATTGAAAACTTCTTAAGATTTTTTCTATTTTTGTTATATTAGATCTCATTTTGAAATCTTAAGGAGAGAGAAAAAAATTATTATTTTTGAACATTATGCATATCTTAAGGATTCTTCTGCAAGAACTTATTTTCTATATTAAAAATATATATATTTTTATTAGGAGATCTAATAAATATCATATATTAATCTTAATATACTTAGATGTTACTAAAAAGTGACGAAGGAATGTACTCAAGTAATCTATTTTTAGAAGAATAAAAGTCAATTAATGTGATAAATAAATAGTTGCTCATTAAGATAGAAATGTATCAAATAAGATGATGAGTTTATTTTCTAAGACAAATATATTTATTCTTAATATTATTTATGTGCAAAATATTAATTTTTTAAAAATAATATTAATAATTAATATATTTTTCAAGGATTTCCCCCTAATATTTAAAGGCCTTAAATAAAGATTTTGCTTGATTTATTCTTTAACTGACCATGGACACATCAAATGTAAATAATCGTATGCTAGTCTTTTTATTTTATGAAATCTTATACTAGTCTTATGCTTTTATTGGTTGTGACTTCATTATGATGTGAATAATATAAAAATTCATACGAGATATCTAATTTATACCATACTATCATACTGTATACATATATAGCTTGCGATAATTATATGCTTTACGTTGTGGTATATATGAACATGGCCTTAGTTCTAAATTGGAACTTTTATTAACTTGTTGATAAAGATTTGACACTTTATTTTTGGTGTTCTTAAACTTGGCTGCTTGTTATCTCCCTGCTGTCCTGCATACATGGGAAATTGGCTGTTTCTGTGTCTGCATTATTGTGAAATCAGAATATACTAATAAATTATCTGTTGGTGTAACACTTGGAAGAAGCAATAAACAAAGCACTGTTATGAGGAAACCTTTGATGCTGATTTTGTACGAAAAGTTAAACTAACCCACATGATATGGCAACCCCCTATCCTAATCAATGCCTTTATTATCATTCAATAACTATTAAATTAATTTTAATACCTGTATATTTGAATTAAAGTTTGTAAACATGACTTTGAGTTAAATTTAAGTTTTTAAATTAAATTTCCAAACAATCTAAGTATATATTGCTTCTATATTCACGTAAAATCTTAATGCACAATTGTATTTTTAAGAATAACCACACGTCATGAAATTGAACTTACTCTTCAAATTAACTTACTCTTCTATATAGTCTTTACTTTTTGCCGCTTTGCGTACAATAACGCTATTTAAGCTCAAGAAGTCTTGCCATGGAGGGAAGGGAAAAGTATGTGGAGACAAAAGAAGGTAGCTGGCTGGAACTTACCTAATTTTTTTTATCATAGTTGGACTTTTCTAACAACAAACTGCATCTAAACACAAATGCGCCTAAAAAAGGTGTAACTAGAACGGCATTGTCGCACTATAATTGTGAAATTGTTTCATACATATATTAGAAGGAAACCCGTGCATGTTACGATACTTTTCACAGTTTAAACAAAAATTATTCATTCAAATAATTAAAATGAATATATTCAGTTATACGATTAATTTAATATGTATCTATAAATGTTTATCGTAATAGTTATAAGTAATGTGATAGACTAGACAGATACACTAGATAAAACATTTGAAACAACTTGAAATTAAGCCTATCACAATTTAATTCTGCGGGCTAGCCAGACTGATATAAATGATAAAAAAAAAAACTTTCATGATGGTTAAGTTATATATAAGGAAGAATTAATCATTCTTATCACTTCAATATTGTAATTTTATATAGGTTATAGCTTTATAGGTGCCAAGGCATTGCTTTAAATAAACCACGAGTACATATTTTTGCTCTAAGTTGTTGAAAAATAGCATGTCATTATTGTTAGCTTGTGACTTTGGTTAGTTTTAGAGCTGAGTTTGGACTGGGTGGAACTCAAAAAAGGAAAATTTTTATAATTGATTGTAAAACTTGATTCAATTCTCTTATCATCGGACCCATTTAGATTGAATCCGTGGTGAGTTAGGTTGATCTACTTAAAAAAATAATCTAATAATATTTTGTAATATATTTTTAAGACTTTAGAGTTTTGTTCATTTAATTAGAAATAAAGATAAACTCAAATAAAATATATTTTTAGTATTTTGTAATATTGTTTAATATTATTTTATTTAGAATTTTATTCAAGATTATTTTTAAAAATTTTGTTATTATAATTCTAGACTTTTAATTTGTGATAATATGTCTTGTTGTGGTATATGAATAATAAAAAATTAATTTAACTAGTATTTTTAAAATTATTCAAATTTATTTTAATAATTGATTTTTAATGAATTCTCTTTAAAAATATATATATTATTTTATTTTAGATAAATTGATGGACCAACTCGTTTAACTCATAATCGAATTAACTTTAAATTAATTGAATTAATGTAATCTATTTAAGAAATAAATCGAGGTAAATCAAGTCCAACCTGGCGTCCGTTTTCACATCTCTAATTGACTTTAAGAAATTGGGCAGAAATTAGGAAATATGTGATTGATTGTGTACAAAGATTCGGCCTTCTTTAAAGTTAAATATCACATCAGCTAGTTAATCTATTTCCCACTCACCGTGGTGTAATGACTGTTTTCAATGTTTCAGTACATCGAAAAGCTATAGTGGAGGAAGCCAATAGGAGAGTGGGTTAGTAACGATAAGTTATGATAGATGCTATAATATTTTTTTTAATTATTTATATTATTGAATGACTAAGACCTTAATTATATTGGTCTTTATCATTTTAAATTTGAACTAATTAAATTTTAGTGTAATAATTAATGTTATACATATTTAAATAATATAGAGAGCATTATAAGACTCACCTTGATAAAAGTGAAGTAAGAATTCCTCCGTTGATAGTTTGCAAGAGATTCTATGCTCTATTCCATCATTATACATAAGAAAAGGGAGTGCAGGTAGACAAATTGTTTGGAACTCATCATTGATACTCAATGTTAGGATAGAGATAATTTGGATGATCAAAAAGGATTTGAACACGACGGATCATTTAAATTTAAAATCTAAAATTTCAACAAAAATAACTAAATTATGTTTTCTAATAAAAGTGCAAAAGTTTGACTAAACAAGGAGTACGCTTTTTTAATGTAATCTTAATCTAACCTTTGATTTTGCTGGCACCTGTGCTGCTTTCACACACAGATAAAAAATTGCTTTCTATTTCCTCGTCGTTATACTTGTAATTCCATGCATGATTAGATTTAGAGCCTTAATTTTACACCAACTTTTGGAATGAAATGTTGGTTTTTTATCTCTATAAAGATGGTCTATAGACCATCTTAGAAAGGGTTAACTTTCAAAAACGACTGGAACAAGGACGGGTGTCGAACCGTCTTTGTAGACCTTCTAGAATCGTTTTAGAAAAGTTTTTTTATAGTAGTACCTATAAGAGGGTTGATCCTCTTTTACTATTACTTTTAATGTTTTTAATTTATTTTCACCTTCATCTAATATGATTGTATATTTATCTTTCATTAGATAATTTTTCAGTATGTTATGTAAAAACCCTAATTATTAGAAAGAGAATCATCATTCTTCTCATAATATTATTTATTGTTACCATATTCCCTAACAAATATTGAAAAAATATAGTATGTAGTGGTACTTATGTGCAGCTCTAATAAATCTTGAAAATAGTCGCTCCCCCCCTTTATCAAGTTCTGGCGTGGATTTCACCACATTTTCGATCTTTTTTGTGTATAGTGAGTTGTCAACCATTGATCGACTAGGCCTCTCACTTTCATGCATATTCTGTTGTTCTTTTTTAATCTTTCACTTTACCAAATATATATATATATATATATATATATATATATATTACTTTAAGGCCACTTATAGTTATAGGTTACTCTGTGAGAGGGAACTCTAGCTATCTGCCTATTTTTTCACATTTGAAGCTTCCTCTTCAAGCGTATCTTACGCCCCTTTATTAATTATAGGCTGTGCTATTTTATTTTGTAACATTTTTGTATGATAATTGTGTCTAGTTTGAAACATTTTCTGATTTTCTTCCTGGTTTGATCCTAAAGCTAGTGATTTTAAAGATATCCATGACTTTTATTTTACGTGAAAGTTGCTATTTTAAAACACATACAAGTTCTTTCTGTATTTGACAAATATTATGCGAAACTACGCACCAATAGAGGAAGTACTATATACTGCAACCAAAATGTTTTTTTTTTTCTTTTAAATTCAATTCCTCAATATTCTGACTTTTAGGCTCTACAATTAATCCATGGCTTCTATATATAGTAGGAAAATGACAATTCCATAAATTTTCTCAGCTTTTAAGTTTCTAATTTCCACTTCAGCTTATTTAATTCAAAGTTTTAGGAAATATCAAAATCAGTATATATATATATATATATATATATATATATATATATATATATCAGATAGTTGAAATGTTGAAAAGTCGAAAAACTTAAAAATATCTTGTTAAATTTTACACACACACTCCTCAACTACCGAGTAGAAAGTGATTTGTGATCCTTTTAATATTATCATGTCACAAATTGATGAACAAATTATTAGCTTTAACTTGAATAGCAATTCTAAGAATCTAGAACTACCTTGACTTGACTATTCGGCGCTTTCTTTTTTTTTCTGCTTCCGTTTGTTTTCTATATTGTTTACCAACTCTAGGTTAGTTCAATTTTACATTTAGATTCCATTATAAAGTATGACTTCACTAGTTATTTTGTATATATATTATTGAACATTTCTGTAAAGGAAATGCTCTTTGTATCAATAAAGTAAACATATTGTAAAAAACTATAGAGAAATTATTTCTCATTTAGAAGAAATATAATTTGAGGGCGAGTCCTGGCACAGCGGTAAAGTTGTGTCTTGATGACCTGTTGGTTATGGGTTCGAATCTGAAAACAGCCTCTTTGCATATGCAAGGGTAAGGTTGCGTACAATATTCCCCCCCCTTACCTGCGCATAGCATGGAGCCTCCGGACAATGGGGTTACGTGGTTTTAGAAGAAATATAATTTAGATTTATTGAAGCTAAAGACTATTGTGATTAATTGTTGCAACAGAGAACCATCTCTAAAAATTCAACATAATTCGCAAGATCAAGGGAGATGAAGTTGAAGTTGGTGGGGGCACTAGAGCTATATATATTGAAGTCAAAACTTCCTTCTTACTATTGTTTCTCTTTTTTTGGAGTGTTCAGTAATCTAGGAATCATAACTCTTTGGAGTTTAGAAGAACCTTCACCCAGTAGCACTTCTTCTGTGGCTAATTATTTCACACAGTAATTTGGACAAGTAATCCCGTTTATAGATAGCAAGGAAAAACGATATATCTATGGAATGCAATGATTTTCATGTCATCATTGTTCATTGATAGCAAGAAGGACCACCCAAAAAAATATATATGAAAGAAACAAGGAGACCACAAAAAGGATAATAATTATTGGTTAGCGATGGTCACTAATAGAAAATTCTTTATGGAATAGCCAAACCAATAAAAGTGTTAATTAATTACAATATCACTATTAATTATTCCCAATCGTACGCATCCAATGTATCCAAGCCTTCACATTGCTATAAACAAGATATATATTCCTTTCATATTTTTAAGTGATTGAGATGCGCACAGATTATAGTTTACAATATATAGGTTCTTTGTTACCTACTTCCAACGCTATTTTTTTCTTAACTTGTTTGAAATGCATGGCAGCTGCCAGCTGGAATAACCTAAACTTTGCTTTTAAAAAGTCTAGAGATTAATACTTTTTTATATATAATAATTTCTATCATGAGAAGAGATATAAAAAAAAGGAGAAAGAAGTGTGCAAAAAATGTTATAAAAATTCTACATGTAATTTTTGGTGTATTTATATTATGGAATCAAGGAAAATACTGGTTAATGTCCATACAAATGCAAATTTACCGTCATAAATGAAAATTTCATGAAAAGAATATTAATGTTATTTTTATTTTTATGAGTCTTTTGGTTTGACAACTCAATTAAAAAAATGTAGCTTTTTCATTTTTTAACCAATGCAACGTAAAAATTTACAATGGACGTGCATAATAACGCACCAGCAAACAGACTACTGTTTATCTTAATTTTTAATAAAAACTTTCATAAAAATATTATATATTAATATAATTCTATCATAATTAATTTTTTAATACATTTCATCTTAATTTTTAATATTTATAAAAATATTTTAAATATAATCCCATCATAATTTTTAATACATTTCATGATAATTTTCAGTATAAAAAAAGAAGAAGGAATTGTTAGTAAGGCTTCGTGTAATTGGCTAATGGCAATTAGTCCATCGTTCTGTCTGTACGGCCATTTAAAACCTCAATTCTGCCATTTTAAAACAGAGTACACTCTATCCATGGTAAAAATACCAATCAAATTAAATATTGGTTAAAGTGTTGGCTTTCAGATTAAAATTATCATCCTTTCGGTTTTTACTCTTAGTCTTGGGAGTAGTGATAGTGAGCACATGGGGACACGTGGCACATTTATGATACCCTTGGCTTATATTTCTTAGTTAGAGTAGGTGGTGGATAAAACAAAACAAAAATCTCAATCACGCACGTATGGATTATTATCTATGTATTTATTTAATGTTTTTGCATGAAATATCAGAAAGTAGGATTAAAAATGATTAATTTAAATCATACATAGTTAACTTCTTTTAAGTAAAGTCTGAAGCTTCAGTTTGAATATTAAAAAATCTTATTCGAAAAAGTTAGTCCAACAATATTATAAAAGGTATTGGGTTTAAATAAAATTATCTCTCTAATAAAAAATAATCATAATAATAAAAATAAAGAAAATAGGAGACTAACCAAACCTTGTAGTAAAGTCTTATTGAAATTAATCAAAAAACCAAAGTCACAAGCAAACAAGGGTTCCAGCGTTTGTTTCGTACCCATACTATAAATTTTATTTCGTCGGCGCACTCTGCGGCACCTTCTTTCTTATCTCTACAATTGTTTAATTTAGGCGAACGTCATTATCATTTCAACTATAATTCACTTTATCTTTTCATTTTCTATCATTTTCTTTGGACCATTCATAAAGCTCCACGCCAATTAAATATCAGTATTATATTAGTCTGTTATTCAGTTGGAATCTGGCACGTTACCTTACCAGTACCCTCACGTTATTTCATTGATTTTTTATTTCTTATTCATAAAATAAATTCCTCATAATATATATTTCCTTGTTTTATGTGTGTACACACACTGATGGATGATCAATGAAACTAAAAGTAAAATACTAGAGCGTTAATCATACTTATTTTCTGGATTAATTCAAAGATGACAATGATAAAGGAAAAGGAGTGTGCGTATTGGTAAAAAAAAATGCTTATTTATTTTTTCTATTTTCAGAACCATAAATTTGCTTAAAGAAGTAGTATCTTTTAAGTATTATACTAAATATGGAAAAAAAACCAACAACTATAGAACATGATAGTATGATTGGTTGTCATCTAATTTATACATCTTTTTAATTGTAGAAGAAAGTAAGCATTATTAACATGTCGGGGGTGCAATATAAGGTAAACCAATTGCAGAACAGAAGTGAGTGGCGTGAGATGGGAAAGGATCACTGCACACCATCATTGTACAAATAAGATGTGAATCAAAATTTTCTCTCAGAAAAGAGAAAAGAAGTGAACAAACTTCAAAAAATTTCATGCATATATATAAACCCGTACTTTCTTCCTTACACTGCAGTAATTTTGTGGGGCAACTAATGTTAATTGACCATACCACCCTCTTTGTTGACTCTGATCACCCATGTGTGTACCTTCCGTACTGTCACCAACAAAATTTAACACTCCACCATTATCCAGTCGCTCTGTATTGGATAATTTTGTCCCTCCATCAGAAAAAGTAAAATCTGACAATACAAAATTATTGATATAATATCACAAAAGTGAGAAATATTATCGATATAAATTAATTGACACGATATTATTTTAATTTAATTAATAATTTATATTAAAATTTAATTATATAATTACATTAAATATTTTTTTAAAAAAATTATCACTTATATTAATTTTATTTTATTCAAACATAATTTATCTATGACATATTTGTGGTAAAAAAATATTATAAAATAATATTATTAAAAGTTTTAATCAACTATTCTAACTAATTCTTTAAATTTACTGTCGCGCACCTTCTATCCAGATAAATATATTAAAATAAGAGTATAAATTTTATAAAACAATGTACCGTCAGTCACCGTCAAAAAGAAAATAAAATGCACCTGAATTTTTTTTATATTGTTAACTAAATGAAAATTTATAATAAATATGACTTTTTAGATAATTTTTATATAAATAAATAATTTTATTATACATAATAATTTTATTAAATAACAATATGATATTGTTAATTTTTATTACAATTTCCCGTAAATAACTACTATTTTTTTTAATAATAAACATGAAGTTCAATTTGTGCTTTGTTTGAAACACAAAAACATAAGTGGAAGGACAGAGGAACAACCCAAGAATGGATGGGTTGTCTTTCGTCTTGCATTTGGAATCATTGAAAAAAAGGAAGAAAATAATAATTTTTTTATATATAAGGAAGAAATAATAATTAAGTATGAGATTCACATCATTCAATAATAAGTCCAGTTTTAAGAGGAAAGGTGGTTTGTGTTTTAAAATTCTTAATTTATCTTTATTTTTGTACACTTTCTTTTTTATTAAGAGTATTTATATAATTGATAAAAAAATTTGTATTTAAATAATTTTATATGCATATTTTACTTGTATATCAAATAATCTACTAAATCATTTCATTTTTTTTCCTTTTTTTCTTTATTTTAATTTTCTTTATTAAATCAAATATATGAATCAACAAGTTGTTGATCCTAGTAATATTAGACTTTATTTTCTTAAATAAAATTTTATATTCAAACTTTATGAATGGAGAAAATAAGATTGGAAGGAGAAAATTTTATTAAATGTAGTTAGTCAAATTTTTCGATATAAATTAATCATTAATAAAATTAACGAATATTTCATACTGATGTATTATTAAAAAAAATCAAACATATAAATAAACTTAAGTATCAAATAAATAAAAAATCATTAACATTTTTATGAACATGTTGACCTTATATTTCTATTACTCAAAATTTGTAACATCTTAGTGATAATATGTATAAACGTGCCAAAAAGAAAGACAATCAAAGAAGAGAAATAGACAGCTCATAATTAAAATATTGTCCTACAATACAATGCAATGCCATGTCACGCCAGAGCACTCTCTTTCGATATGGGTCTGATGTATGAAGTTATGGTGCAGGTTTGTGATGCGATATGGTGTATGTGGATGGTACACTAACTGGGACGCACCAAAAAATAAATGCAGTCTCACCAAATAGATACTATTACTTTGATACTAAGACCGTGGACTGCAAAAATCAATTCAATCTGTATGAGATTATTGCAATTTAATTAGTGTTTTCATCTGAATTCTAAGTACATAATTACGTTCAATATTTAGAAACTAAAAATTGTGATATATATAAGATAAAACATTTCGTTCAAACAAGATAAAATATTTTATTTTGGTGGAACAAAATATTAATGAGTCATCATCAAAGATTTAACTCGGTTGAATTGTTTTAATTTTGAGATAAACTTAGATTTAAATCTTTTTAAAAAATTTAAATTATTTAATGAATATTTGATACTAATATGATTATAAAAAATCATGTCCAGATAAAATTATCTATCACAAAACTTACACGTAGTTTTGTGTATATATAAGAAAAAATATTAGACACTAAGGCAAGGACATTTTGGTAAAAAGGAGGTTGGACTATTCCAATTTCCAACCTAACAAAAACTGAAATGCAAAAATGTCGTTGAGTGAGTGAGTATCGGCATCGCAATGAATAGCAACAGCAATAGCATGCAGCTGCTTTTTAATTTATTTATTTACATTTATTCATTGATTGATTTTTATCTAACAAACAACGCAAACGCTTCTCTCTCTCTCTCTCTCACTCTCTTCAACTTGGAAGCTTTCTCTCTCTGAATTCTGAAAGCAGCAAGGGTCCTCCTCCACCACCACCACCACCACCTCCAATCTCCCTCTTTCACACAGAGAGAGATACTGTGTGTGAGACCAGTTTTCGGTTCATGGATTCCTTTTCTCTTCTACAATTCCATGCATCTATTCTTGGTATTTCTTATATTTCATTCTTCTCTCTCTTTAATTTACTATTTTTTGGTTTATAAACGGCGACCCGTGATGCTGATTGGATTTGGTGTTGTGCAGGTTCGAACAAGTTTTGGGCTTTTGGTGGTAATGTGGTGGGTTGAGTGATTCCTTCTTGTTGCATAGCTATGGCTACAGATTCGTCTTTTGAGGGTGAATTGCTTATTTTGTCACTCTATTTATGTGTTCTTCTTCTAATTTTCACCACTTTTTTGTTCTGTTGAAACGGAGGTGATTGAATTCTGTGAAGGATTCGTTATCTGCGTTATGTTCTGGCTCCTGAGATTTAACTTACCGCTCAATTTAACGATCCACATGTAGATTATTCTGTCTTATATTTTGGCATTGTGACGTATCTGACTTCTCTGGGTTTTGATTTAATTTGTTGTGATCTCTTTGTGCCTTTTCTAAATATTGGTTGGTGATTAGCTTTTGATTTCCTTTTTTTTTTCCTAAAAAAAATAGTTTTTCGTGATAGAGGTGCTTATTATTATTATTATTTAGTTTCTATTATTTGATTTAATTTTTGTTTTTATTTTCTTTTGTTATTGTGCATTTGGGGTCAAGGGAGAAAGGAGGGTTAGTAAGCTTGTAATTTGGTATACGATGTGCCAGCTAATAAATTTTCGGGTGTGTGGGATCTATATTAGGAGTATGGAGTCTCCAATAAAGGTCAAAGGAGATTAAGTCGAACTGCCAAATTTTCTTACTTGACTATATTTCTATTACTTGCTGTGTTTAAAAGTGGTTGGTATGTCCTTGTGATGCAAAGTTAATTGGTTCCTGTTGTATACCTTTTATTATATTTGCTTGTTTTTCCCTTCTTGGTAATGTTTTTGAAGTAGTCAATGTTTTAGACTATAACAAAATTGAGGCCCGGTCAGATAACATACTGGACCGATTTTTATTACGTATGTGAAAGATATTGCATGTTATCTAAAAAAAAGAAGATAATTGCATTCTTTTTGCATTTAGAAATTTAAGTATTTCTGCCTGTAGTCTCAAGAAATTTCTAATTTCTAGATTATGACATGTCTGGCATGAATACATATTAAGGAAAGAGTCTTTGTAGAACCAGTCTTGTCACTGCTTGGAGGTGTTAAAATTGGAATACATTCATGTATCTAATGTGCTGATATATGTTTTCTTTTTCCTTAATCTCAGGCCTTGCACTTGATCCTTCTAAGTGCAGTAAATTGAGTATGGAGGAAAAAAGAGAACTTGTATATGAAGTCTCTAACTGGTCGCATGGTGCATCTGAGATGCTGCAGTCATGGAGTCGTCAAGAGATTTTGCAAATATTGTGTGCAGAAATGGGGAAAGAGAGAAAGTATACTGGGCTGACAAAGTTGAAAATTATAGAAAATCTTCTAAAAATTGTTTCTGAAAAGAAATCAGGGGGGAATGAAACTGCGACAGACCCTGAACCACAATCTTCTCCTGCACCTGGTCATAAGCCTGCTAAAAGGCAGAGAAAATCTGAGAATCCTTCACACGTCCCTGTTCCTGCGACCAGCGTTCCAGTCAATAATGGTGGTGATTCTGTTAATACCACATACTGCAAAAACTCAGCTTGCAAAGCTACCCTGAATCAATCGGATGCATTTTGCAAAAGATGTTCATGCTGCATTTGTCATCAATATGATGACAACAAAGACCCTAGCCTGTGGTTAATATGTAGTTCTGAGAATCCATTTCCTGGTGTTTCTTGTGGCTTGTCGTGCCACCTTGAGTGTGCTTTAAAACATGATGGTTCAGGAATTGGTAAGGATGGTGAGCGTCCCAAGCTTGATGGAGGCTTCTACTGTGTCTCTTGTTGGAAAATAAATGATTTACTCGGGTAATCATACTGATGCTTTTCAGCTTCATGGATCATCATGTGTCCATTTAAAAATTCCTGCTTCTTTTGTTCCTCTATCTTGGAAGGTCTTCTATGCTATAAACTTACTACACATGCAAATTCTTGATATGTAATAGGGTTCTAGAAGATTGTATTTGGTCACTTGTTTACAAAATGCATCAAAAGACTTCCAAAATAGACAATAATGTGGAAAAAACTCAACTGAGTCGTCTTAGAATACTCTTCATGCAAGTTAAAATCTCTTCCTTCGTCATGTTAAAGTCTTCTCAGAATTCTCATGACCAATTAAATATCGGTTAGCAGAATTATCCAGTTTAACTGTATGAAATGAGTCAATAATATTCCTCGCAACCAAGTATTATTTTCAAAAAATAAAATAAAAAATTTACTCCCCCCTTTTCTTTTGCTGAGTTCATAAAGCTTTAGGTTGTGTATAATAGAAAATTGTAGAATGGCTTTATTTAGTTCATTAGGAGTTTAGGACTGATATTTCAAGATGAATATTAGGCATGATCAGTTTTGTGAAAGATAGAGATTGATTATTTGTTGAATGTTATTTTTTATTGCTTAGCTATGCTAAGACACTCTAATCAACAACATTATGGCCAAGATATTGTGAGTGCTCAATCAAAAGATGGTAAAGTTGTTCTTTTAATGTGTGGTGTATGTGCCATATTCCTTTTAGGATCAAATTTGGGAAATATGTAAGGTAAGATCAAACTCATCTTGGCTTGTTTCTTAAAATGTATTAGATGCTGGAGAAAACAACTGATGGTAGCAAAGGATACTAGACGCGTGGATATACTCTGCTATCGTGTCTCCTTAAGCCAAAGACTTTTACAAGGAACTGAAAGGTATGAAGAACTTTATAAAATTGTTGATGAAGTGGTGAAGAAACTTGAACCTGAAGTGGGTCCACTCACTGGCTCACCAGTGAAGATTGGAAGGGGGATTGTGAACAGGCTTTCTTCGGGACCTGAGGTTCAGAAACACTGTGGTTTTGCTCTGGAATCACTTGATTCACTGCTTTTGAAAAGGATCTTGCCTTCGTCACCCAAACCAACAAGTCAAGGTGATCACTCTTTTTATTTTTATATTTTTCTCAATTTCCCTTGTGGATCTATATCATTTACAATTTCCCTTGTCGTTTGTTTTATACATTGAACTAACTACTTTACTGCTTCCATATATTTTATCTTAATTTTTATCTCTTATTTGGTAATTGGTACAGATATTGAAATACTTGAGTGTAAAGAAGAAATATTTTATAGGTAGATTTATGTTTGGAATGGTCTCCCAAAAGTAACTTTGGATAATTGGTGGAGATACCAAAGTTACTTTTGACCACATATAATAATGTTAATTTATTTTGGGACCCAAAACTATTTCTAGGATCAGCAGCAAACATGGGACATGACCACATGACCAACTTCCAAGGTTTTTTTTTTTTTTTTGTATATGAACTTGTATTGGATTCTCTTTCAAGGTACATAACTATGGTATTGGATGCAAACATAGAACAGCTATCAGCTTATTATTTTTTTGTCACTGGGTCTAGATTCTCAAAGAATGTAATAATATTGATCTGTGTGTACATACTTTACATTTTCAGGTGCATGTTTGCTGGCTCCAAATATGGTGAGGTTTGAAGATGTCACTGCCACAACCCTCACTATTATTTTGCGTTCTGAAGAACCCTTGGTTGAAATTATTGCTGGTTACACCTTGTGGCATCGCAAAGTTGATGATGCGGACTATCCCACGGACCCAACTTGCACCTTGCTCCTACCAAATAGAAGGTTCAGTGTCTCGGGTCTAATTCCAGGTACAGAATACAGTTTCAAAGTTGTTTCCAATGATTTGAGGGAGTCAGGTATGTGCGAAGTTCAAGTCTCAACAGAGCATGATGAGGAAGAAGTCCCTAATTGCTCAGCAACTGAAAGAAGTCAGAGCCCGGTAACCAACTGTAGCAGCCTTTCCAATCCATCATCAGTGGAAGATGAAACTAATAACTGTAATCCATATAGTGACCTGACTGATAACCGAGCAGACCATTATCCTTCTTATCACAAGGATAGCAACCAACTTGCTTCTGGAAATTTATCCAATGATGCTATTAACTGTTCCAATCTAGGTGGTGCGGGACTTCCTCCTGATGCAGATTCTTTGTCAGACAGGCAGCATGCTGGAGGAACAACTGCCTCTATACCTAGTTCTGATGTGCTAAAGCTCGAAAACAAGCATTCACCAGAGGAACAAGTCACTGGGGACATGAGCACCGGCGATGGGTTGATTTCCCCAGCTCTAACAGGGAGGGAATGTGTGCCGTTAGTGGGTAGCTCGGAAGGAGGCTTGCCTAATACTCCATGCAAGTTGGAAACACTTAAGGATGGACCTGGAAAGAATAAAAGATCCAAGTCCAGTGGCAAAGATCAAGAAAATGTATCCGGGAAAAGGGAGGGCCCCCAAGATGGAAGCACATCCAAGAAGAGAAGTGGAGAAAGGCAAGAGGAGGGCCGTGTCGCAAATGGCTTTTCGGATCGTGATTTTGAGTATTATGTGAAGGTGATTAGGTGGTTAGAGTGTGAAGGTCACATAGAAAAGAACTTCAGGCAGAAATTTCTGACTTGGTACAGCTTAAGAGCCACCCCTCAAGAAGTTAGGATTGTGAAAATATACATTGATACATTTCTTGAAGATCCAGCATCTCTTGCAGAGCAACTTGTGGACACCTTCTCAGAATGTATATCCAGCAAGAGAACATCAGTTGTGCCAGCGGGGTTCTGCATGAAGCTTTGGCATTGACTAGATTTTGTAGGGTCCAGCTACTAGCCGCAAGCTTGCCATGCAGTAATTCTTTAGATTTTTAATATATTCTTCATTTAGACAGTTCAAATACATATATTTATTTCAACATTATCATTCATATGATGATGTAAGAATTTTAGATTTACTTTTATTATACAATTACTATTTAAATTGATAATTCTTTTTCGAATTTGCAACTCGGTCATCGTTACACTTTTTGGTAGCTAACATTGAAGAATTTATACTAAATTAATTTATCTATAGTTTTAGTCCTCTCTAGCTGACGAAGCTCTCAATTTGTTAAAATTTTTCGACCCACGAATGGAAGGTCTATTATTGGCGTGGAATTTTAATCTTCTAACAATTTGATTGTACAGAAGAAATTTGTGTTGACTATGTAATCGTGCAGATTAAGTGAACAATATTTTGACATATCATTAGTGAGCAATAGTGAACAATAATTAAAGCTAATCATTGATGGAGTAATACTTAGTGAAAGTTAATGATTTATCCAGAAATTCAGAATTATTCCGCAAGTTAATCTCACTTTTATAAATGCAAAGTATCAGAGGTTAGTTGAGTTGTGTTGTCAATCATGAAACGATAAAAGTTAATAGTCGAGTGTTTAACGAAAGTTCCTGTTGCAAGAATAATATTATGGTTTGTTGGACTTGCTCGCCCGTGATTATTGCAGTAATGAGTTGGTTAATGAATCACGGAATTTGATTTATCTGTTTTGTTTTTCGTTTTCCAACTTATCTCCCACGAGTTGATGACTGGATTAATTAATCCTTTTCAAACCATATACATTCACTGAAGTATGTCTTCAACAAAAGATTTTTATGCATAAAGTCAAGAATTGAATCTTGATTAACATACTTTAAGAACTCAACTATCTACCAATGTGTGTTGAGCCTTGTTGGTTTTGGATTTATTTGGTGCAATTTGCCATATCACAATGGTATGTGTGTATTTGAACGAGGGAATTGACCTTTTTCCGTGAGTTGAAAAATTGTACAAATGTGAAGCTCAACACATCTCTTATTGGGTGTTGCTAATGCGGGTGCAGCTGCGGCGGTTGAATATGAACTTTTGAGCTCCGTACCGCATTGATTGAAATCTATGAATACTAGGACTAGATGGCCTATAAATAATCAATTGGCAAAGGTTTGACTCAAACAAATGCACTCACTTTCATTGTTGTCAATTGTTATAGTGCCTAGCAGTCACAAATATCTATTGCATGAAGATGCATAATATATATGTTGTCCCACCATCCGTTGAGCACTATAGATGCATGGTTGATATTTTGAGTCAAGGGGACAAATTTAAAAGGATGATATGTTCATTAATGTAATATGCACTAGAAAGGACAGGGAAATGGGAAGTATTAGAAGGAATTAAAGCCTCAAAAATATCAAAATATAATGGAAGGAAGTACGACATTGTGCCATAATGGGTAATTGCTAGGAGTTTCTTAGAAATTGATCAAATCGTCCACAATGTTGAAGTAGTATAGGAAAGTAGCTCGAGGATTTCAATATAACAAGATACACTTTATTTTTATTCTTACTATTTGAAGTAGTATAGTTTGGTTCACTTAGATTTCAGACTCGTTAAGACATGTTCAAGAGAAACACCAGTGTGCTGTAAGTTAGTTTTGCTAGTGTAATTTGAAGTCATTTTTGATTTGGCCAGTAGAAAAGGTTGTTTGGATTCCTACAATGTCCACATCCAGCCAAACATAATTGTATAATGTGCACTAGAAAGGCCATATGAAAAAGTGGAGGAATCGTTTGTTTATTTTATTTCAACTTGTTGGTAAACTTTTCTAAGCACCAGGAATTGGCGGGCCCCTGTCAGCACCCCAAGTGTTAAAAAATTGTGTAAAGACATGGTATTGTACTATTTGACTGTTGATGAAATCATAGCTCTGAAGTCTAATCAAACTCTCCTTTTTCTTATGCCCACTCTCTACTTATACTACTTTACACATCATTTCAGGATTACCGAAGCCTATTTCCTTAGTCCTTATGTTATGTTTAACTACTCTACCTGGTTCAAGATCAAACACTGGTTCTTAGTTGCATAGCCCTTGTCATATCTCTTTTTTTAATCAAAACCTTCCATTCAACACTTAGTTGAGTAAAATGTCTGCTGGAACTTTTGCAGCTCATATTGCTGGGGCTGGCTTTGTAGGCTTGAAGTCCGGCTCATTAAATCTTTGCCCCGGTACTGGGTCCATAGGATGGAAAAGGAAGATTGTTTCAAATGGTTCTAAAACTTACTGCATGAAGGTGAAGTGATCAAATTCATTGTCCATATATATGATGTGTTTAAACTATAACATGATTTAATCTATTGAGTTTATACTTCCAACAGACATGGAATCCCATCAACAATAAGAAGTTTGAAACACTGTCCTACCTGCCACCCCTTTCAGATGAATCCATTGCAAAGGAGATTGACTACATGCTCAAGAAGGGATGGATCCCTTGCCTTGAATTTGATGAGGTTAGTTTCAGATAAATTTAGATTATTATGTTGTAGATTTATGCTTTTTCTTTAATTTGCAGAAAGCAGCAATATATACATTAGAATTGTTTATATTGATTCATCTAAAATACGTATAAAAGACTAGCAATTCTCATGCCATCGAGATTTAATAAAACTTACGGATTTGACTTCTGTCAAGTAAGGGAAGTGCATCTCAGATAATAAAATACATTAATAACCATTGATTAAAAATCAGCAGTTAAAATAGTAACTAAACTCAAAGTTTATTTACACACATTTTATCTTTTTTGCAATTTCAATGGTTGATTCGTTGGTCAACCATAATAAATGCAATTTATTCTCTCAAATATATATTTCTTACTTTAAAGGGTTGGATGTAAAACTTTATAATTGTTACGAGCTTTGATCTAATCTAGGCTAGGCTGATTCTGTGTCATGGTATCATGGAGAATTCTATATATATTTATGTTTTTCCATTGATGCTTTGGTTTTATAAAGATGGTTGTATATCTTAGTAACATGGAATTGTGTTGTTTGGAACATGAAATTAGTTGGGGTGTGTTCGTAGAGAAAACAGCCATATGCCAGGGTACTATGATGGGAGGTATTGGACATTGTGGAAGCTACCAATGTTTGGTTGCAGTGACTCTTCCCAAGTGCTGAAGGAGATCCATGAATGCAGAAGGGTATATCCAAATGCATATATACGTTGCTTAGCATTTGACAACCAGCGTCACATGCAGTCCATGGCTTTTATCATTCACAAACCTGATATCATTACTACCACTTGAGCCTTTTTGCTCTTGTTCATTTATCTCCAATTCCCCAATTTCTCTCTCTAAAAAAATGTAATATGAACTTTGCTCTTTACTTATCTAGCGGTATGAATAAGATGGAATTGGAAGTCGCAGCCGTTTGTTTGAATAGAACATAAAAACGTGATTGAGTTTGGTTTCGTTTTGAAGTGATAATTCTACCACACATTTATCACGATGTATTTCTTAAATTAAGAACAAACACACTTTTTTCTTATATTTTTGCATATATGATTGCGGATCACAAACAAGAATATTTTGCCTAAGCAATCGAGTTAGTGGGTTAGGAGAGATCATTGATTTGATCTCTAAGCCCCTAGTTTCCTAGGAAGTGAAGCATGAACGTGGTCCTTGTTGACTATGGTACGAGTAAATCACCATTAAACAATCAATTTTATCTAATATTATAGTGTTCTTTGTGCCAAGTGTCAACGCCAAATTAGTTAAGACTTTGTTTGAGAGAGAGATTTTAGAGGAGAAGGGAGGGAAGGGAAAGGTTCAGGTATAGACCTCTTCTTGTTTGAGAGTTTTAATTTTTGAGGGAAAAGATTTGAGGATTTTCAAAATTCCTCTAAAATCCTCTAAAACCTTAAAATTGTTGTCCCCCCTATTTGGGGGGGGGGGTTTTAGAAGGAAAAGTAATTAAAATTATTATCTTATACCAGCCGTGTTAATAAAATTACTATCCTATCCTAGTCAGTGTAAAATATAGAATGTATTAATTTTTTAAATAAGGAAAAAATTGTAAAAATTTCTTATTAACTCTTTATTTCCCTCTCTTATTATATTTTTAACTCTAACAAGGAGAAGAGAACTTCCCTCATTTTCCTCCCTTTCCTTCCCCTCCCTTCCCCTTGAATCTCTTTCTTTCCTTTCCCCTCCTAACTCTCAAACAAAGCCTAAGGCTTTGTTTGGGAGAGGGATTTTAGAGGGGAAGGGAGGGAAGAGAAAATTTTAGGTAAAGACATATCCTTGTTTGGGAGTTTTAATTTTTGAGGGAAAGGATTTGAGGATTTTTAAAACTCCTCTAAAATCCTCCAAAGCCTAAAAATTATTGTTCCCCTAATTTGGAGGGTTTTAGAAAGAAAAATAATTAAATTACTATCCTACCCCAACTAGTGTTAATAAAATTATTATCATACCCCAACCAGTGTTAATAAAATACCAAAATACAAAACACTTAATCACAATTCAAGGACAAAATTGTAAAAGTATCTTATGAACTCTCTATTTCCTTCTCTTAATATATTTTTAACTCTCAAGCAAGGTAGGAACTTCCCTAAACCCTAAACTTCCCTCATTTTCCTCCCTTTCCTTTCCCTCCCTTTCCCTTAATCTCTTTCCTTCTCTTCCCCTCCTAACTTCCAAACAAAGCCTAAGGTTTTGTTTGGGAGTTAGGAGGGGAGGGGAAGGAAAGAGATTCAAGGGGAAGAGAGGGGAAGGAAAGGGAGGAAAATAAGGGAAGTTCCTTTATCCTTGTTTGGGAGTTAAAAATATATTAAAAGAGGGAAATAGAGAGTTAATAAAAAAATTTTACAATTTTTTCCTTATTTAAAAAATTAATACATTATATTTTTTACACTGACTATGGTAGGATAGGAATTTTATTAACACTGACTGGTATAATAATAATTTTAGTTACTTTTCCTTCTAAAAATCCCCCAAATAGGGGGAACAACAATTTTAAGGCTTTGGAGGATTTCAGAGGAGTTTTGAAAATCCTCAAATCCTTTCCCTCAAAAATTAAAACTCCTAAACAAGGAGATGTATATGCATAAACCTTTCAATTCCCTCCCTTCCCCTCCAAAATCCCTCTCCCAAACAAAGCCTAAGAGACACGTGAGGCCGTGTCCCATTGTCCCTTTCCCCCTCCCCCTTCTATTTTTCTTTTGGCAACTTCACATGTATAACTAATAAATTATACTACTTTATCGGAAAAAATACGTCGCCTGATTGCTCCTTTCACCAACATACCATTCCTAGAAACCATAGTTTACAATTAACACTTTTCTGTTGTGATCTAAAAATGGTTGCTAGATAATTGTAATTCTTAATGATTGATTATATGTCATACAACAATTTCAAGTGTTTGGAACTTGTACTTTTTTATCTGCGAGCGAATCAAAAAACTCATGGAGGAGAAAACTGAAGACAGCCAAAGGAATACTAACGTCAAATGGTCTAGTTAGACCTTAGGCTTAGATGGCATTTATTGTTATTTCATTATTTTTTTTATCAGTAACTTGCTCAATATAAATTTATTTATGTCTTAATTACGATTGTAGTACCTTAAATTAGGGTCTGTAAATATTTACATTTTTTAGAAAAAAAAAAAAAAGAATCTCTAATTTCTTTTGGGTACATAAACAGAATTTCTACTTTCAATTACTAAAAATACATTTTTTCTTTAAGCAAAAGGAAAATTTTCTAAATGCGAAGGAAACACAAACATCAATGACTAAAAATATAATTAAAATTTTATTTATTTTGTATTTAAATATGTTTTTAGTTCTTTAGGATTGAATAATTTTTTTTAGTCCTTTAAATTTAAATTTATTCTTTTTAATCCTTGAAATTCATAGAATACTTCTTTTAATTTTTCTCCACACCAACCAAACATAAAAGAAGAAATTCACAATTTATTATTATTTTTTACCATTAAAATTTGATTTTCTATTTTAAATTTTAAAATACATTTTTTAGATAAAAATTATCATAATCAAGTCAATAAAAAAATTAAGAACTCATTAATTATTTTAAAAAATACTTTAATTTTTTTATTGACAATTTCAAACTACCATAAAATCGTACTTTAAGATATAAAATAAAAAACTAAATTATAATAATAAAAAATGTCAAAAATTATAAATCTTTTATTTTTTATGACTCACATTTTACAGAAAGACAAAAAAGAATATTTACACATTTCAAGAACTAAAAAAATTAATTTTAAATTTTAAAAATTAAAAAGAAAATGACTCGATTAAAAATATATTTAAATCTTTATTTTGGTCACAAGTTATTTACTTATTTTTCTACACTTTGTTTTTTTAACTTTAAATGACTAGTAATTGTTAATTACTAATACGGGAAATGGATACATGAGTAGTAATTAAAATATTAAAATAAAAGAAATATTACACTCTTCTAATAATTTTTTTCATATATAATTTATTATTGAAAATCATAATTTTTTTATGGGTCTCATTTCTTATTTAATAATTATTTTGTAATTTATATTTTTAATAAATTTTAATAAAATATGTATTTCTAGTATTCTTTGTTTGAAATAACATTAATTTCATTTTTGGTTATAAAAATAAAAAAGAAAAAACAAATTAACATGTTCCACTTGTCTCAACCAACTTTAGACCGTGGGTTGAAATAGTTCTAAAATCCAACTGGGAGTCCACTCATGGGTTAAAATATTAGGCAACATTTATTTTCACTTGCATTTAAATGAATCAAAAGAACATTTTCATTCAAACCTTGTATATTTTGAAAATGGCTTATCAGATCATTGTTCCTGTAACAAAGTCAATCCGTTTAAGCAACCCAACCTAGCTCAATCTCTACCTATCATAGTGAAAACAACTATCTTGCCGTATGATTCATACTTGCACTGAAACTTAAGACCATGTAGTCCAAAGCCATACCCATACACAGTATTTCCGTTGTTAAAAGTTGAAGGTCTCAGAGCATGGTTACTTATGTAAAATGCAATTTTGAGTTCTATTATGTAAATTGAAGTTGAATAAGTAATATACAATGAGCCTGTTTGGATACCAGACTAGAAGTTATTCTTTTTAATCTTTGAAATTCATAGAATACTTCTTTTAATTTTTCTCCACACCACGAGCCAAACATAAAAGAAGAAATTCACAATTTATTATTATTTTTTACCATTAACATTTGATTTTCTATTTTACATTTTAAAATACATTTTTTTAGATAAAAATTATCATAATCAAGTCAATAAAAAAATTAAAAACTCATTAATTATTTTTAAAAATACTTTAATTTTTTTATTGACAATTTCAAACTACCATAAAATCGTACTTTAAGATATAAAATAAAAAATTAAATTATAATAATAAAAAATATCAAAAATTATAAGGGCAACTAAAAACACAGTACTGCTGAACCCATTTTGCCAAAATAGATCATCAATAAATAAGGGCAGTACTGTGGCAAAACCACCTATATTAGTGTTTAGCCTTTGGGGGTGCCTTAGTATGCCACATTAGACAAAAAAATATCCTTCTTCACTTGCGGTCTATTTACAAGAGATACATTGATGTAATTGATATAATTGTTGAAGTCGTACACGTTCAATAAATTGATATAATTTTTGGACTTGCTCTTTTTCCCACTCAAAACACTCAGTTTCCACCTCCACCCACTCTTCCCATATTGTTAATAAGACCATCTTTATGTTCGGATTAGATAAATAACCTAGGAAATAAATTAATTAATTTTGATAGCCACCACCTTAGGGATTAAAAAAAAAAAAGAGAGAGATAGATAAGACAATACCGAATTCACCAAGCAAATCTTCCCGCAAAGGAGATGAATTTGTGCTTCCAAAGAGCTAGCTTGTTGGAGAATTTTTTGATGATAGGCTCCCAGATTTGTTGTTTCTTATATGTTAAGGGGGAATGAATTCAGTGTAGTCATGCACTCACACGATCAGTGATTAATAAACTATGTGATAAACATCATGATTCAGAGATATCAAATTGCGTTTAAATCTGATTTATTACGTAACATGAGTGACTTGATCTTCATCTAATGGTCTGAATTGCCTACTGCATACAAATGCTGATTGCAGACAATGAAGAGACTTAGGCAGATAATTTTGTTTTGTTTTAATTTATAGTTTATGATAAAACAAAATATTATAATGGCTGAGGACGTATCGTTGTCTAAAAACCTTAGAATGGATTCTCTTAATTTGATTTTTCTTTTCCATTTTGTGATTCTAATCACTTGAACTTTGGAATAGAAATGCCATAACATGAGGGGTCTTTCTATTCTTTTTGGCTTCATTTTCATTAGACTTTGTTCTCATAATCACTGTTTTGAATATAAGACAAGACGGATCCAATCCAATATTTCTTAAAAACCATCACAAAATCATTAAACCGGTCGAAAATCATTAAACCCAGTGGTTAATCGGTTTAAATGATTTCGCTTAAAACTATTTTTTCAAACCAGTTGAATCATTTGAAAACCGATAAACCCAATGGTTAATCGGTTTAACCTGTTTCATTTAAAATATTTTTTTTGTTTTACTTTCAAAACGACATTGTTTTGATTTAAAAAAAATATTATAACATGACATTTTTAAGTGAAATTTGTTTTTTATTATTATCAATTTATGCATATTATATTTTATTTATTTAATATTATTAGGATATTATATTAAATATTAAAAAATATATTTTATTAAAACCAAATCCACTTAAACTACTGACCCTTTTCCGTTCCAGTTTGATAATCAGTCCAGTTCTAAAAATATTGCTTATAACTCCCTTTTGTAGTACAAGAAACTGGGCCATTTGGGTGCAAGAAGGAGAAGCTTTTGCTTTTTTTCAAGCATTGGTGTTGATTGCAGAATCGGGATTCCAATCTGTTATTTTTGAGACTGAATGCAAGCTGCTGCTAGACCACATTTTTTCTACTAATCAGAATTTTTTTGAATGTGGCATTCTTATTAAGAAGTATTTAGAGGGGTGTATTTATCGTACTTGGTATCATATCGTCTGGGCGTAACTTCGTTATTTCTGCCGCGATGTGTACTTCCAGGGTGTTGGCGGTGCCGCGGAGGAGAAAGTTTCCTTTTGGGCATCGTATTGGTGATCTCCATCTGCTCCAACTCCAAGTATTTCTTTGATCGAACCCTAAACTCCAACAAAGTCTTTATTGGGTCTTTGTAAATGGATTTGGCCAGTCGGGAAGACCCACTGAATCCGGCTGACAGCAAATGTACGTGCACCTTTTCTTCTAAGCCTTGTACTTGTAGTGCAGTCTCCTTGAACCGATCCAGATAGCTTTGCAACGTCTCTCCAGGTTGCTGACGAATCTTCCCCAAAGTGAACTCGGACTTGGGCTGTTTCTTACTCGTCGCGAAATTAAGCAGAATTTTTTGGCCGAAATCCTCAAAATTGCAAATGGACCGGGGCGGGAGTGTATGAAACCATGTTTGCACTGCTCCAGTCAAAGTGGTGACAAAGATCCGAGAGATGGTTGGTTCATCAATCCCTCGGATGCACATCTGCATGTCGAACTCGTCAATATGCACTTGCGGGTCCTGACTTTCGTCATATTTGGACAGGAAAGATCCGTCAAAATCTTCTATAAACTAGGCGTTCACGATCTCGTCCACAAACGGACTATTATTGTGTTGGTCACGCCGATACTTTCTTCTGTACACCTCGGTCCCCATCCTGAATTGGCAATCCTGATTCTGCAATGATTTTGCCGGGCTTATCCCTGTTTCGTTAATCTGGTATGGAATCTCAACCCGAGCGTCGTGACGCTCTGGATTACCGATCTGGTATGGGGTCTCGATTCCTATGTCGTGATGCTCTGGATTTCCCACTCTCGTCGACCAATGAGAGGGTGCGCCGAGTTCAACACGAATATTCAGCTCTGGCATGCTGACATCTGCTTCGTGCTCTTGTTGTTGGCGGGTATTCGGGTGTCTTGCCCCAACTGTTCTGGGGAAAGACGGTTGCCCCTGGACCGGGTTCTCAATACGCCCAATGCGTTGTTCCATGTGCTGTAAACGGTGCTCTCCATCGTGTCTCCATCTCGTGCAACGCTCATCTAGTTATGCGATCAGACTGTTCATATCTTCCTGGGGTTGAAGGACATGTCGCCTTTCAAGTCGTTGAATCCGAGATAGAATGGATTCTAGTGCCTTGTTAATAAAGCACTGAATCGGCTCTTGTTCTATCTCGACAGATGTGGGTAATGGGTTACCCGACGTATCTACTCTTGGCGGTGCTAGCGATGAGGCGATGTCTGAAACTGCATCTTCCACCCGGACTGTATGTGGTGGTACAGCCACGGGTGGTTCTTCGTTCTGATGACTTCTTGTGTTTACCATGGTGGGAATCGAAATTTAGCGTCCCCACGGACGGTGCCAATGTTCTGTTCGTGGTGAATAGAAATGTCCAACAAGGATTGTTGGTGATTAATATGGGATCAAACTTTCTCTATCTGAGAATGTTTATAGTGAGACAAACACCTCAGGGAAAGTGATAACAATGAACACGAAATCACAATTGGACGTGGGGTGTGTGCACTGTGTGAAAGGAAAAGAGAGAGTCAGAGTGTGTGTACCTTTCTCCATGGAATATACTCTATTTATAGGATACTGACCTTGAAAAATTGCCAACGGAATTTACCGAGATTTCTGAAAGATTTGTTGATCATGGCTTTAGAATGGTTACCAGCATTTACCCGCTATTTGAAAAATTCAACGAATTAACTTGACTTAGTCAGATTGGACTTACATAAATGGCTCATTCCAATTATCCGTAACACTAACAAATAAAAATAAAAAGTTGGTTGTTTAAAATTTTAAATAATTATTAGATAGAAATAAGAGAGAGTAGTTTTTTCATAGTTTAATAGGAAAAAAGATTTTCTAGTGTACTAAAAGAAAAGTATTTGACTGAATATTGAAATATACATTTATTACTTCTCTTCTTATTCTCTCATAACATCAATATTTTAAGTTTTTTTGTTCAGCTTTGTAAAAGTTGTTGACAAATAGTGACCGTCTTAGTATGGATACACATATAGCCTTCATATTATTAAAAAACGTTTGTTGCTTCAAGAAAGCTCATTTAGATAGCTCATTTAGATGCACTTATTTATTTTTTCTATTTATTATTGTTATATATTTTAAATATAAAATAAATTCCAGTTTTTCACTAAAGTGTTAGAAACACTTCTAATTAACTATTAATATTAAGAAAATCATTCATATTTTTTATGAAATTTAATAAATAATTAGTTTTCTTAATACATGCTAAACAACTTTAAAAGATTTATATTTTGAAAAGATGGAAATATTTTACTAATCACTCATTTCTGTTGTAAAACTATTTATTTACATTCAATGATATCTTCATTTTTAATTACATTTTCCAAACAACTCGAATTTATGACATTGTGTAAGGAATTCGAAGTGAGTTTCACTCTACCAACAATATGTTGCTTGTTTAAGTAGTATATCTTTTAACTAAAACTATTTTCTCTTACAATCACTTAACAATTTGAGCACAGAATCACGCGCGTAATAAAATCATGTTGTGAAAATCAAGAAGTTAATTCCCCGGCGTTGATATGAATGTTATTCCAAGTTTTCTACCCTGTAATCCTTGTCTATACACAGTACGGTGGATTATTAATTGAAACCTAGAAACTTTAAAACGTGCCTATCACAATCGGAGTTCGCAGCTAATGTGGTACTCTTTTCGTCTTTAATTATAATTTTTTTAAAAAAAATTATAAGATTTTTTTAAAAATTATTTGTTTTTTATAAGATTTTTTTTAACTTTTAAATGCATTAATATTTTTTTATCATATGTCCTTATTTAGTTATTCTTTTTCTAAACATTAATAAAAAATAAGTAAGTGAATATAAAAAGAATAAAAAGTAATTTTTGAATAATGATATTTTTTAATAAGGTGTTGATAAGGAGAAATCATACATCCTCAACATTTTTATCCATTAGAATACTTAATTTTGATGATCAAAGTCCAAGAATTGAAAATAAGATTAACAACTGTCCAAAATTCCAAACAAATTTGATGATACCTCTTCTATTAATCGGGAAAAAACACAAATGAATTGTATAACCATATAATTTGGCAGCACCAAATTTGTCCAAGATTTACCACTGTTTAGTGCCAGAAAGGCAGAAACCATGGCGGGCATACCACAAAACAATAAACTCAAACCGTTAGGACTCATTCGAAGATTGGCAACCAAGACTAATGATGTGTTTGGTAAAGAGGAGAGAAATAATAGTGGAGAGAAAAATTGTATTTTTTTATTCACATTTTTTACATTATATTTTAATTAAAAAAATATTCTATTTTTATTCTCTAAACTAAACACACTAAGGAGAAGTTGAAGAAGGGACCAGAATGTGTACGTAACATCTTACACCGATCGCTATCCAAATGTGAGTCCTATATCTATCTTATGGTTCCTCTTTTTGAGTTCAAAGACCTGCATCACTTAGTTTTTGCACTGCATAAGATGTTCGGGTTTATCCTTTGCGTTTCTTCCTTTTGATTGCGGTTCAAAATTCACAATAGAGCCAATTCCAGACTTGGTTGTCAGTATAGCACCGGAACATGTCACTTCGGTCAACATGCACAAGAATTTTCACTTTAAATGGCTGTGAATTTTGAAATATTTTTTATTTAAAAAAAGACAAGTAAACTAAAATGGTTGACATGAAGAAAATTATTTCATCACGAATTTTCAGTGTTTGACTATGTTTTGAAAAAAAATTACTGTCTTTATTCTTCACTACCATCCTATTTTAAAATCAGAACTTGAATTAAACTTAGTTCATTTCAATATAAACGATTCCATTAACTAAACCAAATAATTATATATGTGCCTCTATATTATATTTTGTATTATGCATAGCTTTTAATGACATTAATAACTATTTTCAATCATTCTATCATTGATTTTAATATTTTAAAAGTTTAAACGAAGTTTGGAGTTTTATATAGCTTAATTATTTTAAATGGTTCAATTTAATTCTTAAAAATTTGATAACTAGATTGATTCATTTTTCAGAATTTGATGTCCAGATTAATTCATTTTTAAGAACTTGAAAATCAAATCAAGCCTTTTAAAAATTTGAGAACCAAATTGATTCATTTTTAAGAATTTAAACACCAACTTAAATATTTTAAAAATTTGAAAACCAAATTTAACCATTTAAAATAATTTGATAACCAAATTGATAATTAAGTCTTTTATATATTATCAACTTCATTTTTCATCTAAAATCTTTATTTTATCTTCTAAGATCACAAAATTTATAGGTTGTTTAAAATTATTTGTCAATCGTGTTGAAAGTCACAAAAAAAAAAAAACTCCAAAAAGCTCATCTACATTGGATTAAAATGTAACATGTTTATCCTTCAAGGAGATCAATTATATATTTTAAAATAAGAAAGAAGAAAATAATTTCATAATTTAATTAAAATATATACTTGTGATAAAAATAATTTACACGACCATCACCATATATTTGACAAGTGACTTCTTATAATAATTATTTTAAAAATTATATTAAGAATAACTTTAAATCAATTGACTATTATTAAAGATTGTCCCAACAATATATCAAAATTAAACTCATAATTAAACATCTCTCGGTATAAGTATTTGTTTAACAAGTTAATTTGGTAGAACAATATTTACATAATGCTAGCTAGGATTATGATTTAAGTTCTCCCCTTGAGTCGACAAAGGGGAAGAAGGGGAGAAGGATATGTCTTGACATGCTAGCCAGAAATTATTGTTTTCTTTTTCGTTCATACTCGAGTGAAATTGATTTTTCATTTTCTAGGTCGACGGGGTTCCGGGTGAAAGAGGGGGATTTTGAGATTGCATGGCAGGATTCGGAAATTGAAAGTCATGCACTTTTGTCATGTCCCGCTAGCTCACCCAGTCACCACTGAGGACTATTCAACAGGGGGCAACAATAGTTTGGGTCAGAATTAATAAACATCCACATCCCTTGGTCAGGATATTGAAGTACAGAAACCTCCATAATCAAACCTCGTGCATCTCGTGACTCATGTTATAATTGCTGCTCTTATAATCAGTTTGTGAGGAATTCTTTGGTACTCCTAGATCAAAAGATTACTCTTGCGTTTTACATTAAATGTGTATCAGCATAGATATAAGCATTAAAACTAATAGATTAGGACACAGAGTTAACAACCTCCACATCCAGAATCACTTGATTACATAAAGCATGTGCATCCCAAGGCGTAAGGCATGCAGATAATGTACATACCGCATGAAAATTTGGCAAATTCTATGAAGGTAACTAGACAATTAGATGGGTAAAAAATAAAACATGCCTAAAACCAATTACACAGGATATTGAGCTGAAGGTAGCACGGGATATTAAATGAACGACAAAAGTAACTGGAGGAACGCTTGCAAGCTTTCATTTTGGGTCCCACCAAGGGTTTCTGGCTCCAATATTCCACATGATTAAACAACCACCAAAGGATATTACTCGTCAGCAATGAAAAATGGCAATAGTCGATTAAGCAGGCAAAGGAAAATACTTAGTGTGAAAGATATTTCCTACCAACAAGAAAAAGGAGGAATAATGCATTTGCCGTTCTGAATGAAAATGAAAATAATGACCAACTCATTCATGAGCTTAGGGATGGCTTTTTCTAAACAGGGATTTCATAGAAGTGACAGTAAATTACCATCATCCTTATTTCCAATAATGCTATTTCTAAGTTACATTGGCACAGCTTATCCCTTTGAAAAGCAAACATACTAACATACCATTTTTCTGTTCTACAAACAAAATAAGAGCACTCCAGCAGTGAGCTCAATCTCAAATTATAATATCTGCTTTATCAGAGCAAATATATAGTTACTATTGCTATTATATCCAATCACAATTCACGTTCCACAGTCTAACCACTTGTGGTTGAAATCTCTTTACAGTTTACAGTCTCCAATCTTAGACAAGGCTTTGAAAAAGATAAGATTTTTCTACAATCAGAACCATAAATAACAAATACTTCACATTCCCTTCTGTTCATAACTTCCATCCAACATGCCTGCCAATTCTTTGATCAATAGTCTACTAGCAACCTGCATCACTAAATGGACCAATCATCAACAACCCAAGTAGCCAAAGAGCCCAAGCCTAAGTTTGGGAATTGTTCTGCTCGTGGTGAACAGAAATGTCCAACAAGGATTGTTGATAATTAATGTAGGATCAATTCTCTCTCCCTAAGAATGTTTATGGTGATGCAAACACCTCAGGGAAGATGATCACAATGAACACGAAACCGTAATTGGACGTGGGGTGTGTGCACTGTGTATATGGAAAAGAGAGAGTTAGGATGTGTATACCTTACTCCATTGGAAATGCTCATATTTATAATCGCTTACCTGAGAATCAGTTAGAAGATATCACCCACGAAACATACCGAGAATCCCGAAAAACTGGTGATCATGCCTCTGAACAGTTATCGCCACCTCCTCACTATTAGAACTGTTCAACAAAAACGTTTGACTAAGTCTTGTTAGGCCTTTTATGACTTGGCCCATTCCAAATATCCATAACAGTTGCCCCCCAGCCCGGTTATCAAGTCGGCTTGGATGATCGGGATGGTACATCGGAAATTCAGCGGATTTTCCTTACCGTTTGGACCGAGATGAACATCTCGGTTATATTGCGTCCGAGATGATCATCTCGGTTTGGTCGGCAACCAATAAATCTAAATCATATCACCTGTCTCCGGGCTCGTCTTTTCTTTCTGATGTAGCAGACCTATTCCTGGCTAAGAACCTAGGGAAGTGAAACGTTCCAACTGCTACCCAATTATACGAAACGACACGTCTTTCGACCATTTAATGCTTTGTCCTTTCTTTTTACACTTTAATCATAAGTGTTTTATATTGTTCCCAACTTGCCCCTGTCTTCTCATTTGATCTGACAATTTTGCCCCTCTGTGACGGATCATATCCTACGATTACTTATTTCAAACGCTTCATTTTCTGGTGGTTACTCCCCCTTTCAATATATATTCTTCCTTTCCTCCCTCAGTTACTTTTAACTCTCTTACTGTGTTTTTCTTCTTCGTGCCTTTTCCCGCTATTGACCGTCGCTCCTGTTACTCATTTTGGTGCTTCAAGTTTTTCCCCAGATTTCTCCCAATCCAGGTACCTTAAGTTTCTCTTGCATTTGTATTTCAAAATTTTGCACTTCTGTTTCTCATTGTGGCTGCATTTTATTTTGGTTTCTCCGAATTTTCCCTTTGCATTCTATTTCGAACCTCCGTTTGTGTTTTGTGTTCTCGCATTTATCTATTTCTTCCATCACCTTGCATATCCAATACCCAAATTTTCAAAGATGGATTTTACCCCTGAAGAGGAAGCACATATTCGTAAAACAGTTCTCCCTCGTTCTGCATTCTGGTTTTTTGGTCTTCCTATTTCAGAAGAAGAAAAAACCAAGGATGTATTACGTACTCCCTCTAGGGTCTCCAATCCATCCAAAAGGTCTTTGATCAAAAAATCTATCCCTTCAAAGGTTATTGTAGGATCTGATGTTGCACCTAGTACCGTGCTTAGGGGTCCTTCTTAGATCCCTTCTGGCATTCCTTTAGTTCCCCCTGTCACAAAAGCTCCTCCACCCCTAAAGTCCTGTGGGGCCTCCCCCTGGAACTCGGTTCAAGCCGTGTCTAGCATGTTTGGTCACATTCCTATACTTGGTTGGAAAAGGTTTTGACAAACAGGTCGACGATACTCTGGGCGCATGTCGTCATAATCCGGTTGTCGTTCCCCAGCTCGCACCTGCAAGGCCCGAAGTGTCGACATCGTTTCCCGAACTCGAACGTGGGGCCGAGGTGCCGTCCATATGCATAAATACCCCCGTGTTAGCTGATACTCCGGCCCGACGTGTTGCCATTACTCCAGGTACTTTACTGATTAATGGTTTTTTGTTTTGTCGTAGATCATTAAGGATATTCCGTCAGTGGAAATAGTCGAGGAATCTTGGTCGACTGGATCCCAAGCCGACAGCCCTTCTCCTCTCCTAATTTCTCAATTCCCTTAGGTTACCTACGAGGTTCTGAACACCTCCTCTGACATGAGCCCGGAGAGTGTAGCAGCACTCCCGATTGGGAATCAGGAAGGATTCTCAATCCGTCACCCCGGCATTCACGAGCCCATCTGTTCGTGTGCCGGACAAGGTGAGTCCAACTTTTTCTTCTTTTGTGCGGATGTGGTTACCCGCTTGGGTATCCGCTTTCCATTATCCGAGTTCGAGATGAAACTTCTCAAACACTTATGCCTAGCCCCTTCCTAACTTCACCCTAACAGTTGGGCTTTCGTAAAATCCTTTGAGGAACTGTTCGTAAATCTAGGGGTCCCCTGTACCGTCCTCGTTCTTCTATACTACTTTTCAGTCCACACTGGCCGAAAACCCCCTAAACGAAAGGGATGGACTTCTTTGAGGAGCCGTCCCAACCGCAAGTTATTTTCCCTTTTCACTGATTCTTTCAAGAAGTTTAGGAATAATTACTTCAAAGTTTATGCCGAGCCCGGCAAACAACCTTTTTTCTTACTTGGACCGGAGTCTCCCAGGATGAAATGGAAATTCCCTCTCTATTGGACCCGTGCCCACCATGAATCCCCTCCTGCCTTTTACCAATATGAGGAGACGGGTTTGTTGGACACGGATGCTCATACGGTGATTCAAATTGACGCTTTCCGAGAGGCCCGCGGTCTCTGTAATGTTCCACGTTAGTTCATAACTTCAACATGGTATGTTTTATTTTCTTCTTATCGTGAGAATTGACTGTTTCTCTTTCTTTGTAGCCGTCACTATGGAAGACCAGACTGGGAATTTAAGATCTCGATCCTGAAAGACAACCGGCGTCGCCAAATCATCCATGGCGTCTACTGCGGGCTCCAAATCGGCTACCGGGGCTGCCCACCCCCTGCACTTCCTTTCTCAACTCAAGAAAAGGAAGATTTCTGAAACTGTTCAGGTGGCACCCCCCGCAGCCGTGGTCTCAGTTGACACCGTACCACCCCCTGCATCTGTGGTCTTAGTTGAAGACGAGCCGGCCCCTGCTGCAGATCTCGTCGCACTGCTGTCGCTTATTGCGCCCCCCGCTGATACCCCAACGGATGTGGGTCCTCAGTCGGCAACGAGATCTGCAGCAGGGACTGGCTCGTCTTCAACTAAGACCACGGATGCGTGGGATGATACGGTATCAACCGAGACCACGGCTGCGGGGGGTGCCACCTGAACAGTTTCAGAAATCTTCCTTTTCTTGAGTTGATAAAGGAAGTGCAGGGGGTGGGCAGCCCCGGTAGCCGATTTGGAGCCCGCAGTAGACGCCTTGGATGATTTGGCGACGCCGGTTGTCTTTCAGGACCGAGGTCTTAAATTCCCAGTCTGGTCTTCCATAGTGACGGCTACAAAGAAAGAGAAATGGCAACACGTCGGGCCGAAGTATCAGCTAACACGGGGGTAGTTATGCATATGGATGGCACCTCGACCCCACGTTCGAGTTCAGGAAACGATGTCGACACTCCAGGCCTTGCAGGTGCGAGCTGGGGAACGACAACCGGATTATGACAACATGCGCCCAGAGTATCATCGGCCTGTTTGTCAAAACCTTTTCCAGCCAAGTATAGGAATGTCACCAGACATGCTGAACACGGCTCGAACCGAGTTCCAGGGGGAGGCCCCAAAGGACGCGGATTTAAGGGTGGAGGAGCTTTTGTGACAGGGGGAACTAAAGGAATGCCAAAAGGGATCGAAGAAGGACCCCTAAGCACGGTACTAGGTGCAGCATCAGATCCTACAATAACCTTTGAAGGGATAGATTTTTTGGTCAAAGACCTTTTGGATGGATTGGAGACCCCAAAGGGAGTACCTAATACATCCTTGGTTTTTTCTTCTTCTGAAATAGGAAGACCAAAAAACCAGAATGCAGAACGGGGGAACCATTTTATGAATATGTGCTTCCTCTTCAGGGGTAAAACCCATCTTTGAAAAGTTGGGGATTGGATATGCAAGGTGATGGAAGAAACAAATTAATGCGAGAGGACAAAACACGAACGAAGGTTCGAAATAGAATGCAAAGGGAAAATACGGAGAAACCAAAATAAAATGCAGCCACAATGAGAAACAGAAGTGCAAAATTTTGAAATACAAATGCAAGAGAAACTTACGGTACCTGGATTGGGAGAAATCTGAGGAAAAACTCGAAGCACCAAAATGAGTAACAGGAGCGACTGTCAATAGCGGGAAAAGGCACGAAGAAGAAAAACACAATAAGAGAGTTAAAAGTAACCGAGGGAGGAAAGGAAGAATATATATTGAAAGGGGGAGTAACCACCAGAAAATGAAACGTTTGAATTAAGTAGCCGTCGTCAGATCAAATGAGAAGACAGGGGCAAGTTGGGAACAATATAAAACGCTTATGATTAAAGTGCAAAAAGAAAGGACAAAGCATTAAATGGTTGAACAGTTCTAATAGTGAGGAGGTGGCGATAACCGTTCAGAGCCATGATCACCAGTTTTCCGGGATTCTCGGTATATTTCGTGGGTGATATCTTCTAACTGATTCTCAGGTAAGCAGTTATAAATATGAGCATTTCCATTGGAGTAAGGTACACATCCTGACTCTCTCTTTTCCATATACGCAATGCACACACCCCACGTCCAATTGTGGTTTCGTGTTCATTGTGATCATCTTCCCTGAGGTGTTTGCATCACCATAAACATGAGAAGCTAGAGGTGTTTGGCAGAAAGAAGGGAGAGAAGCATGTCAGGATGTGAAAGACTGCTAGTCCATAAGACATAGAGAAGACAGAATTAAGGTGACAAGGTATACAGGGGACAAATCTGTTATGGGAAGGGTATGAACGAATTCTGTTGGTGAATTGAGGCTTCGGGTGAATTCTCATCTCTTGAGGATCATCCATTATCAGTTTTCAATTACCAGACTTGAATCATGTTACACATATTCAAATTTACTTATTGCTACCATGAGTGGAAGTGACAAAGTGTGTCAAAGTCCCCCACATTGCATCATAGTTTTAAATAGCGGGTAGCGGCTGGTAGCGGCTGACCCTCAAAACGCTATAGCGGTATAGCAGGTAGCGGTAAAGCCGCTACTGTGAAGTCCATAAGATACTTATATAATAAGTTATACCACATATATAAATGCTATAAAATAAGAAATCACCAAAAATAGGAGAAAATGAGGAATGAAAAGTATAATACTAC
>PYAF01004456.1:179480-228277 GCA_007407185.1 Glycine tomentella
AAAAACTCCTCTGCAACTGTGTATCTTCACTGTAGCGCCGCTAAAGCACCGAACCTTGCTGCCAGCCGCTCCTCCGCCACCGGCCGCCACTGGCCGCTATCGGAAACTGTCGCGGTGCGGCACGGACGTAGCGGCTGGGTGCCGCAACCCGCACACAGTGCGGTATAGCGCGCAAAAGCGCCGCTTTTTAAATCTATGCATTGCATGTCCAAGTACTGAGGTAGACAAAAATGCCTTGCCTGCCTAAGCAACCTATTGCCTCCACACTGAATAGCTACGCGACATACTTTTTTTTAACAATCATTAAAAACTTTGCCACTGTGATATTACTCACATTGTAAAACTGCAAAACATGAAAATTGATTCATATTGCTAGGGAAATTCAAATTACTATACATATTAGGACAAGAGTCTACGATTATATTATCTGACTACGATCACCTCTCCATTCTTCTCCGATTACATCAATCTCTCCTATATGTTGAAAATTCAAATTAACCTCCTAAACAAGATTTGTGAAATTTGAAAAAATATATTTAAAAATATCAGAGGGAAGGGAGGATAGTGATTTGTGTAAGAAGGGTAAAATATAGGCAAGGTGGGAGTAATTTACTCTAAGGATAAGCATGATTAAAGACAAATAGGGATTAGTTTTTAAGGGAGAAATATTTTACTAATTGACTTGTGTTTGTTAACCTAGGGGAAAAATGAGAGTAATTTATCATGGATACGAAACTCTCCAGTTTGGGTGTAATAGTTTTCATTGTCAGGTGTTAGATGACAGGAGAAAAAATTGGGAGTATCAGGACTTATCTCCTGGATAAGATTACAGATAATAAAACACTACTGAATCAATGTTCAAGACAAACACTCTAGTATCGCAAGAGAGCTATATAACCACATAAAATTGAGCTAACTTCATGCTACGCATGAATACTAAACTGAACAACATACGAAAAGAACGGCACACTCTAACAACATGAATAATAGCTATCATCACAAATCCACACACTGTTGTTGCTAATTTGCTATTAATCGTCACCGTCTGGAAGAGGAAAACAATTCAATTTTCAATCATATGCTGAATTAAGCTAAATCCGAATCTAACTGAAAGTGGCAACCATCAAATTCAAACCAAACCCTAATCCACGATTAATAATTAAAAAGAAAAGAAAATTGAACAGACCTGAATAAAAGAAAACCCTAGCGATTCTTCTCAGCAGGCAATGGGCGATTAAATCCGCCGCGGCGATTCATATACTGGCGCGGTTGGCGCTTGGTGACGGCTCTGATGCCGCTGACGTCAGCACCGGGAACCGGTTTCCCCTTGGTGGAGTCAAATCCGGTGGGAATCCCAAACATCTTCATCATCTCCAACTCGTCCTCGTTCCCCTCAGCTTCTGCTTCTCCGTCTCCGTTCTCCTTCTGCTGCTTCTGCTGATGCTCCTTCACGATGCCGTCCACGAAGTCCGATACCACTTTCTTCGTCTCCTTGTGCTCCTCCTCCGCCGAGTCTCTCCGGTGGCGCTTCCGCGGCGGGTCAGGGGACGGCGTTCGGTGGTGCCGCCGGCGGTGGGAGCGTTCACTGGGAGAGGGGGAGCGCGCGTGGCGGGAGCGGCCACGGTCAGGCGAACGCGAACGAGATCTCTTGCTGCGTGCTCGGTCTCTGTCTCGGTCACGGTCACGGTCGCGATCACGGTCGTCCTTATCTCTTCTTCGTTCTCTTTCTCTGTCGCGAGTTCGGTCTCGGTCTCGGTCTCGGTCACGGTCACGATCCGTCATGGTGGAAGGTGTGAAGGTGGAGATTGAGGTTCAGTTCAAGTCATGGTTCTAAACCCTATAAACCACTCCATGCTGCTACTACTACTGTTACTGGTTGTGGAGTGAACAGGGGATGAATGGTGTGCACTGCCGTTAAGGAAATATTTTAAATTCACACAAATAAAAATTACATTTATTAGTAAAAAAAAAAATTAGTAACTACAGTGGTTAAAAAATTAATAAATAATATTTTATAGAAAAAATAAATAAAATTTATTACAAAAAATAGGATGATGGTAAATTTCTTATAATTGATTGTGTATTGTTATTTAATCACAATCTATTATATATCATAAATTTTTAAAAATATTTTATTTTTTTTACAGTCTTTTAATTTCTAATTCTTTAAAATTCTAAAATAATTATTAGCATCTTCTAAAATATAAAAAGATACAAGAAAAAATTTAGGTACAAATCTTTTGATGTTAATATATAATTGAAATTGAAATTTTATCTAAACAATTCATGGACATTTAAAACTAATATTGATTATTAAGGTAAAACTTGAATCGTCAATAACACTAATACTACTCACCTTAAGCTAGGTAAAAGGGAAAAAGAAAAATTGATTCAAAATAAATTTTAGAAAATTTTATATAGTTAGTTTACTACTACATTCTTTACAACTTACAAATCTATAAGAACTTATCATTTAATTTTTTTTATACTTATTAGACCAATGTCTCCTAACATCTTCCTCTGAAATTAAAAAAGAAAAAATGTCTCCTAACACGAATCAAATTTTGGGCCTGTAAGCAACCTAAAATTCCCAAGTAACATTTGGGTTATCAAATTGTATTGCTTTCCGGGTCAGCTCACAATTAACTTGTATGGAAGGTTTAGACCACTTTTTCCTTGTATGAAATATATATTGAAAAAAATATATATAATAGGATTGAATGATTAAAATATTCAAACAAAATATACATAAAGACACAACTTCATACAATTTTGTTGTTGCTTAATTAATTTTTAATATTTTATTAAAGGAATCAAAGTCATTTGTCTTCAAGATAATTAAACTATCTTATTTATTAAAAACTAATTACTCAATAAAAATGGTCCTGAAAATTCTAGCTTCTTGAAATCCCATTCTACTTGCAATTGCTAACAATCAGACTAATTAAATTCTTACAAAAAAGAGTTTGCATGGGTTTTATTTTACAGTACGTACACAAAAAATCTTAGAAGATGGAAAATTTAGGCCAACTTACAATTACAAAGGTGAAGGTGCTGAAAGTCCCTTGCAACCAAGGTCTTCAAAATTAGCGGGAAAGAAGTTTTTTCACTGAGAGAAACTAGAAAGTCCTACATTACTCTCTTTTTTATAATTATTTTCCACTTTCTTATTCTTTTTTTTTTTTTAAATGCATACTTAGTTGACAAGAGAATAACATGAATATCCTTTAATGAGTTTGAACAGGTGTGATCGATCGAGATCCACGACTATTTTCATTTTTATACCACTTCGCTTAATTTACCCACGAAGGTGCGTGCACACTTGCACACATGCATGCACTAATTAATTTAATCAAATTTGTTTATCTAAGATCCCGTAGGAGGTTTTTATTGGAACATTCCACCCCTAACAACAAAATGGCATGACGTGAACTATATAATGAGGATGGCACTAGCCATGCAAGTTATGTATTAGAAGTTTATTGAGTCCTACACTGAATTCGTTTGAATTCAAAGACCATTATTAAAAATTCGTCATTGGAAGTAGTTGTAACTTCATTTTCATTTAATATGCCTTCGTTTTAATTTTTGTTACGAATTAAAGTACATATTATTATACGTGAGAACACGACCAAATTGGTTTTTGAGTTAAATTTTCAATTATTTTATAGCATATTATAGTTAACATTGATGGCTACAAAATGTAAGTAAATTAGGCCAACGATTAAAAAAAGTAGCATTCGAGAAGCCGTCTACAAATAAATTAGTTTTGACTTTTTCATTTTGATTATCTGATTTTTTATTTTATTTTAACAATGTGACAGATACAGCTGCAAAATAAAAATTAAGTAACGTGGAACATAGAAAACTCATGACAAGGCTCCTTTCAAATCATTTTTTTTAAGCATTCAAATCATTTTCTTAAAACTGTGTTTATACTTCCTTTTTTTAATGGGAACCTTGAGGTGTATTTCAAAAACTAATAAAGAGGGAAGTAAATCAAACTCTTTGTTGGATTGAATTATTTTGATCCTTAACTAACTAAGCGATTCCATCAGCTGCTAATAACTAATAAGAAAATCTGTAGACTCGATCGGATCAATTTTGGAAAAAAATAATTAAAATAATTTATTTAGTATTTGAATAATATTATACGATTAATTTTGTTCTATTAATAAATTACATTTGACCTAATTAATTTGAATTAGATTTTTTTGTTTATCTTACTTCTTTTATACTGATATCTAATAATTTTTTGTTAAACTATTGTAACCAGCACAATAAGAAAAGTAAATCAATTGAGTCAAAGATACAAATCATCATTTAGAGATTTCCCCAGTTAAGTCTGTTGTTATCCCACAGTCCCATTACTCACCATTTCTGAATCGTTCCTTAAATAAGTCTTGTCTCGTACATTTATAAACCATTTCTTGATTTCTTCAATTAAGTCTGATTTGGGATATCAATACATATATCTTTTACAAACAGTTCAATAATTTTTCATTTTTTTTTATTTTAATTTTAATTAGATTAGCTTTTTGTTAGGGTATTATGACATTGGTGATAAATTTTAGTCAAAGAACTTGACTAATTTTAATAGACTCTTTCTTCTAAATTATGTTTTTTTTTATTAACAATGCTCAAACTCATAACATTAATTGCTTAAGGGATTCAAACTAATTGAACTAGACAAATGACATGTTGATAATTAGTGCGTTTTCTTTATCGTTGCAATCACAGGTAGTTACTGGTCAACCATGAAGAATTGCTAATTTTGTAAAGCCCATTTTCAAAGGTGAGTTAGGCTGAAACTTAACGGTGCCTAAGGTTTGGTGTGGGTTTCATATTCATCCTTCAATTCTCCAAACTTGGATAGAATTTAATTGAGCAGTGACAATCATAATATATAAGACCCGTGCCTATATTGTATAAACCCTCACGCCATTAAATTGAAGGGCCTGCCAAGTTGACCAACGAAAGAAAAGTGAAAAGAAAAACAAAACTGGTAGGCAGGGATGGATATCAGATACAAACACGGAAAAAAGACTTGTCAAATAACAGACAAAAGTTTCGTATTTTCTTATAATCATATCAATTTCATTTAGTTTAAATATATGTGTGAATTGTGATATACACACATGCATACATACATGATATACACATCTGTTTGCTTGTGGAGTGTGAGCTTAACAGCAACTAAACGACACATTTATTTTTCTCAAATCAGTCATTTTCGATTAGTGTAAATTTGCAACGCATGCAGAAGGTATATTCGGAGAAATTTAACATACTCGTTCGTTATAGTGTAAATTTAGAATACTGTTTTATAGTGTCATACACACTATTGTTTATGATGTAATTTTTTCAACAGTCTATTTGTCAACTGAATTACTTTTTAAAATAAATAAAAAATGATTGGATTTCGCATTATGCAAACAAAAAGGGTATTCATTTAAAAGAGTGTACACACACTATGCAGGACATAGGAGATATACAAGATTGAACTAGTGATTGGGGAATGATGAAATAAGAAAAGAAAAGAAGATTTCAAGGGTTTGGATTTTTTAAACTAACATTTCTAACAAAAATAAAAAATTAACATTTACCGCGAAAAATATACACAAGGGATGCAGAATTATGCATCGAATTGAGTAAATGCTAGCGACAAGCATTTCTTGCACGCGCAATTCAGTTTCTGATACTTGTTGGTTATATTGATGAACACAAGAAACCCGAATCTTGGATACAACACTAAAGTGTAAAGCTGGTAAACCATATTTATCCATCCAACGCTAATTTCCAACACAACGAAACTCTTATATTAAAAATCTCATTATTTTATCTCACTCTTTGTCTTTAGCCAATGATAGTTTTGACCACGTACCAAAGGCTAATGTATAAAAGGAAAGAAACAAATGAAAGTCAAAATTCACATTTTAACATCTAAATGACAGTGCATTTATTTCGTCCCAGTTTGTTCTTATTGTTCTCTACAAATCCTCGTTGAGGGGAGAAAATAGATAGTAGCTTATTTAAAGAGAGCGTGATTGATTAGTTATTTTCCAAATTTTGGGCCTCTCAAAATTATTGTTCCTTTGGGAGATTAAAATAGAGCAAGGCACCTAGAGAGGGAAGTATAGTATATGTGAAGCTCGTGAAGAGGGAGCAAAGCAGATCATAGAAAAGAGCATGTCATAGCATGCCTTGCAGTTTCTGTTTAAATTTTCATTGGAGATTGTTCATGTGCTCCTAGCTGAGGAACTTTAATGGCTAAAGGTGACAACAAGTTCATGTTTCCATATAAGTAGTTGGCCAGAAAGGAACTTTGTCGTTTCTAACTTCCAAGATTATGGTAGAGGAAAAACTAAATACCACCATTGATTCATCAGTGGTCCTGTCATGGACTTATATATTGAGAAAATATCATATATTTCGAAAAGTATATATGTCAAAGCTCGTGACTCTATTGATTGCAAATTGAATTTGAATGATAACTTGTTTTTCTTTATATTAGCTTGTTCAAATATAAATGCACAAAAAAGGGACGTAGGAACCAAAAATAAGGTGATGAAGGATTGAAATCCAAGTATGAGAAAAAATGGTGAATTACAACTCTTCAAGCGTTTTTCTTCTTTTCGCATTGCTTAAGAAAACATGTTACAATTTATTTCAGCAATTAACTTCAAAGTAAAAGAAACAAGTTACTCAGCGTAACCTTTCACGATCTAAGACCATTTTGATGCCTTGAAAAAGAGGGAAGGAAATAACATTATAAGCACGCCAATCCTTAATTTGTTGACGCAAGATTGACCAAAGTCTCGAGCTAGACAACTAGTATGGGATCAATGCTTCGTGACGAATATTAACATCTATCGTGAAAACTTTTGGCCTTTGGATGCTAATGTCGTCTTCTTCAAGTGTCTTCACTTGTCTCTATAGCGTCTACATAACTGCATCATGACAAATCTTTCAATGTCGTGGCTTTAAGAAAATTAAATAGAAAAAATTATTAAAGAAAAAAAATATGTCACCATATATATCATGTGCCAAAACCACAACACCATCAACAATCATCCACAGAAAAAATAAAATAATGCATCGTTCTCCTTATAATATTAATTTAAACAATGAGAAGTTCAAATAATTAATTGATGTCACGGATTGTAAATTTAACAAATCATCAAGAGAGTAGATAATTAAATGGATGAAATCAACTTTTGTTTGCTTGCTTGTTTTATATTATGCTAGACCCTTTCTCTTTTGGTTAATGATAAACGGATGACATGTCCTTTGTTACTTGAAATGAACACATGCATTGCCTAGAACGTACTGAACCAGTTCAATATCTACGTACGTATTGATTACAATTGAAGTTGATAATTGTCCAGTGCTGTTATTAGCTAATGATGACTGTGTAGAATCTTTTAGTTTGGTGGTGTGAGATTAATTTGATTATTCTGTAACACTGCTACGCTTAAGAAGAAAAAAAGGATTTGTGATTTAACTGCTTCATATAAAAAGGGGTTAGGTATTTATTCCCCAATTGTTTTATAAATACAGTCATTGGACTTGATTTTTTAATTTTTTTTTTCTGTTTTAGTGTATTTCCTATTTTAATAATTTCGCTCTTTCACTTTATGAAGATGGTTTGATTTCCGCCAAAGGGTACGGTTCATCCGAAAAACAATAAGGTACAGCTTCTTCAAGTAGCATTAATCTGGTTTTTTGATTGATAATTTGTCACATGTTCTTAAGTCCCACCTAATTATGGACCATGGCACATGGAACCGTTGGCATGATCAACATCAATTTTCCAGCTTCGAAAAGAGCAAAAAACGTCCAAATCCAAACAATAATGAACTTAATTCTCAATTTTATCACCAAGAAATCAGTAAAACTAATAAGGGGTTTGGTAATTATAAAAATTTAGGGTAAAATTATAAGAAAATAAACAATGATGATGATATATCAAAGCATGTATCATGTAGAATTTCATTCATTCAACCCTCCATTTTATTTCACATTTTTTTCTCGTCCCAACAAAGAGTCAATCTCAAAAACTACTAATTGTTAGATGGGCACCGACATCAACTTTTTTTTAAGTATATAAAGTGAATTTTACTTTTTAAAACATAATTATCTTAACCGTTTTGACTAATCTCAGCATAGCTTAAGCTTCCAATATCCAGAGACATTTCATAAAACAGAGCGGTGATACAATAAATGTCGTTTTTAACAATAAACTTGGTCTGAAAATAATTTGACAATAATAAAAGCTACTTTTTTCATTACAGCTCGTTTTCCGTCATAAATGCGAAGTAGTTTACCTGAACCATTACCTTAGTTGGATATGCACACTCAGAAACTGACACATGGGGTGATGGTTCCCTCCAATTTTTCCTTTTCATCCAAAAACATGAGTTTATATGTACATCCACATTATTTTTAAGGGGAAATAAATGACAAAAAAAAGTTTATTTTGTATATAAAGTTTTCTATATACTAGCATTTGATAAGAATTGACTCTCTTAACAATAAAGTAATTTCTATAAATGAAAAAATATTGCCAACTACTTAAAAATAAAGATAATTATGATAAAAAATAAACTATTTTACCATACATATAAATTTATAATTAAATAACAATTTTATAATAACTTTTTATTAGTATATCGTATTTTCTCATTTTAAAATATTTGTGTAAAAATATCTAACAATGAATTTAAATATTAGCAAATTATTTCATTACATCACTACTTGAAGTAGTCATCGAACACAAGAGGGGATTAAGAACAAGATAGATATTGAGAAACCTATGTTACAAATCACATTTGTCACAAGCATGGGTCTTTAGTGGGAATTAATTAATGAGATGAATTAAGATTACTCAAGGCAAATTAAATTGAGAGGATAATAGGGTCATCCTACACGCACCAAAATTGCAACCCTTTTATTTAATCCATCTTTCTTTGTTTCTCTGCACAAGTGCACACAGGTCAGGTATTTTTTGAGAAAAGCATGGATAATCGAGACAAAGCATTTAAGCTCCTCTAACGGTCCTCCTAGTACATGGCACTTGTTCACGCTTGCCTTTCAACTAAACTAACAAAACAAAACAAAAATCTACGAGTGTCTCTATGTTTCTGAGACCCAAACGCGGTCTTACTTCTTCCTCACTTGTCCTCTGTTTTGAATTTCTTTGCTCTGCATGAAACAGAGTCCCTTGTTGGATTGTTCATTGCAATGAGGTATATTCGGAGCAACAGTTTCAAGAGGCTCTTCTCATTCAGAAGACGCAGTTCAAGGGAACAGATCCTGAGTCCTAACAGTAAGGGTGAAGAAAACTATGAGATTTTTCCGTATGAAGAAGAACCTTCTCGAAGACCCTCTTGGAAGTGCTTCTCTTATGAAGAGTTGTTTGATGCCACCAATGGCTTCAGCCCAGGTTTTGAAAATTAAGGTTTGTTTTTGCTTTTTCTTCTAGTTTTGGGGAATTGGAAGTTAATATGTTTTATGTTTCTTCTTGTTGCAGAAAATTTGGTGGGAAAAGGAGGGTATGCAGAGGTTTACAAAGGAACAATGAGTGGTGGTGAGGAAATTGCGGTGAAGAGACTCACAAAAACTTCAAGGGATGAGAGAAAGGAGAAGGAGTTTTTGACAGAGATTGGTACAATTGGTCATGTGAACCATTCCAACGTTTTGCCTCTTTTGGGGTGTTGTATTGACAATGGCCTGTACCTTGTTTTTGAGTTATCTTCCACAGGTTCTGTTGCATCTCTTCTTCACGGTACTTTTTCTTTTCTTTTCTAAAAAGAACTACTATTTTTTTTCTCATAACAATTGAAAAATTAGCAGCAAAACATGTCATGTATTCTAGTGTTGCAAAAAAAAAAAATGGTTTCTAATAGTGTGTGAATTTTCTTTGTAGATGAAAAATTGCCTCCTTTAGATTGGAAAACGAGGCACAAGATAGCCATCGGAACTGCACGAGGCCTTCACTACTTGCATAAAGGTTGCAAGAGGAGGATAATCCACCGGGACATTAAGGCTTCAAACATTTTGTTAACAAAGGATTTTGAACCACAGGTCCTTTTAATCTGCACTTTAGTTCTCTTACCTATTTTAGTTTAATCAATATTTCAAATACAGTGTTTTTTTATAGGTTTATTATTTATTTATTTTTTACCAAAAGTATTATGTTATATGATCGTGGCAGATATCTGATTTTGGACTAGCAAAATGGCTTCCATCTCAATGGACTCATCATTCAATTGCCCCTATAGAAGGGACATTTGGGTACTCATCTTTTCATGGACCCTTCAATGTCATTTGATAGTATATTTTAAAAAATATATGAATGGTTATGAAAATGAATATGATTTCCATATTTTTGCAGACATTTGGCCCCAGAGTACTACTTGCATGGAGTTGTTGATGAGAAGACAGATGTGTTTGCCTTTGGTGTGTTCTTGTTAGAAGTAATCTCTGGCAGAAAACCGGTGGATGGGTCTCACCAAAGCTTACATAGCTGGGTAAGTAGCCCCCCCTTTTGCCTTTGTGAACTTGGCGTGTTCCATTGGAAATGCCTTTTGGTTTCTTCTAGACTTTGCATACTCTAATGGTGTGACTTTTAACAATGGTTAAGTCATTACTCATTAATTAAACGTTTTTTGGTGCATTAATTAACCATCTCATATATTTTGAATAAATAGGCTAAACCAATTTTGAACAAGGGTGAGATAGAAGAGTTGGTGGATCCAAGGCTTGAGGGGGCTTATGATGTGACTCAGTTAAAAAGTTTTGCGTTCGCTGCCTCTCTTTGCATTCGGGCATCTTCAACTTGGCGACCTACCATGAGTGAGGTACCACCTTACACTTGTTTCTGGTATTTGGATTCGCTTCTTTGCCTTCTTTTACAAGAATACATACATTAAGAAATTGCTCACCACCACCAACAAAAAACATAGATTAAGAGATTAATAATAAAAAAATTGTTGAACGTTATGTTAAGATTAGTTAAATTTCATTTCAAACTGCAACATTATAATCAAAGCTTACTTCATAAAAAATGGGACTTACAAATTTTTGGTGATTTCTACTAAATTTTAGACCATAGTAAAAATGATGTGATAAAAATTGTGTTGTTAACATTTTTCTTAAAAATTACAGTGATGATGTATTAATGATATCTATTTGATAAAAATATTTTTAAATTCTTATTTATATCTTTAAAATGTTGATTAGCATTTATTAAAAAGAAGTATTTCTTTCTTTCCAAAATAATTGATGTTTTGACATTAAAATAGTTATATTGACTGATGTTTATAGGTTTCATTGAAATATTAAAAAATTTATTCCAAATTTACTCCTAATAAATTACATCATCCTAATGTGCTTATCAATTTTTTAACAAATCATCATTCATCACTCAATAGTTAGAAGTGATACGTTTATAAATATTAAGAATATTTTAATAAATTATTCCAACAAGTAACATGTTTACTGTTATTCTTAAAATGTGAAAATGACTAAGCATCAGTTATTTTTTAATAGAGAGAATATACTTTTTAATTAAAAGTATGTTTAAATAATTTATATTAGCTATATATAATTTTTAAATGAGCAAGAATCTTTAAAAAAATCAATTTTTTTGAAAATATATCTATATATATATATATATATCATAAAAAATCTATTTTTTAAGTTTGTTATTTGGTTGGTTTTGTAATTCGCATATTCTTTTGGCAAAGTGATAGTTCCCTAGCCATGTTATGGATTCAATCGCCTGGGATCTTGGGATCTACTTCTACTCTTGATGGGACCAAGACCAATGCTAGCAAGAATAACAACGTATTTGGAAAGTTACAAGTTTAGATTAAAGAAATGTTTTTATAAATAAATTAAAGATGTCATCTCCCCTCATTTTTAGCAAGAAATGTTTTTAGTGTTTTTCTTGACAAATCTTTGGAAATGAAAGATAAAGTAAAAATAAAATAATATTTTAGTAATTATTAGTGAAAATAGGAAAGGTTCTTATTAGTGAGTGTATTAAGGTTATAATTGAATATTTAATAGTGAATGAAATTAACTAAAATCAGATGAAATATTATTTCATTTTATTTTGCTCTATTTATTTATTTCCATTTATCCAAATCCAAACATAATTTAAGAGTATTAGTAAAGAAATATTAATATACTATATTAAAAATTTTCAGTTACTTAAAATTATTAAATATCTTTATATTTGTAATTCAATAAATATTTTTAAAAAATATTTTTATATTTATTTTTTAATCAAAGTCTTTAAAGATACTCCCTACCATTTATCTTCACGTTCTTTCCATCAATTTTGTTGTTGCCAAGGAAACTAATCACCAACTTCGATTAGGTCATCAGATTAATTAGGAGCAATAAAAATGACTGGTATAACCACCACAATATTGCACAAGTAAAACACATTTGATGTGTAGGAAATTTATTTCTGTCAATTGAAACGTGGAGCAGATTGCGACTCCACTTGCCATCATTTTTTATCCTTGCTATAGCCCCGTGCTAGCAATGCTTTCAAGTTTCAAGTAATTGAAGTACACCAAAAATAAGTACACACTGACAACAAAAAACAAACAAAAATGCTTTCAAATAATAAATACTTCTAAACAAAAGAAAGTATTATTATTGTATAATTTTCTCAACGGCACAATCTCTTTGTTGGGCTGAGTTCACCTTATTAATCTGTCAATTTGTCATATTCTCTATTATTATTATTAGCATGTGTGCCGTGTTCACCAATCCAATTATTGCCTTTTAGACGGTTTCCAAGTTACCAATAAACTATACATATTAAGATCAGTTCCATGGCTTCAAACAATCAAATTTCCTAAATATAATACCCTATTGTCAGCTTTCATTTTATTTAATTTCCATGGCTTTGCTCATCATTTTCAGCAGTCAGAAATCTGATCCAGGATAGATTCGTCATTATTTTCTCAATGCCAATGGCAGCCCTTTTTTTCCCATGAAAATTGATTAATCACTTGATGTTCTCTCTTACCTAATTTTATCCTTTGTGCTAACGGAACACCTGATAAAAATATATGACACTTCACATGACAATATATATATATATATATGAGAGTGAGAGAATTATATCTGAATTGTATAATTATACATAAGAAGGTTAAGATTTAATGTCAAAAAATCATATGACATTTTAAAAAACTTACATAATTTTTTAAGTGGTCATATGATATTAAATCTTAATTATTTATGTTTAATTATACTATTTAAATTTAATCATCTCACACTTTTATATATATATATATATATATATATATATATATATATATCAAATTAAATGCGTAGTTTCTATTAGATTTCATGTCACCCTTGAGTGATGATTTGTACGTACCTTTATCCAACATAGAGATGAAAGGTATTAAATTCATTGGGATTGTGGGCCTCTTGTTCTTGTTGTGAATCCCTCATGAAGCAATAATAGTTGACAGTATGTACATAATGATCAGAACTTTTTTAGCATAGATCATGTGTACAGTGACTTTGCTATTAGATGGAACTTTAGAAATAATATATCCTAGATTGCCTTTTATCTAGAGAAAATAGTGTATGTAAAGATAGTGTAAATGATTTTTTATATTGTCATTTAATTATAATTTTTTATTAATGATAAACTTGTTGGTTTTTAATAGTTATCTTAAAAGTTATATGAATCATAATTTCAAATTGATTGATAATATTATTTATTTTTGAATTAACAGGTATTAGAGATAATGGAGAAAGGAGAGACGGATATAGAGAAGTGGAAAATGCCAGAGGAAGAAAAAGAGCAAGAAGAGGAGTTCTGGGGTTTTGAGGATCTGGAATATGAATATGACAGCTCCTTTTCAATGTCTTTACTTGACTCCATTGGAAGTACTTAATCAAGAGTTAAATGCCTTTTTCAATTGCTTGTATATATACAAATTTCATAGAGAGGAGTTCATGTGGTTATGCTACTCCTATCTAATCAAATCTCCAATAACATTTTTTTTTTGTGGATGTGAAATATTTATTGTAATTGAACTTCATTATGTCGGCAACTCCAAAGGAAATAACCCAGCAAGGTTGTTTTCGTGCACTAATCAATTTCACTGATAATCAAGTTTTGTGAAACAAGGAAGTGATAATTGGGTCCAATAGGTCCACTCACTGCAATTTTTCTACACGATGTGACAAGACTAACAATAATATGAGGTTTATAAGTCGTTTAGATAGAGACATTGGAAATAGATTGTGCATAATGATGGCTCATATTTTTAAAGTTTTAAGCAAATTTGGCGATATTTCTGGTTAGAAAAGGGGGTTACGTTTTAAGGACCTTAGTCTTAACATAAGGAAAAGACAAAAAAACAAGTTACCTTTATGGCAAGTCTATTTGAAATCTATATAGAAAGTCCAAACTCCAAGCCTAATATTATAACGAGGGAAATAAGCATTAGGCCAATCGTCTAGTCACCTTCTGCAACTCTTATTGGGTACTTCAAGAGATACGCAGAGAAATAATTAATAATTAAAAAAAAAAAAAAAAAAACTCTGGGTCTCAAAATTTCACGTTTTAGCTCTTCCATGTTCATCGACATGATGTGTTTGTAATGTATAGAAATAATTTGCTTGCTTTTGGCAATTTCATCCTAATATGATCAATGTTAACTGTATTATATTTCTTATATCTCTTCTATAATGTTATCTTCTACTAGCAGGGAAAATACAGCCGGTATATTTGAACAGTAACGATTTTTGTTTGTTATTTAATATTAGTAAAGAATATTGATGGATTAAACTCTATAAAGTTTTAAAGTTCAAACTAGCGTTTAGTGTGTGTTTGGATTTTTGATCCAAACCTAGGTTTGGACCAACCTCCATTTCTCATAAATATCAATTGTCTTGTTTTTGCAGTAAATACATGTTGGACTTTGTTCTACCACATATCTACTTGTAAAGCAAACACACCTTTTTAGTCTTTCATAGCCAAAGATATTTCTTCTTGAGAATCAATGTATTTTATTTTTAGGATAAATGACAAATTTGGTCCGTGTAATTTACATTGGTTGAAAATTTAATCCATGTACTATAGAAATACACAATGTAGTCCACAATTATGCAAATGTATTGACAATTTAGTCCTACCTCAACTCTTCTATGCTTCCGTTAACGTTTATGATGATGTGGCACATTAAAGACGACATGGCAAATCCATGTGATGAAAGTGGAAGTCACGCAATGGGTCATGTATGTGTAGGGTTCATGTCACATCAACCAATTATATTTTGGACTAAATTATCAGTAATTTTTGTTTTAAAATTTTGATTTTAAAATTTACAAAAAAAGGTAATGGCTATGTTGAGAAGAAGGTTTCTCTTCCTAATTTCGTGATAATACTTTCATATGCAATGACCAAATGATCCCAACAAATATAATTTAATGAAAAACCCTCAATGGAATCTATGATGTGGCATCTATCACATGGTCAAAATATATATGCACATCCTTGTCTAGATCAAGGAAAGTTGTGTTGCACATAGATAAGACATCCTCATCATTATCAAATGGAGTTAAATCATCCTTAAACCCTCTCCTTGGTACCAAATAAAATACCTTTCAAAGCTGACTATATCCACCGCAAGCCTTACACAGGTCATGGACAGTCCACACATTCATCAGGTCTATCTCAAATGACTCCTAATAACATTATTTACCCTCCACATACTCCAACACCCCTTCATCATTTCAAACAAATCGACCTTTGTGGTACAACAAAAGATTAATCTTATCAGACATTTTGTAAAAGAAAACACACAAAATAGAGTCAAAAGAAAAAGGAAACATAGCATCATCATATCAATAATAAAATTTATTCCTTTTTATACCCAAAATAGAGCATCATTGTTTTACTTCATCATAGCATCATCAACAAACCCTAAACCCTAACATGTGTCTACTCCTTATTTGTCTACAATAAAGAAAAAATGAACAAGAAATGTAACGAAAAGGGAAGCCACAACGAGAAATGCAACGAAAACGGAACAAAAGTCATCAAAGCAGACGAATAAATCAAAAGAAACACCTTACCTTATGAAGTTGTCTTTCGTCGTCTTCAACACGCATGGAGAAAGGTCGAGAATACAACAACCACAAACTAAAAGCCATCGTCAACTGCCACATCGTCACGATAAACGGTGAAGCAAACGCGAGAACAACCATAACAACCCACACTTCAGTCTTTCTCTCACAAAAAGGTAAAAAGGAAGAGTAGTGAAAGGTCAATTTGTGGTGACTTAATAAAAGGTAAAAAAATTCTCCAACTAATAATTTGGTCCACACATGCTGATCCAACGCATGCCTTCCACTTTCACCAAGTGGATTTACCACGTCATCTTTAGCATGTCATGTCGTTATAAACATTAACACAAATAGAAAAACGTTGGCGATAGGACTAAATTATCTATATATTTACATAATTATAAATTAAATTGTGTGTTTATATAATACAGAGACTAAATTGACAGGAAGTATAAACTATATGGATTAACTTGATTTTTTACCCTTATTTTTAATATAATAGAGCAGAACAGTGAATTAGTTTCATGGATTTATTGGCTGTCACGCAAGTTGTCATATGCATAATGCTACAATCCCCCATTTATAAATTGAAAGGGGCAGTAGAGCTGTCATGTACTTCAGAACGTTAATTATTTATAGTAAATATGAATATCAATTGGGCGTTCACACGAACTGATTTGCATGAATGTAATATGAACCAAATCCCTACAGCAGAAGCCACAGAGTGTGATATATTTTTTGGTTTCGTTTTCGTTGCATTGCCTGCGTTTGTTTTTGAGGAAAAAACGAAATTGGAAAAATATGTTTGTTGTTTGTCACGGTATTTACAAAGCAGAAGGGATTCTTTGTTTCTTAGTGAAAAACTACGTTGTCTATATTCTCTGCATACATTAACTCTGCTCTAGAACGCATAAAATGGGTGAATAGGGTGGGCTTTTCAGCTGATTATTGTTATTTATATTATATTAATTTTTATTTTTCTAAAAAGTTAAAAAATAAAAAAAGAGTATTTTTAATAATAGTATAAAAAAGATTATTTTTATTTTTTCACCTTTAGCAAGAGTATTTTCATATATCAAACAAAGACATTTTATCATAATAATTTTTTTAAAAAGTGCACATTATCTTACAAGACAAATTATAAGAGACAAAATGTGTGTTAATTATATTAAAAAAAAAAAACATCCAGTGCTTTTTTTTTTAATCTGTAAGTTAACGGCTTGAAGCATTTGATGAAGTATATTTATAGCTTGCATATTATATACCCATACACGCACAATAAAAATCCAAAAACATAAAATAAAATAAAAAAGAGAGAGAATGGTAAAATAAAACATGGTTTATGTTATTATATATATATATATATATATATATATATATATATATCCTTTAACAAATAAAATAATACGCTCTATTATGTCTTTCAGTAAGAACTTTATTTATATATTAATTCTTTAAGAAATATTGTTAAAACACTCGTTGGCAGAACTCATAAAATAAATTACATTTGCATAAAACAAATAACACTAAATGAGCGGAAGTTGACGATGAAGTGGTAGTTTTCCGCGGCAAATATATAATTTCAAAGTTAACTTAATTAATCAAAGGCTTGCATTTATGTATGTGTTAGTTGAACGTTGCCCCAAGCAGCCTCAGAAGTTGTTCGGCAAGTAGGAGAATGAATCTTAGACAAATTATCAAAATATCTTTTACTTTTCAAAACTTAATCATTGAAGGTTGTTTAACTTCAAAAAGACTAGGAGGAATTAATGATGCAACGACAACGAAAGATAAATATTAATAATTTAATATTGCTTAACAAAATATATTATTTTGTCACTTGTGGTAGTTAACTTAGTAGTGTTACGTATAAAAATGTCTTAGCAAGAACGATTTTGTTATTTAAGAAAGCAATTAATCATGTAATGCCAACAAATTACAATAGTTTTACCATGAAGATATTGTTGCTCCGAATAGCAATTCTAAAATGTATATGTCAAAGAGAAGGGAAGTCACGTGAAGCAATGACTTTCTAACATTATAAGACAAATGGCTCGCAGATTTTTTTAGTTATAATAATTTTTCCGTTTGTGAATTAGCTAAGTGCCGCCAGAGTTTGCAGTTTAACATTTGTCTTTTCATGACCACAGGCTCATTCAGAAATTTCGAAACTAGTTTGCCGTTTAACATTTTTAGAGTATCCTCGAACAATAGTGAAAATCTAATATCCAAAACTATGCATGGTTAAACCCTGAAGAGGTGAAGACATAGATAGCTCTTATCTACTTAGTGTCAGATTATCAGCTACAAAAATGATGACACGGTTTATTCCCAAATCAATGCATTCACTTGCACTTAGCGGGTGAACAACTGGGCACAAGTAAGCCAAGCTTCTCAAGGAAGGGCATAATGAGAAAATGACATTTAAGAAGAAAAAAGAAAACAATAAATACAGGCATATTCCTCAGGCTGTGTTGAGGGCGAGAGAGTAGGTGATCAGGACATGCAATTAGATTGTTCTTTTTTTTTTTTTTTTTTTTATCAAATTTCTGTCAAAAACCACAGGGAAGGTCATTGTCGAACGAATTAAACCAATGTCATAATGTTCTTTGATAGTCGTTTGCTGTATTAAATCCGTTTCGGTTACGTGGCCTATTCCTATCCTCCTTTTTGTACTTTCCATTGTTCGATCTGTATCACATCTACTCATTTATCAACATACGTAGTCAGGCTATGAAAAAAGGTTTCATTTTCATGAGAATGCTAGTATCCAAGACATACAAATATCATTTAAAATCGTTTTTTAATATTTATTTTTAAGTAACAAATAATTGATTAAACTCTTTTTAATCAATACTTAGGATAGTCATTAAAAAACCTTATATTAATGCCCTCTTGCTGTGAGATGCATGCAGGCTTCAAATAATTTTGGAGCGGGGTGAGGATATTGTATAGGTTTCATATCTCAACTAAACAAAGATAAAACATAGAAATTAGGTGAAAAACGAAAAAGCAAATTGTCACTATATCTGTAGGATCTCAATTTCATAAAATTTAGACATAGGAACTGTAGCTTCCATAGCATTCACCTCTACACTACCTAGACTCGTTGACAGTGATTACAAGCTTACAACATTGCTACACCGCAAACTACTATTATTCATTACTGTCAAAAATTTCGCCCCATCCAAGTTGAAAATTAAAGAATATATATAACTAAAGGTAACACTGGCAAGGCATAATCGGGTTTTAGAGAGGGGGGACATCTCAGGTATACCAAGCCATCTAGCCAACCACTTAAAGCAGAAATCTTTGTTGTCCCATCTTTTCCTGCATCAGCTAATTTGACAAATAGTTCCATCATGCGAAAATGGCAAATTGCTAATGCCAGACCGACCTGCAGCGGGTAGAAGGTAGTGTTTACACCAGTCTTGAAGGGAACATTCAAATATCTTAACTTCAAGTCCAGTCCTTAGGCCTCTTGAGTTCTGCTAGGTGGGCATCAAAGAAACAAAATCATCCCTTGATGGAGTTCCGTGTCATTCTACAGTTGCTGTCCTTTTCTCCAGCAGGGACTCCAAAAATTCCGAGCACAATTTAGTGAGGGGTGGCAACGATTGTGATAATCCACTAAATATGGTCACACAAGGCCTCTTCCAAGAAGAAGCAGCGGATGAAATCGATGAATCCATTTTCCTTTCCAAATCAAACTTGGGCAGCTCTCCATAAATTGATGTGTATCCAAATTGTCCTGAAATTCAAGGCCATAAAATACAATCTATTTATGGACAATTTCTTTACCATAAACCTAACACACTAAAATAGAAAACTAAAATACAAGACAACAAAAAGGTGGGAGTTTTTTAACAATACAGCCTATTTCAATTCATTCTCTCTCTTTCTTTATGGGACATTTCTAGTATGATCATTAGAGGAGTTAATTAAAATGAATGATCAAAAACGTTTCAATTAAATCTAAGCTTCACCCTTCATTTTAAATTGTGTGGCCACGATTTGCTCCTCTCACTTTCACCTAATACATACACGTATTAATGGGATTGAACTTGAACCTATGACTTCTTGTCTTCTTCCATACACATGGAACAGAACAGTATAAACCTGATCAAAACACCATAGATGAAGTAAAGTTATCGCACCTGTTTCTTCAAACACCAGATCCTCCTGCTTAGTCATAGTAAGCTCAAAGGCTTTTCTGCCAGATGGATGAAAGATGACATATTCATGATCTCCATTTATAAATGCAAGCAGTGTCTGTGTTGGTTTCCCATCAATAACTGCTTGTTCAGATGGATCTCCTTTGAGAAAAGCAAGCCTCCCTCCCTTGGCCTAAATGAAAAGAGCAAGACAGAAAGAACAAGCCAAGCAACATAAATCTTCAAGCATACTGAAGAGAATTCAGTCAGTCAGGCACTCTATAGATCGAAAATTTTCACTTATTTCTTTCCCTTTTTCACTCAGTTTCTGTTTCTAAACATTTTTTAATCCATGTTTGTCTATTTTGCTTTATTCTACATAAGATTTTCATCATTCATTTTTTCAATTTTATTTCAGTTTCATTTTCAAGTTGGTCAGTCTGACAGTCTCTGTTATCTGATGGTCAATGCTTTTGCATCTCTATTTCGAGCTTTCTAGTTTATGTCAACTTTAATGAATTGAGAATGAATATATTTTTCTAGTTTTTATTTTTATAATATCGCCTATTTTTGTTTATTATTGTGTAACCCGTGTGCGTGTGTATCAACCTCTATACTTCTATTTGTTATTTGTTTGCAACACAATCCGCCATAATGCATAGCGAATTTTTGCATTTCCACGATGAACCACTATTTGGTAACACTTGTTTTGTCTGCAAAAGGCAAAACGATGAAAACTGCGATGCTATTCAGGTTGAATGCAGTTTCACTAAATCCCACACTGTAATAACCAATATTTGGTAACAAGAATTAAAAATACCATTTATTTGTTCATTAAATGGATATGCACAATAAACTCCTAAGAGTACTAGCAATGTGGATTTAAAAACCATTAGAAACCATTCTCAAAGCTGACAGTTGATAACGCAATTTTTGGCCTAGTCAGAATTTTTCAAAGAGACACAAAGGGATCGTACCTTAGTTACAGACCAGGAAGCCACAGGAACAGGATCTGTCACGTTGAATAATAAGATTATCCCATCACCTTTAAATGTACATTCATTCGATTCGGGAAGGAGAGCAAGCACAGCAAAATATGACAAATCTATTGCAGAGGAGACAGCTGCATGAATATGCATCAAATTCTGTGAGATCAACAGTATTCCCATCATGTAATCATAAGTTTAAAAGATAAAACAGTATCTGTTAATACACAAAGAACAAATGTGAAAAATATCAACCAAAAATTTAGACAAGCTCTACTGGTTGCAAGATAGACAGGGTAGAAATTTGAAAGATACATGATTTCTAAAATTGAATACAAGAGACACATGAAATCATAGTCAGTATATCATAGGAAAAGAAATAAAATCTTTAAACCTTCTATTTGGAGTCTGTATGACCAAGATGCAGCTAACTTTGACATACTCCAAGCAGACAGCTGTGGTTTTGAACCATGACATACAGACAGAAGATAATCTGACTTTCCAGCAAAGACGAGCCTCATAATAGGCTGGGAAAAAATACAACAAGTTAGAGATAATGGGGAGCACAAGTATGGGTACTAATTAATGAATCCTAAAATATAGAACCCAAAAGCAATATCATATATAGGCAAGAACACTCAAATACAACAAAAGGAAATTATTTGCTCAGATGTTTTTCTTCTCAGGGTAAAATATATTGTTTCTGTAAATATGACTAAATTAATTCTCCAAAAAAAATTGTTGGTTTTGGTCCTCATTTTTTTTTTCAAAATCGTTCCTACCATCACTTATTTATGACATGGCATGCATCTATATATGCTACCTTAGAATGGATGATGATATAACAAGAGGGGATGCATGCCATGTCATCACTAAATTGTTATAGGGAAAATTTTAAAAAAATAAATAAAGTGCGAAACAAACAATTAACAAATATAGTAATAAAATAATAATAATAGAGATGACAGCGTTCAAGAAGATCACCATCTGAGTTTCTCCTATAACAGCAATGAGGACATTATTATTAGGATCCCACAATGTAATAACAGTGTCTGCTGCAACTGCCAGCACAGAACCATCAGCTGAAAAAGCAGCAGCTCTCATGGCTTTATTTCTGCAAAGGCACGATGAATCCACATCATGACAATGAGTTAGTCATATAATCAACTTAATTTCAAACACAAGCAATCAGCGGCTAAATCATATTTTCCTCATCCTGCTGAAGTGAAGAATATAATTATATTCTTCATTTTGCAAATAAGTAGTCTTATTTAAGTGCTGTCAAGGGGCCAAATTACAACAAAATGATATACTTCCAAGTGCAAAACCAACAAAAATAATAAAGGAAATAAAACAGCTGCACATATTAAAGGGTTCAGCCAGGAATCTCTGAAAACTAAAGAGAACTACATGCCACTACTACTAAATCCTGTTTGTTTTATTTAATAAGAAATCTAGGAGAACGATTTTGCTCTTATCTGATATCCATAATCTGTGTCCCTTCCAATATTTAAATGATAAGTTAACCTTGTTCAATAAAGTTATCCACTTTTTTACAAGTTTACAACACACTAGGCTAAGAGGTTCCTGGGGTTAACATATTGAAGGCGAAGGTTAATCGGTAAAGTATTGGTTGGTTTTTTCTTCAACATCTATAGGCTACACATGCAAATATTGGTTAATTCTAACAATCATAGTAGGATTATATACTTGTATGACCCAACAGCATGACACCTCCAACCAGAATTCCGAACCATCTGGCCTTTTTGCTGAATTTCTTCCTTGCAGACCCATATCTGAAATATGTAAAAGTGAAGTAAATAAGTGCTACTGGAAACAAATCCTAAGCATACATAACAATTTATCAAAAATTACCTTGAAATCTCCAACATATGATGTGCTGACAGCCATCGGACGAGTTGGATGGAAAGCAACAGCAGAAATATGAGCATCCCTATCAATAAGTAGATATATGTGTCAACTCCACTTTCTAATATATCTAAAGGCACTACACACCTAAAATTCAGCTTGACAAGGTACAAGTGCAATTCTAGCAGAGTTATGGAATAGTTACAAAAAATCAACCCCAACACTGAACAATGGAACAAGTCATGCCATTCTATTAAGTTACCTACATGCCTACATTATGCAGGTCCACTTATAAAACTTGAGATTTTTTAATTTTCCTTAATAAAATAATCCGTGGACAAACCTGTGCGGTTCATAAATAAGTGTAGATAATGAAAATCTCTTGTTATCATCCAAATCCCAAAACTTCAAGCAAATAAAACCTCCTATTCCATCTTCAGGAAGCTTGACATCAACTGTACCCATCATAGAGCCATCAACGGACAGCTCCACCAAGCTCACCACCACCTGTAACCACAATATTCCATTGAACAGATTAATCATCAATCAAATGCTTTATAAGCTGAGACAAGATGCGAGAATACTAACAACCAAGATTGTCAATATATCACATTAGAAGAAATTATATGTAACTAGTACATACCATGACCTCATCAACTGGTTGATGGTTTCTTTCACAAACTTGAACCTGCAGAACAACAAATTTCAACATTATACATTTTATGTGTTTAATTTTGATGCTGTTATCACACCTTAAAACTTAAAAGTAATTATAAATTAAGGCAAAATACCCAACCAAACACCAGATCAATATAAAGTATAAACATATACTAAAAAAACCATGAGAACTTAAAAACATAACGAAATATATCTGAAGCTTGTTAAAACATTAATCAAGGGAGAAGAGGTAGAAATAAAATTGCTCAATACAATGAAAATACACTTTACCCCAACAACTTTACACCCACATATAAATAGAGGTAAGTGTCTATGTACTAGGTTTTTAACTCAAAATAATTAAATAAAAAATTAGTGCTAACTGATCATTTCCCTAGCAGAAAGACTAAAGCCCTTTTTTTTCCTTTTCTTTGGGTGGGAGTGGGGGTTGGATCAAGCCATTTCAAGATGTTAAAAGAAAAACTTAAATAAAAAGATATTACCTCATAAACTTCGCGATTAGCAAATAAGCTGTAGAATTGGATGGCATAATTCTCTGTTTGTACAGCCAATAAACCAGAAGTGCAGTCAAAGGCAACTCGGCTGGAAACACCTTCACATATATATTGAGAAGGCAAAGGGGGCTGCAAAAACAAAAAATGTAAAGGTTACATCAAGTTTCAGCAAATGCAAGTTGTTATGCAAGCACCCGGGAAAATATTAATATATTGATATAAAATGGATAAAAAAAAGAATTGTTTTTTCATTGTTGCAGGTTTTCTTATAATTTCTTAGTATAGTTTGATGTGGAAGTGAATTAAAAAAATTTCCTCATCAAAATCAATTATTTTCTTAAAACTGACCATTGATGTTTCAAGCTTGCAAGCCTATATTAAGGAGAAAACTACAATGTGGGTCAATAATTTAATTTTCCAATGAAGAAAATAATTTCTAAAATGTAAATTTCAGTGGTTTTCCAGTGCATTAGAAATAAGAATACAAAGAGAACAAACATAGGAACTAACCTTGATACCAGAAATACAGCTTATTATTTCCATTGGCTTTGAAGGCTTCTTCAATATAAGCACTTGATTATCTGCATGAGATATCTGCAGACCCTTAATTAGTCAGATATATGAACTAATTGTCAGGACAGACCTAGAGACTTCTAATTTTATTACATGTTCAACTACACATTAGTAATCCTTACTGAGAAAAGTGATCGATCAGGAGACTCTACAAAATACAAAAGGGGAGATCCAAATCTTGGTAAAAAATAATTCTTTTTTGTGTCTAACCGCCAAATCACAAGAACTCCTTCCTTGCCACCTGGATATCAAATGAAGGCATATAAACAATAAATTATATTGCTCAACACGAGTATAGGAAAGTTCGGACAAATATATTCACCAGTTCCATGACTTCTACTATTTACTTCAGGCAATATAATTTACCTGAGTAGAGGTAGGCTCCATCTGAAGAGAAAGATAGACACCTCACTCCAGAAGAGTGCCAATGCCGTGTGACGCTTGATTCAGCATCATCATTTTGCCTTACCCCATCCTTATTTTCCTGATCCGTTGATCTTCCATTCACTAATCCACTACTATTCAAGAACTTATGAGCACCAAATTCATGCCAAATTAAAATTCTTCCAGTTACATCACCAGCAGCCACAGTTCTCTCTGTCGGATGGAATGCAAGAACAGTAAAGGTCTTTGTATGATGCAGGGTAATCTTCTTAGACACAGCAGAATCAGAGTCCTTTTTAGGAACTGCCCATATATGAAGTTTCCGCTTGTCTTTTATACCCAAAAAATTTCCCAAGGGACTAATGGTTAAAGATTCTGGTTGTTCGGTCTGTCAAAAAGCGAGAGAACATGCATCACTTAAGCAACAACAACAAACAATAATAATTAAATCGCATTCTCATATATTGTTGACTGACAACATCTGAGGATGAACCAATGAACAGAAATCAACTAATTTCTAGTTAGAAGATACTCCCTCCGGTCTTAATTATAAGCAAAAAAAGACATACTTCACACTTATTAAGAAAATTGGTTAACTTCATTAAATTGTGTCATTTCCAATTAAAAAATAAACATTTTTCCTAACCTATCCTTTATTGGAACTTGATATCAAGCATAAATAAAGTCTTTGACCTTATTAAATAAAGGATATGTTGGAGATAGTCTCATTAAATAAGGCATAGGTAGTTGAGATTTGCTTATATTTGAGACAAAAAAACAAGGTACTTTTGTCACTTATATTCGAGATTGGAGGGAATACATTAGTACAAGTAGACAATGCTTTGGAAATCACCATCTTCAGGGGTTTTCTAATTACAAAGTTCCTGAATTTAAAAAAAAAAAAAAAAAAAAAAAAAAAAAAAAAAAAAAAAAAAAAAAAAAAAAAAAAAAGCAGTCCAAATGACATAATGTATGAGTATTGCTCTCCCACCACTCCTCCCTCCCTCCTCTCTCAGCTTAACAAAAATGTCCTTAATTATATTCACTTGTGGTCTTCTCTAAATACTCTTAGAAACAACAAAACAAGCTGTGGATACATAATTGGCAGCAAAAACATGAAAAAGCACATGATTGATTGAAACCTGTTCAGCTGTTTTTTATAGTTCAACCTTTCATAATTCACAATGCTTACACTAATGTCTTATTCATTCATTCAATTTACCTCTTTCAAGATAAGTTGGCTAACGGAGCGAAAGTGGGTCAAATTACACTTCCTGATCTGTCCATAAAGAGGCTTGGGGCGATTGTCCGGTGCGTTTATATCTTGAACAGACACGTAAGCAATAACATCCGCCGTCTTCTTCCCGTTTTCTTCCCGCGGAGACAATATCGAAGGCACCACCTAAAAATAAGATATAAAAAGTTTTGAAGCGAATAACAATTTAACAAATGCTTAGCTTAGGACAATATCGGTAATGAGTGTGTTACCATAGAGAAGATGGGTAAGCAAAGGTCGATAATCTTGACGCATTCGGGAACGGAGAAATCCCAGTGGCGGATGGTTCCGTCGACCGAAGCGGTCCAGCAGTAGCTAAGGCCAGTGGAGGAGGGAACCACCACGACGGCGGTGACGGCGGCGGTGTGGCCTTCGAGCGAGGAAACGAGGGAGCCGGTGGCGGTGCTGAAGATGGACACGGCGGAGCCGCTGCAAACGAGAAGGCGCTTGCCATCGTTCGAGAACGCCGGAGCGGAAGACACGTAGTTTTCGCCTCCGTGTATCATGCTGCCGAAACGCTGCGTTTGGCCTGCAAGTGAAAGGGGGAGGGAGAAAGAACGGAAGCGGTGCGAAGGTTGAAGTTTTTAAGGGAAGAAAAGAGAAGAGGGTCGGCACTCACTGCTAAACCCCTCACTAGGGTTTTTCGGCCGTAATTTCGATTTTAAGCTATGTTTTAATTACGATGTGCAGTGTAACTAAAACATCAATTTATAGTATTTTTTAGAAACATAGTAGTATTTTTCTCTCTCCTTAAAACGTAGACTTTGCCTCTCCTATGTTTTTTTTTTTTTTTTCGAAAGGAAAGGAGACATGCTCTGGCCAACATTAAATATGTGAGCAATTTTTTATATTTATTATTCTTTCATTCTTTGTTTTTATAATTTTTTAATTAATTGTAATTTATAGATAATCTTATTTAAAAAAATTAAAAATTTTACCTGAACTAATTATGCAAGCACTTCGTAAAATTTTAAATAATTCTTTTAGTCTATGTTCTAAAAAATTTAGACAAATTTTAAAAAATCCATGTAATATATAATATACTACCAATGAATAAATTGAGACGGAGCTATTCCAACTTAATATACTCGTTGAATCTTAAATGTGTAACTTACATTAAATATTATAAAAAAATTATCACTCATAATGATCCTTGTGTTGTGTTGGTGTTAATTAATGGTTGTTATTAATTTACACCAATAGTCATCTACTTCTAGCATAACCCTTTAGAGAAATGTTTGAGTGAAAAGTAAATAAGTAACAATATCTTTTAAAAAAATAAAAAAGGTAAATAGTTATTTTTCGTCTATGTAGAACATTGATAAATTTATTTTCAAAAGATAAAAATTTTAATTTTAATTTTAGAAAGTGAAAAAAGTGCGATAAATTCATTTATCTGTCAACTTTCATATGTTAATGAAAGAGTTTAAATAATACATTTAAGGATGAATTTGTCAACGCTCAACACATTCAGAGACAAAAATGACTATTTATCCAAACTATAATTTAATTTTCATCTCCCTCTTTTTTTTAATCATTGTAAGAATATCATTACAATAAACACTTAAAAAATATAGGAAAACAAGCATAAGTTAGAACAAACATAATAATAAACATAATATTGATTAATAAACATAATTTTTTTTTTGCTCTGAAATTTCTATTATGACAAATTAAGTACTGACAAAATCAAGTTGAGTCTCATTATTTTATAAGGATTAATTTAATGACTGTACATTTTTATTTGAGTCTCATATTTTGGATAAAGTAGTGTCACATTAGTCATTTTAGAGCAATAGACAAATTATATTTATTAATCAAATATTATACTTATTATTATGTTTATTTTAACTTATGTATGTTTTCCTAATTTTTTAAGTGTTTATTATGTTATCTTTGCAACGATTAAAAAAAAGGAAAAGATGAAAATTAAATTATATTTTGGATAAATAGCCATTTTTTTCCCTAAATATGTAGAACGCTAACAAATTCGTCTCTGAATGTGCCAAGTAAACTTTTTCATTAAGAGTATCATACAAAAGTTAAAGGATGACTAAATTTGTCACACTTTTTTCACTTTCGGAGATTAAAATTTGAATTTTCATATTTTAGAGACGAATTTATTAGCGCTTCATACATTCAAAAACGAAAATGACTATTTAACTTAAAAAAAATATAAATATATTTTTAATATTTTATTGATGAAATGCAAAAATTATTTGTAAAATTTATTTAAGAAAGGTGTTGGGTTAAAAGATTGAGTACTCGTGTAGTTGGATTGCGGCTGTTCTAAGCCTTAAGTTCCATTTTCCTAGTATCATTCGCCAAATATCCCTGAAATATGGTAAGCCGAACTCACTTCAAATAAAAGGCACACACCAAGAGTAAGCCGAAATTGACATTCGGAATATCGATCCTCAAGTTCATGACTTAGCTGCACCTGCTGCTCGAACTATTCATTTTTCCAATAATGTTTACATCTTTTTTACTACATAATCCAACATTATGATGGCTAAGATTTTCTACAGTTTATATAAAATCATAAGAGGATCCCAACATAATCCGTTTATGTTTATATAACTAGATTGTAAAACGGTGAGATGAAAACTAGTCAACTACTGGAGAAATTACGATTTTTTTCAATAACTAATCACTATCGCTTGAAATAATTTGCATAGGGTTTTCGCGGAGTTTAGCCCCCTCAGATTACAAACAAAATGCTTAGGAGACAACCCTGTCATCATGAGAAGCACAAAAACATGACCCAAACTACAATACAAAAAACAAAACAGTTGCCCCAGAAAATAACTTGGTAATTAGATTACAGGTACGACTGTCCAATCAGACTCAACTGGCAGGAGTTGGAAAATAACCATTGAATCATATCAATGGATGTAGATCAAATAACTTTGACATATCAGACGCGTACATCTACTCCACATGTAAATACAAAGGTATAAATATACTCAAAGCAGGAGTCTTCACACCTCACTTTTGAATAATCCTGCATAAGGATACAAATCACTAAGTTAAAAGGGTCATTCTTACAATTCACGGATAACAAAATTGCAAACCAAAGGTAGTATAGTATTACTTACCACTAACTCTAGGCAAGTCAAACACTCTGTACTTTGCTCGATATTTCTTTCACTTTAATGTCTCCTTTTTCCTACGGTCAAAACCTCAATTTTAAAAGTGAAACACACCACAAATACACACATATATGCACTGACACTTTTTATTGTCCAAGTCAAATGGGAATTCAATTATGCCATTGAAACAAAGAGGACATAGCATATCTATGATAGTGTCTGAAAATCTTGTATTCACTTATAAAGAGAGGGGGGAGTGATCATGGGTACTGGATAATAACACATTTAGTAGTAAAATAAAATGCTCATTCCTCAGAATGAAAAGGCACCATACTCCTTACCAGAAAGGTCAAGATCTCAGATCACTGTCATAATTATACAACACCATAGTATGGCACATTCCTACGGAAGACCTATTGACTAGTACATAATATTCAGGGAACAGTCCATAATAAAATCATGCCATAAAGGACCTCAATGTTGAGAAGAAATAACACAAGAGAGTCTCTTATCTCTCTCAAACTACTCTTTTCTCTGGACACTTTCAATCTTTCATCAGACTCCAAATTGTACTTCACTAACTACCATTTTGATTGTTAAAACTGAAACTGAGCACTTCCTTCCAACTTTCATAAGATTAAGTCATAAATCAATTAGCCAAATAAAATAGATATGAAAATAGTCACTAACTTGACCATAAAGAACCAGGGAAGGCCCCACTTGTTTTGAAGTTGGGTAAAATTGATTTAAAGCATATCAATTCAAATCATAGTTACCTGATATACAATACTCTCCAGTATGGGTACAGGTATGTGATATACGATAAGTTACCATGTCAAATATATGATATTTTTCACTGTTAACTATCGCAACAACAGCCCCATTTGGACTCCCTAGGCCACTCCAAAGTGGCAATCATCACAATGCCTGTGAGAGATAGTCCATTGTTCTCACCTCATCTTTCCACTTCCTTCTTTTTGTAGGTGAAGTTCAGAATTTACAGGAGAAGGGTTCCAGGTCACAACAAACACCTTTTCCTCCTCTTTCTCCTTCTCATACTTCACCATCAGTGTTTTGCATTCACCCCAAAAGCATAACTAGCAAATTCCAAACCCAAAAATCAATGTTGGAGGCTCCACAACCCTACATCTTCCTCAACTTTGGCTCATCATGTTTGATGCATCAAATTGCAAAACGGGAGCAACCCAATTTGCGAACCGCAAATAGGTACACATGAACCAAGTCACGGTTCTGAGATGAAACCACCAAATTTGGCAACATTGGTTCAAATCAAACTACCAAAAGTAGTCACATCAAAACAAGCAGAAGAAAATCCAATTCTAAAAGCATATAAACACTAATCTTGCAAATATTAGTATCACTAAGTATCAATCAAATGCTTACCATTCCCTTGCTCTCATAATAATCGTCAAGAGCCCATTGATACTTTGACTGATTCAACCCAAACCAACGTGCCAAATGATCATCCAAGCTTGAGTGTGCTGTAAAAGGAAAGGTAATGGGCATTTAGTCAAAAGAATATAAAACTCAATCAAAGTCCTATTGCATTATAGGATCTGAAATCAATTAAATAAAATGGGGGGCAATACATGCATATCCACAGAATCTCATGAAATCCAAAACATTAGAAATAGAAAGTGGACTTCCTCAACCAGACTGAAAAGCATTACATTACAGTTACATATATAGGAAGAATCACTTGGATCCTTTCATTTCCTTTTACTAGAATAAGGAAAACAAAAACATAATCTGAGAGTTGAAAAGAGTAAAGTACGCACCGGTTTGGACCTTGGTAACGGCGTTTCTGAAGAAGCCGAAGACGGAATCGTCGGAGTCGGAGACGGGTTTGGGGGAAGGAACGGCTTTGGGAATCTGAGGCGGCGGAGGTGCGATCTTGGTGGTGGTGGTGGTGACGGGGTGGTCGTCGGAGGGTTTGGGTGTAGACGGCGGCGTCATGAAGACGGTGTAAGGCCCGATTTTGCCGATCAGCGGTGGCGGCGTAGATTCGCTGTTAATCGGCATTTTGTTGGGAGTGAGAATGTTTTGTCTTTCTATCTCTATGTTCACTTGTTTCAGTTGTTTGGTTCCATTCTTTTCTTTCTCCCAACTCTACGTTTTTCTATTATTTTATTTTATTACTGTGTTGCATTATCTTTTTTGCGGTAAAGGCGTTCACGAAGGGATAATGTTAGAGTGACAATTTTTCAATTCTTTTCAATTATAAATAAACCTTTTATGAGATGCTGATGCCCGTCCCTGTACAAACCACACCATTTACTTTAGTTGAGTTTATCATTTTCAACAAAATTCTGCATGATTTATTGAAGGAATTTCTCTTTGACTTCATTTTTTTTTTTTGTTCTGTATTTTCTAAAGTTATTCAATTATCAAAATCTTTTTTGACTGTGCCAAATAAACTTTTTCTAAAGTTATTTTCTAAAATGTACGTTTAATTATTCTCAACCTAATCTTTATTGTATGTTATTTTTAACTCTTTCAAGCTTAAGTTATAGAAGCATGATAAAATATTAAGGACAGTGGAAAATGAAAAGCAAACAATAAATAGTACATAACTGTGCAACGAAAACATTTTTATAGTCATTTATCAGCGGGAGAGAATTTTACTATTTTTTCTTCAACAAAATGTTTCTAAGAATTTTTTAATCCATAATTTTAATATTTTTATTTCAACTTAAATTTCAATATTTTTTTAAAAAATGTCAATAATTAAAAATACAAGCTTATCATTTGTCAACAATTACTTTCACTTAAAAACTACAAGTGACACGGTAGTTACTTCAATTTCATTGTACATATAATAAGCTTGTGAAAATTCTTTTCCGAGAACCAGGCAAATTGAGTAGCAACGATTGCCATTTTAAATTGAAATGACAAAAGAAAAATCTCAAGAATAAAAAGAAAAAAAAAAGACATATATAGTGTTCAAAGTCAGAATGTTAAAAACAAAACCAAATCATTTATAAACCATCAAATCGATTCAAGAAAATTGAAAATCGCTTAAACTAAAATTCGAAAAAATAAAAAATCTAAAAGTTTTCATATTTTTTTGTTTGATTTGATTTTCATATCTTATTATAAAAAACCAAACCAAACAAAATAAATTGCATGTTATAATTATATTAATTTTATTATAACAATTAATAATAAATATTAAATAATTTATTATTTTTCCTTTGTTTTATAATATATATTTTATTTTCATATGTTAAAATAGGATGTATTAATATTGTTAAAAATAGTATTATATATCAAGTGATGAATAAATAACTATTACCTTACAAAAGAAATTGGTAAAAACATTTATATTAATGCTAAATAAAAAGTGAAAATAATAATTTTTAATCAAAACATCTTAAACAAAATTTAATAATAATAAAATTCATTTTAAAATAATATTACATATATAATAATTATATAAATTTAGTTGATAGATTTAAATTACGATAACAGATTAAAAATAAAAAAACCATAAAATCAAACTGAATCAAACAACAAAAGATTAATTTGATTTAGATTTGATATTATATTTAAAATAAATTATATCTTTATTTTATATTTAGTTCGAATGATTATTTTGTTTAAAAATCGAATCAAATCACATCGCAAACATTCCTAGTTCAAAGTGACTAATATCATACTCTTGGAAGAGATTTTGCATATTAAGTTAATTTGATGTTTTAATTGATAATTTTGGAATATTTTTTTAAACAATTTAATTAATAAAAAATGAATGAGAAGAGGGAATATAAGGGTTTTAGGCTTTGTTCCGGAAATACCAAGATATCGGGATAAAAGATAAGAGAATCTATTTAATCAGTTCAAATATTTGAAAGTCAATCATATCCTATCAATCAGGTACGTGATAATTCTAATTCCAGCTAAGATAATTGTTCATTATCTTCTGTTATTATCTTCTTGAATAGATTATCTACAAGTCATGGCCCAAGGCCCATAATTCACAATATAAATACAGCCCTTCAGGTATTTACAAGGTACACTTTTCTGACTCTCTCTTTCAATACACACTTAGCACACACCCCACGTCCAGATTGTGGTGTTTCTCTCTGCAAGTGTGATCTTCTTCCCTGAGGTGTTCTTCCACCATAGACATCTTCAGGAGAGAGAGAGAGTTTGATCCCATAGCAAAAATTCCGACGAATCCCTGTTGGAAACATATCCGTTCTTCCTGAACGGAACATTGGCGCCGTCTGTGGGGACGATAAATTTCGAATCCCACCAACTCTCAATGGCTAATACCAGAAGACACCAGCTAGCCAGACGTGAAGAACCACCCAGGAATCCGAATCCGGAGAATGGGGTGGTAGAAGGGGCATTGTCCCACACGGATTCCTCCCGTACGGGATCAGCAGCGCATGTGCCGGCCAATACACCACCGGCAGCACAAGACGACCCAGAAACCTCTCAGCGTTTTATCCAAAACGCTTTACAATCTTTGTTGGCCCAAATGGAGAATCTGGAGAAGCGTTACGAACTCCAGCGACAGGAAGATATTCAGCGACTAATCACTCAATTGGAGGAACGCAGCAACAGACGAAGGGAGGAAGAACGTCGGCAACATGCCGACCACCTCGAACGCAACGAAGAGACTGAACAACCCCACGCAGCCAGGAGGCCGAGACCTCAGACGTCGGCCCGCACCGCTAGGACCGGCAATAGGGACCCAACTGATCATTCCGAGCAGGGAAGAGTATCACGATCTCAACGTGAGGCACTCCATGTTCCCATGGTCATGGCACCAGAACGCGTTGAAGAAAGACCGACAGAAGAAGCCATCCGCCATCCAAATCAAGGCTACGACACATATCAGAGAAAGTATCGCTGGGGTTACCAAAAACAACAGCCCGTTCGTCGACCAAATAGTCGACGCTCAGTTCTTGGAAGACTTCGACGGTTTGTTCCTGTCCAAGTATGATGGAAGCCAGGACCCACAAGTGCACATCGACGAGTTTGACATGCAGATGTGCGTTCGAGGCATAGACGAGCCTATCATCTCGCCAATCTTTTCCACCACCTTAACCGGGGCCGCCCAGACTTGGTTTCACTCCTTGCCCCCACGGTCCATCAAAAATTTCGAGGATTTTGGCCAGAAGTTTTTGTTGAACTTCGCAACCAGCAAGAAACAACCGAAGTTTGAATTCACTCTAGGCAAAATATGCCAGCAGCCTGGAAAGACGTTGCAAAGTTACCTGGACCGGTTCAAGGAAGCCGCGTTACAAGTCCAAGGCCTGGACGAGAGAGTACACGTCCATCTCATTTCCGTCGGGCTCAATGGAATGTACCGCCTCGCCAAATCAATCTATAAGGACCCGGTCAAATCCCTGAATGAGTTCAGGATCCGATCCAAGAAGTACTTGGACTTGGAGCAGATGGAGATCGCAAACTCATATTCGAGGGAAAACAAAAAACCCTCCTCGCCGTGGAACCAACGACAGGAGAATCCCCAGGACGGACCGTCCAACCGCCATCCAGCGAATACCCCGGCAGGCCGACCATCACGGAGCAATCCCGACCCTCATTCCAGGCCCGAGAGGTACGAGTTGAAATATCACAGGTACGCTCCATTTACCATCCCACGTGGCCAAATATGGATGGAGGTCGCCTTCACCGACATGAGGAAAGTCAACCGGCCTCCTCCGATAGTAAGGAGAGAAGGATTGGACTATTCCCGGTATTGTGATTTTCACAATGGACCGGGCCATACGACCGACCAGTGCTGGGAGCTCCGAGACGCAATAGAAAAATTTGTACGAGAAGGCAAACTGCAACAGTACGTGATCCGAACTCAAGGGCACCATGGCAAAAGAAAAGCCCAACAGGAGAATGAGCAACGAGATGACAAGAGGAGCAAGAAAGACGAAGAATTCTCAGAGCCCGAGTTCGAATGCAACGTCATCATAGGGGGAGCAGGAATGGGAGAAGGAGGCGATACAGCCAACCAACGGAAGAAATACCTCAAGTAACGTCGGTAAGAGACCGACCGAGGTTCAAGGAAAGTTAGCCGCAAGTCGGAAAAGGACCGTACCGGGTCATCCAAAATATTGGGCAAGGACCATACTCGCTGGAAACGCTAGAAGGCAAACAAGTCAAACGAACATGAAACGCGGACAAGTTAAAGAAATATTATAGCTAACAAAGTGTAGCCAAGAAAGTCCATGTGTTTTCTTTTAGTTGGCTTTGAGCCCGTCATTGGAATCATGGACCCCACGTGTTTCCCTTTAATTGGCTATTGAGCCCGTCATAGGGATCGTGGATTATTATCTTAACCATGTGTTTTCCTTTAGTTGGCTTTGAGCCAGTCATCGGAATCATGGACCCATGTGTTCCCCTTCAGTTGGCTATTCAGCCCGTCGTCGGGGTCATGGGAGACCGAATCACAATTGATGTATCATGTGTTTCTCATTAGCTGATAATATAGTTCAGGGATGTACAACCCGAACAAATCAGTCATTGAGATAATGAAAATCTTATCTTCGAAGAATATTAATAAAATCCTTATTATAAGGAACTTCTCATTGTGCACAAATTTTGAATGCTTAGTCGTTGTTTCGTATTATCTCGGCCCTGATCAAGCCGACGTAACTATCATGGGTGAATCATCGGGTCGGCCGAAAGAATTACACTTATAATGATGTTACAAATACGCTAACAGTTGCTAAGTAGGGAAAAAGATCCCAGAACGATATCTAAAAGTCCGACCAATGGTCTCGGCCAGATAAACAGTAAAATTGGGAAAACCCCGAAACTATGTCTAAAGCCCGACCAATGGTCTCGGCCAAATAGACACTCGGCCATTGGAGCCGAAATACGGAAGAATAATGAAGAAACTAAAGACATTGTACAACCTCAGGGAGGTCGAGTACCTCGACTCGGATTCCCCATACGTGGTCGGCCCTATACGAGGTCAGCCTTATACGAAGTCGGCTCGACACAAGGTCGATCTTGCCCATACAAGGTCGGATCGAAAGTCTCAATCATAGGAGGCAGGTTAAAGGACTGATCAAACCATTGTACATCCCGGCCATCAAGAATACTGGAGGACCGGGACGAGGTCAGTTTCGCACGAGGTCGGGTCTAACAAGATCGGCTCCACATGTGGTCGGCCCTATAAGAGGTCAACCATATACGAAGTCGAAACTCAATGCTTCACGAAAAGCAAAACCAAGGTCCGAGGTCCTGACACCAAACGGTCATCTCGGCCGATAAAACCAGAAACCCGAATATAAAGAAAATATAAAACAGAGGTCATTCATTCACCTCGGCCACTACAATCAACCAGAGTGATTCATTCACCTTGACCGCGACAACTAACAAAAATGACTCAATAGCATCAGAAAGATACGGGCGCTTAATGCAGCTCGGCAGATCAGAGTGCTAATCAACCGAGCTGGGGGGCATCTGTTCCGGAAATACCAAGATACCGGGATAAAAGGTAAGAGAATCTATTTAATCAGTTCAAATATTTGAAAGTCAATCATATCCTATCAATCAGGTACGTGATAATTCTAATTCCAGCTAAGATAATTGTTCATTATCTTCTGTTATTATCTTCTTGAATAGATTATCTACAAGCCATGGCCCAAGGCCCATAATTCACAATATAAATACAGCCCTTCAGGTATTCACAAGGTACACTTTTCTGACTCTCTCTTTCAATACACACTTAGCACACACCCCACGTCCAGATTGTGGTGTTTATCTCTGCAAGTGTGATCTTCTTCCCTGAGGTGTTCTTCCACCATAGACATCTTCAGGAGAGAGAGAGTTTGATTCCATGACAAAAATTCCGACGAATCCCTGTTGGAAACATATTTGTTCTTCCTGAACGAAACAAGCTTAAAAAAATGGCAAAACTTAATTTTAAAAGTAAAGAAATTTAGTTGACTAAATTAATTAAAATCTGAAATTGTACCAATGTAAACTAAATATACAAAAAATACAATTAAACTATATGTTTGAAAGTGTTTTCATATTAAAAATATATCCATATTTTAAAAGTTCTCTTAAAAAATGTTAAAAATAGTCGGTGATGCTACTAGATTCTGAAAAGAAAACATAGGCAGACTGCGGCACAACTTGATACTACGAGGAATTTCTGTTGTGACCAATAGACTGAAATTTAACATAAACTAGTGTAGAACCCGTGCATACGCACGAGCTGCTGTGATTTGTGTTGGTTTGCTTCATTTTAGATTTGGTTAATTAGATAATAGTTTTGTTAAAGTTATGATAACAGGTATTGTTTATAAGATGATAATATATTAGGAAAATGAAATATTAATTAAGATAAAGGAAAGAATTTGGAACTTAGTAATTGATGTAAATTTGTCAAAGTTATCCAATATTAATGAATGATTAATTTAAGTTTGGAACAATAAAGTATATTAATTATACTATAAATTAAAATTTAATAATTTTATTTCATGGAGTATATTGTGTCCTCTTCCTTCTATCAAGGTTATGTAAATAAAAGCTTGTACATTCTGGCAAGATTATATAGCATTTGAAAGCTTATAGGATTCTCTTAAACATCTTGTGTGTTGTCACTGCTTATCTCCATTTATATAATAACAGGAATTTTTATTGGAAAAAAATTATTTATATAATAAAAGTAGTAATTTTCTTGTAATGCATATGAAATCAGATCCTACAACAACGTAAGACCAAGAAAAATAAAAGGCAATTCCCAAAATAAACTATCACCTTGCAAAAGTAATAATGCTACTAAACTATCACCTTGCAAAATAAGAGAACCCAGTGCACAACTAAATTATAACCTTGCAAAATTACTAATGATACTAATATTGAGACAGTAATATTCGCTTTCAAAAATTACAATGGTAGTCTTCCACTAAGGTCATTTAATAGTATCATTATGCATCTTATCACACTAACAATAAAACAAACATTGATTGATTAAATTATTGAATATACATTCTTATTCTCACATAATTTAATTATAATGTTGATTTTTGTATGTGTTCTAAATATGGATTTTAATATTTTGGAACATTAACTGCAACATTTGTTTCAGTAATGAAATTGTAAAACCTGATATATAATCAAACAATATCATATTATAATTTCTTAAAATTATAAAAGACTATATATAATAAAACCTGATATTAGTTGTGTCTATTAGGTGTGAGTGAGAGTTGTTTGATTGTTATGGATCAACAGTTAGTTCGCAAAAGAAAATCATTACAACTACTACATTTAGAACCATATAACTAAACAAAAACTAATAGATTTAATAGTTCAGTCCTTCTTGATTTGTTTCCTACACTTAGTAGCTTATATTGTTGAGTTGTTATAAATTCTTTAGAAAGGTAATCTTCTTATAAGTCATCCTATGATCTACGTTTTGTAGGAGTAACAGGAGGAGTAGTGTGTAGATGATAGTTTGGATCAATTGAAGAAACATTTTTCATTGGAGTCATTGTGTGTAGAGCATGAGGATCATGATCAGCAGTAATTGACTGTCACTGTTGGATAACAATAAAAATAAGTATTTATAAATACTTCATAAAAAATAAGTATAGATAATAATGATAACTCATTGGATCATTTCTGACAAAATCATGTTCATCTGAAGGTCGTGGATGAGATTTAAACATACCCTGTAATTATGCATTAGAAAAGAACATTATATTAGTAAATAGGTTAAGTACAACAATATAAGGAGTTAATGATTAAAATACCTCCTCGTTTGATATGAAATAAAAAATAGCTGTCATTATAGTGGGGTCATTAGATATTTTCTGTACAAATGAATTTTTGTATTTGGGTTGTACCCGAATCTTGAATGCTAGAGTATGACTCAAGACTAATATCTAGTGGGTCTGGAAAGATATTAACATTTTTATCACCACCCTTGAGCACACAAATTCAAAGAGATAAGATTTAGTGAATCATAATATAATCAAAAGTGACTAATTAATAAGTAATCATGTCGTTGAGTGACCTACATCAAAAATCATTTGAATTATCTCTTGAGCAGTCTTCCCTATAAGTTGCAAACATTGTTGATCCCATAAGACAAAATTAGAGTTATGTTTGTTATGATACACTATGACTTCCAGCCTATACCTATCCATTGCATAGAATTTGGGAGAAACCTTGAATTAGCAAAATGTATTAGGGGAAAAATACAAGAGAAAAATGATGACGGGTTAAAGATTGAAGAAAATTAATACATAAGCAAGTGTGAGTAGCAAATTACCTTAACAAAATTTTGTCATTGTATGTTCCACACAAACATGTAAATGGGCCATCAAGGATTGAAGCAGTTTTGTTGCACCTATTGCAAACTGGGTAGCACCACCCTTGATTGTCTACACTTATTTTGCCAATTGTCCCAATAATGGCACATATGATATCCTATAATTTTGAGAAAAAAGAAAACTCATGGATTACTCAAAACAAATATTGAATGGAATCTCTTAATGTAATAAGCATATTTATTTTTAAAAAAGAGGCACAAAGGACTACACACAGTTCTGGTCTCATTGACTTGAGCTAGACTCTTGATTTCAGCTTTATAGAATAATTTGTCTTTATCTGAGTACTGAGATGATCCAGAAGATTGGAAAAGACTTTGATCCTTTGTTGAAGAGTTTAGTGTTGGAACACCAATAGGTAATCTAACACCAATTCTATAATCAACATCAACATCAACATCAACAGCACCTTTAACCCAAATTAATTTGGGTCGGTGGTAGATGAACCCAATGATAAATCGAAAATAGAGCAAAAGAGAGAAACAGAGTTAAAATAAAAGAATGGTGAGAGGAGAAGAGAAAAGAAGATGAAAAGAATTAAAACAGGGAACAACTGGAACATAGAACTACTAAGGGTTTAACCCTCCATCAGACTTATAGCTTTTCTCCACTCCGTCCTAAGACATACCGTCCGCCAATCTAAATCTCACTCCATTAGGTCTTGTTTAACTACCTTTCCCCATGTAAGTTTTGGTCGACCTCTACCTCTCTTCAGCAAGACAATCTATCTAAAACGAAATTGTTATACTAAACCTTTCTCTAAATGACTCTATTTCAGGTAGTGAATCATTAATAAACAACTTTAAACCTTGCCATGTATTATTTATTGATGTTGGGTAAATTCCTACAATAATAGTTAGAAAGAGTACGCAAGTAATGTGACAATAACATTAAAGGAAATGAAGAAAAGACAAAAATTTGAACAGTAACCAAACCGCTTGTTTCCTTAATATAATTCAGTAGTTGTAAACAATAGTCATTCCAAAGAGTACACATAATCGTTTGATCACAGTCAATAATAAACATAACTAATTATAAAATATTTAATTGAGTTAAACTAAAGATAGAAGCAACACAAATATAGTTCAATTACCTTTGATCCTTCATGATGAAAAATATCCTTTTTGGGTTACCATTTATGTGGTGGAAAGTTATCTAGTGCAAAAGGCCAATAACATCTATGCAAGAAAATCAATCCGAAAAAAATGAATTATTCATAATCTTAAAAAACAGAAATCAACTATCAGGCACACTTTTAAAAGATTCAAAGAGAAAAGTGTTATTAATAAATAAATGGAAGCAATAAAAACTAATTTATAAATAAAAGGATTGCCAACCTAGAGATCACATCGATAACTGACATTAAAAAAGAATGGATTTAAGTTCCAGTTAACACACTACCCTTCTCAGCTAACTCAAATTCCATTGTAAAAGCTAATTCTTATTTTCTGGAGCGATAATATAGTTATAGTCTTATAGATAAATGTAACACCAAGTCACCAACTTTATTATATTTCAACTTTATGTTATTGTTTTCCTTTTGATGTAACTGGTGAAAGGAATGTCAATGCAAGTCTGTGTCTCAACAACAAATCGAAATTTCCCTGGTCGAATGGGGCATATGGAAGGCCAGATATATCTTGCTCCCCCTATACTGCTGCAGCATCTGCACTAACTGGTTTCGTAACTGATCCCAGGGAGTTCTTGTAGATCAGCTGAAATGTGTAGAAAGCAGTTTCTACCTAATTGGAAAAATAATAAAATAAAAAAAGCTCAAGGAACTTTTATGACAGAACCAGAATTATGTATTTAAAGTCAAGTAATTAGCTTGTAAGCTAGAGACATCATGTTATTAGTGTGTTACAACTTTGGCAGCAATCCACATAATTTTTACAATTACAACTATTGGAAAGTTAAGACTACCACCCATTGAAGATATTTTATCTCTCTAGGGTGTTCACCCATCATTATTCAATATGAAAATAAGACTACATAACTCGTGGAAGCACCTTCAGTAGACTGCACATCATCATAGTAATAAAATTGAAACTACCTTTGCAATAACACACGAATATATACGTAATTGTCATTGGGGAAGATGGAACAACGAAAAACCCAAAATACAGCCTTCATAATGAATCACATCATATTATAGAGTCAAATTTGAAACAAACAAACAAACTCATCATCAATCACAAAGGTATGTAATAATGCAATAATTAAATACTCACATGATCAAATTCATATGATCTACAATTAAAGAAACAGAGAGATATAAGTAAGGAAATATGTGTATAGCCTTATGTTGTATTGTGGAGTCCGAACAAATTAAAGTGACATGCCTTACAATTGACAAAAGAGTAGCAAAAACAGATGATGGAATAACAAAGAATGAATAAAATTATTACATCATAATCCTTTGCCACAATTATTCCCATGTTGGCTCCACCATGCATATTGTTGTGGGTCGTCAGAGAAGGCTGGAACTGTCATCCGCTGAGGGAGTGCGGCGGCTGCGGCTGCGGTTCTTCTTTCCTTTAGGGTCACCGCCGCAACCAACGTAGCACTCAACGCCACATGTGTTACTAAAGCATGAGAACAAGCCACTCCCCGTACTCCCACCGTCGGTGTGCCTCCGCGAGTGCCGGCTCGTCTTGGTGGTGCTCGTCGTTGGGTAGCTCGAGAGCTCGCCGCGGTCGATCACCAGCGGCAAGTCCGTCCGCCACCTTTCCAGCTTCGACTGCAGCCCCTCCACGCTCTCCGCGTCCAAGCTCCACCCTCCCACCGTTGAATTCTCCCGCTCGTCGATCACCGGCTTCCGCACGATCGCTGCCGCCACCTCCGATGGCGACGGCCCCAGCTCCGACTCCGTTATCACCACATGCCCCATGTTCGCCAAGTTTGACCTCCGCGGTGTCATGTACTCAAACCCTGCACCGTTCACTTTCCCGAATGGATGCATTAGCGTCCCCTTCTGCGACCCGTTAAACCCCACCACCGGGTTGAACTTCGACGCTTCCGGCGAGGCACGAAACTGCGGCACTCCCACCGCCGGGGAGTTCCGAAACTGCTGCTTTGGAGTTGGCATATACTGCGGCATCAGAGAATTCTTAAACTGCGGCTTAGGCGAGTTCATGTACTGCTGCACCGGAGCATTCTTGTACTGTGGTGTAGGAGAGTTCTTAAACTGCGGTGTAGGCAAATTCTTAAATTGCGGCGCCGGAGAATTCTTAAACTGCGGCTTCGGAGAGTTCATATACTGTGTTGCAGGAGAATTCTTATATTGTGGTGCCGGAGAATTCTTAAACTGCGGTGCCGGAGAGTTTTTAAATTGCGGTGCCGGAGAGTTCTTAAATTGTGGTGCCGGAGAGTTTCGAAACTGTGGTTTGGGGGAGGCACGAACTTTGTATTGAACATTATTAACATGAACGTGTTGTTGTTCTTCATTGGCGTCGGTTTCGCTGGTGGCAATTGCGGAAACGGAGTTAACGGTTGAATGTGCATTCTCGTTATCATCATCATTATCATTATGAACCTCCTCAACGATGTCGTTGTGGTTGTAGACAATATCATCCGGACTTGCCTTTCCGCTTTTAACCTTCCATGGCAAAACGGTGTCGCTGAGAACCGAGTTCGTTTCGTTGACGCTACTCACAACCGAGCTACTCTTCTTGGCTTTCGTTTTTTTCTTCTTCTTCCCCTTCTTCTTTTTAACGCTAACCTCGGATCCCGAAATGGCGGAGTTGGCTCTTACAACCCTGGCTCGGTGGTGGCGCGCCTCGGCTTCAGCGACGCCAAGCATGGAGCTGGTGTCGCTCTTGGTCCGGCGAAGCTCAGGCATGGGAGTTGCGACGGCGGTGGCACGGGTGCGAGGGCTGAGGTGGTTGTGGCTGTCATAAGCGTCCTTCTCTCCCATGAGGTGGCGGTAGCCGACGGCCGAGGCGTTGTGATTGTAAAGCGGCATGCTGCGCATGGAGCTGTCGAGGACAGTGAAGCCAATGTTTAGAATCCCCTGGGGCCTGCCGGAGGGGCGGCGGACCTGGAGCGCGATGAAGCGCATGTCGAGCGGAGTGCGGTTGTTGTGGAAGGGTTTAGAGGGCGGAGGGGCGAGGTTTCCGACGAGGACGCGGACGGTGCCGACGTGGATGTCCTTGAACCAATGAAGAGCGTAGATCTCGATCATGATAGCGGAGGTGTCGGAGTAGAGAAACTCTTCGTCGACGCGGAAGACGAACTTATCGTTCCACGTTGGGTGGGTGTGGCCCTCCGTGTCAACACGTGTGGAGAGCTTCCGGTCTGGGTGAACCCAGGAGACCGCATAGGTTCGCATGTTGCGGCCCACAGGAGCCAGGTCCTGGGCTGAAATCACGTTGAGTTCCAGTAACTGGAACGGTGCCAAGATTTGAGACATGTTTTATAATTTCTATATGTATATATGAATCAATATATATGAATTAGGTAGCTAGAGATGCAATGGATGCATGGGGATGTGGTGTATTATGAGTTTGTAGGAGCAGACGTATTTTTTGTAGAGTTTGTCGGCGCGCGGTTTTGGAGCGTTTGAGGGGTCGGATCCAGGAGAAGATGGAGGAGATGCGGCTGCGAGTATGGGGAGGGGTGGCACTCGCAGTATTGGTGGTGGTGGTGGTGACGAGGGAGGGCGTGACATGAAGGGAAAGGGAGAGGAACAAACCCAAACCCAAACGACACCGAATCAAAGGGGTCATTCATTTGTTTTCAAATCGTTGGTTCTCACCGCTGTTTTCGCTTAACTCCTTAACAAACTAAAACCACCAAACCATATTGTATTACAGGCCCTCTCCTTCCTTTTTTTAGAATGCATCCATAGACCAGCAGACACACATCTTAATTTATTCCAACTGCCAAACAAGGCTTGGCCAGGGTGGGGTAAATGGATAACTAAGATCATATTATGATTTAGTCATAATTTTTTTTTTCTCTAAGTATCTTTTAACACGACGAATATTTATGAAACATTTTTCTATTTCATATATACATGTGCGTACAATTAGACTTCCTTTCTAGCTAGTTTCACCATTAGTCTCACATGTCGTGTTGTGACTTCCAAAATTATATATGTAGTTATATATAATTTTTGTATACAATAAGTCATTAGAGATTGACTTTGTTAATATCTATTAAACTCTTTATTATTTAATTATTTATATATACCTGTTTAAAATTAATTTGTATGAATCATTATATTTAGTTGGAAACACATTATTGTTTTTTTGACTTTTTTAGTTAAGCAAATATTACATATAGATAAATGTTCTTATATGTAACTGAGATCATTCTAATAATGCAATCATTTTGGGAACACTTGTTTGTTAAAGTTTTTTTTTTCATGTTTGTTAAAGTAACTTAAAAATGACATCCTAAGATATCATAATTTACATATTTAGAAAACATTAGCCAACAATATCATTGAGGAGTGTTAAAAGTAAAAAAATTTGGGATATTATATATCCTACCATCCTTTGATGCGGTTAGCAATGAACTTCAACTTGAGATTAAGCATATTTTTATCTTTTAGCCTATCTCTCCATACGAAAACTAACATAGCTGCTGATCTTAACACAATATTAGGTAGTGGCGGAGCCACCATAGGATCAGCAAGGGCCTTGGCACTAGTTAAAAAATTAAATTTACAGTTATATCGAGGGATGATTTTTTTTTAATAATTATATACTTATATAATTAATTAGGATTAAAAATAAAATTTAGCACTACCTAAAAAATAAATTTTGGCACTACCTAAAATTACAAGTAGGCTCCCCCACTGATATTAGGATCAATTGTATTCCTGCACAAAAAGAAAAGAATTATAATGGGAAAGTTGAGAAAGCAAAATGCATAAAATTTAAATGGGGTTTGTTTTAGAATTATAAATACCTAAAAACTTGTAATTTGTTTTCAATTTCATGTTCAGTATCGTAAATGTATAACTGTGCAAATTTTGGTACATCACCATGTGGAGGTATAAGGCTACCAATCCTATGGCATGGTTGACCATGGATTCGAATAGTTGGTGGTCTTTTTCCATCGTTTATACCTTTATCATGCTTTGAATCAGGAGATGTAAATGCAAACATCATATTATATATTCAGATGTTTTGTTGATAATTCTTGCTTTCACGTGCATATTTATCAAATAAGAGATTTTGCAACAGTTGAGGTGTTGTCTGTAATAATAGTAATTGTATTTTTCCATTGCCACAACAAAGGTTGAATTTTGGATTGGCAGCATCTCTATACTTGCCCATCCTTTCATCATACCACATCATTGCTTGACACTCTTTGCATTGTATAATTGGATCTTGAATATCAAAATATCCTAGCATAAAAAAGCTAAATTAGTAAGGTAAGGTGACATAAAGAATTTTTGTATGATTAATTTAATAAATCATTCTACTCGTAAATGCATTGGATTTGTGGGGGTAAGAACATCTAAGTTATCTTCCTCATTAGTAGAATGAACATCTAGGTTATATTAATATATATTAGAATATGATTTAAACCTTAACATGTAAAAGTAAATTAAATTAATCAAGACTAACCATTAGAGGCATCAAAATCTGTATGTGTAGATGTTTCAAGATGGTTAGATTGCAACTATCTGTACTTTCATTGCTTTGAAAATGAACACATAAGGTGTTCGATTGGATGCTGCTCAACATAGTTGTATTGCAATTAGAAGAAGTTAGGATTGCTAGAGGCTTAATCTTTTTTTTTATTTGAATTATGAACTACTAATCTTTGATTGTTGCGCCTCCAATTCAAATTTTTCTGTGCTAGTACCATTTTTCTTTTAATGCATGCACCTGCTGCATTGGGACAACTTGTTTGTTGTGGGAACTCCATTAGTTGTTATTCAATATTACCTAAAGATACACAAGTGAAAAGATAAAGTCACCATTTTAGAAAGTAGTTGTTAATTAAAATGCATAAGTGATTGGAGCATATTTAAAAAAGTTAAAGAATGGAATTAGTAAAAACATCATGATGAAAATATAATCAACAATTGTCCCATGACTCATATTGATGTTTGTTAATGAAGTAATAAAATTGTCTCGCAGAGCGAATGACATTGTCCCATGACTACAATATAATCAACAATTGGCATACATTGGAAAGAGTTTATTTAATCACTAATAAAACATGCATGCACAACAGCAACTCAAAAACAAAGTAGACTCCTAAAAAAATTATTTATTGCATGGTTCCTAATGTTATGGTACAGGAAAAAAATATAAATAATTTTGTTTTTAAACACGGGAAGGAGGTAAAGATTTATTGTAAAATATATCTCCCTCAAATTTCCCAATATATCTCCCTGAATTGATATACCTCCCTCAATTAACATTATGAAATTTAAAAAAGGTATAACTGGGAGATAGGAAAAATCCATGTGCCACCAAACGCACTCATGACTCTCCGTAGCTCTTGTGATAAACTATTTGCAACACACTCATGATTCCCTATAACATTGCTATTTCTAAAGAGAGCACTCAAATACATTACCAAATTGGAAAAAAAATGAAAAAAAAGAGTTGAACCATGTAGTTTCAAGCAACATTTCACTACATAAATCAAATCACTCGTGATGTACCGTGGCAAGTTGAACACGCAATTAAGCCTTCACATGCTTTTGCAATAACATCAAGTAAGAAATCAGCTAAGGCAAAAGGACAAGCAAGCTAAATCAATAACTAATATGGTATGAGCAAATTGAAATATTATGTGGCACACGAGATGGGTCAACATATACAAAGTTTATTTTAAGCTGCCTAATCACAAAATTTTAATAATAGAAACCATAGAAAAATAGTTGAAGATGAAAAGTTATTTCCAACAAAACAGTTGCATTAGTGTGTAAAATTTGTCGCTATTCTATTTTCTGAAACGGTCATTATTCAAAGTGTAAAATATTTGACACAATTTTGCATAGATTTCTCTCCTTAAGGGTTTCATCTAAGAGCTGACATGTTGTTTCTGTGATAATATAACTCAAGTCGTGATTTTCTTGGCTTAACATTGTTGCAGAGAAGCTATTTTCCCCTGTATTGGAAAGATCCTTCCGTGTTTACCTCATATATATGTAAACATCATTTATCCTATGGATGAGTTGGTAAAGTTAGGCACTGCAGGGCAACCTCTATGGCATCCCGATCAAGGCAAGTCAGTAACATCCAGAGAATGTGGTCAAACTGCCACTTTTCTTAAAAAAATTTGTCGATCTATAATGCCCACGGAACAATTTGTCCAAATGCCACATGTCATAATTCGCAGCACACCTAGGAGAATTAGGTGGCTGATGTGGTGTCCCTTTTTTGCCAAGTGGCAATGGACCATTGGTTACCTAATTTGGTAGAGGGTCCAGCGAAATAGGTGCTGACCGGGCCATCTCTAAGTAGGCAAGGCAGACACGTGGCAATCTGTGGTTGGATACATAATTTGGCATGATTGGTAGCGAATTAGGTAATAATTGGACTGAATTAACTAAACAATTTTTTACTTATTATTTTTATTAAATAAAAACTTCATTTAAATATTTTAGATAAACATTATTTTAAAATATATTTTTAAATGAATGAATTTCTGAAACTTATTATACCTTTAATTTTTTTTATTACATCAAATCGTACAATAAAGATTGATTACAACAAATCTTGACTTATTAAATCTTTAACTACTACTATTATTAAATCTTTAATTTTTATATTTATAAAATCAAATCTTTAATTATTATATCTTTAATTTTTAATTTTATCAAATCAAAGCTTTAAATAAAATTAAAAATTAAAGATATAA
>PYAF01004456.1:231770-248475 GCA_007407185.1 Glycine tomentella
TAAATTAAAAAAATAAACAAAACTTTAAAATAACTATATTAAAATTCAACTTAAACAAAAAATTAAAAATAAAATAAAGTCGTATATTATACGATTTTACTATAAAAGAAAAAAAAAATATATATATATATATATATATGGAAGTCATAAAATAAAATATGACTTCCTAAAAAAAATAATATAACTTCAAAGTCATATAGAACTCAAATAAAATAAAAAATGAGTCATATATTTATTTACAATTTTATTTTACGACTTTAAAGTCATATTTTAAAAGAAATTAGTCAAATTAAATTACATAAATTATAATTTAATACACGATTTTAATACAATAAAATAGAAAACTATAAGTCATAAAAACATTTATGACTTCATTTATAGAAGTCGTAAAAATTTTTACGACTTACTCATTTTCCATAAATAATTTAAAAATTACTACTAATCGTTGATTAAAAAAAAAAAACATCCCCTTTTAGTAAAATGGCACATGAAAGTCACATTACACCATTATTTTAAATTATTTTAAAAATATATTTTAACTTAAAAAAAAAAAGAAACTTACTTGCCTATTCGCTTAATCCATATGAACCTTCAAATCCCGAAGCTGTCAACTTCTTTTCTTTCGTGGTGTTTTTTATAATAAAAAAAATGGAAAAGCAAAATAGATATAAAATAACTATTTTGTTTTTATATATTTATAGTAGACTACAATATCGCCGACAAGGGCATAAAATAGAAAGCTATGTATTAACTGGGCACAGCACGATCTATATAAACAATACTAATATTTCAGGCATACTTGTTTCACAACGTTGGTTTTAGTCTTCTTTCCATAACTGTCAGATCACTGTGTTAAGAAACATAAAATAGCCATAGAGATTTCCATCAAATATAATAGATCTAATTAAGGGAATTAACATACATTTTTTCTTCTTTTTTTTTTTTTTTTTTCTCTTTGTCGTGATTCAAATTACAGAATTTGAACAAGACAACACATGGAAAATCAAGTGAGAAACTACCCTAATATATTACCACTGATATTCTGTTCAGGAAGAATACTTCGTTATGCGTACTGAAGGGCAAAGTCTCACACAACCTCCAAAAAAACTTCATCTCATGTCACTCAACGAGAAGTTATTCTCGAGCCAGAACCAACCATTCAAGCAAATGCATTGTCGTAACAACTTAATATACACATTCTGACCAGAGCAATGCTTGTCAAGTTAGTGACCAATACAACCTTTCCCGCAAACTTATGTTCAAATTCACGACTTCAAGCAGGCCGTGTAGTGTTCCCTTCACTACAGCAGTGTTTATTCACTGGATGGATTTAGATGGCAGAATTAGCCAGGGAAAGTTCATGGAGCTCGCTTAGCATCCATTCCTCCCCGGTTTGACCACCCAGTACGATAGCTCTTGTCCCTCCAACAACACATGTACTGTGTCCCCAAGCAAATCTTGGAGGGCATCCAGGTACATTTAGGAGTCTCCATGTAGGCTTCTCATCAGTTGGATCAAGAATGTAAAGCTGAGAGGCAGAGTGAAGACCAGCAACAGACCCACCAAATATTAGAATTCTCCCACCTGGAAGACTAACAGCAACATGATCAAGTCTAGGAGGAGGAGCTATGCCCCCAGGATTTCCAGCACCAGGCATGCCACTCCCTGTCACACATCTCCAACAAGGTTCTTCATCACTTAAATCCATTGTGAATACATCACTAGAACGAAAACGCAAGGGCCCACTCTTGGCCAGACCCCCAAACATCAGTATTTTCCTACCACCATAAACAGACAATGTGTGGCCCAGACGAGATGGCGGGGTCCATGCCACTGGTATCTCTCTCCAGACAGGCTTCTCAATTGACAAATCAAGGAGGAAAGTGTCACTCAATAGAACTCCAGAGTCTGCACATCCCCCAGAAACTATCAACTTAGTACCATCAAGAGTACAGGAGCTGTGCCATGATCTGGGAAGTGGAGGTGCCAATCCAGAAATTTCACGCCAAGTTGGAGGCTTTGCATCCAGGTCTAGGACAAACACATCATTGAGTAAGCCCTGCCTTCCACAGCCTCCAAATACAACCAAATGAGAACCATTAATACAAGAAAGCGTGTGGCCCCAACGACCAGGAGGAGGAGAGCTTACCTGGACGTGTTGCCACTCAGGATTACTAGAATTGAGATCCAATACAAAGGTGTCATTCATGGGTTGCATGTTAACCCCTTCACCACCAAAAAGCACAACTCTATTACCAACTGCACAAGCACTAAAATTACAGCGTGAGGGTTCAACAGCACCTCCAACAGTCAACTTCCTCCATGCTGCTGCTTCAAGAGTGGTCAATTCCCTTGCCAGCCGACCCCATCCAAGTCTCCTTGCACCAGGCACGGTCTCTAAAACACGTGTAGTCTCAGTGCCCCATGCATTTTGGCACACCATTCTCCAGAGGTCTTCATTTTTTGTCAGCTCATATAATCGTCTACAGACAGAGCTAACTGATGCAATATCTCTTGGAGTTAATTGAGCAAGTATCTTGAGAGACAGTACCTCATCACTCAGTTGAAAAATCCCACAAACTCCACGAGATACATTCCTGTCCCCCACTGGAAGAGTCTGCAACGAGGAAAGCACGGAACGAAATCGATCAGACGATTTAGCAGATTCCTTAATTGTAGAACCCGGAACAGGACCAAGATCAATGTTTGCCTCTGTGAAGAACTGGATTCCAATGACATGTGTTATAGTCTCAGCATCTCCATATATAGGTGTCAGCCGCAATCTGTTCATCAGAGGAGATCCATCTTTCCTAAAGTTCAGCAACTCACCTTGGAATTCAATCCCCTCTTCAAGGCACCTTCTAATTTCTGAAACTACTGTTGAGTCCACCAACGGGTGCCTTCTCTTAGCAAATGGACCTCGACACTGCAAGAAACGGCTGCCAAATATTTTGAAATGATTAAAACAATAAAACACATTGAATTATAAATATCATGCAACAGACTGACATAGACTTGAACAAGTAAGAGATGTTTTAAAGGGCCAACAAATATTGTTTGTTTGCTTATATGCTCTTCTGCTTACTTTTTCCCCCTTATTCCTCCAAGGCAATAAAATATTACTCTACATTTTAAAAAATAGACTTCCAAACTAATACTTCTTCTCTTGGGTAAATTAGAGATATATGGTAACTTATGCATCAGAGACAATTGCCCTGTTTCTCAGTGCCACCAGTGTACACCAAAAAAGTGACAATTGCCCTATAAAAAGAGCCTGAAGACTCAAAGAAAGGAAGAAATGACAAACTTTCAGCTGATCCAAAATCTTGTTCTAACATGGAGCATTGGAATTCAATCCTTTTTCTTTTCTAATTGCTAGTAAATAATATACCAATTTTAGAGTTCTCATTAATCCAAGAAGTTGCCTTAGATGGAAATATGCTTCTTTCACTCTGTTGGAGAACCCAAAGGAAATACCCAAATAGCTATCCCACACAGTAGGAATCAAAGAAATATTTTAGTAAACTGAAAACTCAAGAATGTACTAAGGAGATAACAGTTTAACACACTCATACTATTATCAGTATTATGTATTTAATCACACTGCAATTCATCATAGATTTTTTTTTTGAAACAGGCAATTAATCACAGATATGATTGTCCTAAATCAGTTGCAACTTGCAAGTACCCATAACAATACAATGAGAACAAATTATTGTCCGAAAAATTAAATATAACACAGAGAATCATGGCAAGCTAAGAAACCACTAAGAAACCAGGTGATGTTAGTACTATTCTGTTTTAGTTAGTTAGTTAGTTGGGAAGGGGTCAGAAATTATAAATAGGAGGGGGGTGGCTGAGCATAAGGCAGCTTGTAAGCAAGGAAGTAATAGGAGGCAGTGATTCCTCGAATTATCACAACTGTAGCTGCAGGAGATTATTCTCCAATTCAATAAAAGATCCATTCTTTTCAATCTTTCTTCTCTAAATCTGAACCAGGTTCCTAACAGAAAGTTGGGTAGATTTGCGGCTAGAGGGTCTTTTATTTGGAGGATTGAGGTCCTCCCCACAAAAAATAATACATCAGTTGTCAAATATCAGAATTAACAGTTCATCAGAAAACAGTAACGTGGCCACACCTAAAACCCTAAATTCCATTGTCAAAACAAGTTGGACAGTGAACCCCCATAGCTAATCAAAAGCTTGCAATGCAAAAAGCAGCCTAAGCCTTTGGATTCCCAACCATAATGAAGGCCAGAAAAATAATGAGAATCCCTCAACACACGACTCAGTATACGTCAGAAAAAACATCTGGAAGAGCCTCATCTGTATTTCAATCATCTCTTTTAACTACGTTCTTGAACAGTGGAGTTTCAAAATTCTGTCTAAGTCAAAAAGCTTCAAACACATGGTGAAAAACTACCACTGTTTGATATATAATGAAGTTCATTATTAGGCTATTTTTCCTAATCCTTTGATCACCATAAGGAAGTTAATCATCATTTACACCATTTGTCATGATACACTTTCAAGACATTCATAGTACCAACCAACAACTTTCTCAACAAGCGTTTCTTAATCTCCTGCACATTTCAACATTATCTAACCTTACAATTGACTTACTCCAGACCGGAGCAGAAGTTACACGTAGGGACAAAACTAAAATATCTACAAATCGAAGCAACGCTTAATTCTAACAAAATAATCACGGTAGAAACACGAAAATGCATAAACTATGTATTCTAATACCAAATTTCAATTCAACACATTCACAATTGACTTAAAAGCAGCTCAGGATGGAATATAAAGAGTAGGCCTGAAAAGACCTAAAAATTCAACGAATGGAGGCAGAAGCGGAAACTGACCAATTCCGGCCGAGGACGTCCTCGGCGCGGTATCCGGTGACGATCTCGAAGACGGTGTTGACGTAAATGATAGGGTTGTCGGGCTCGAGCGCGTCAGTGACGATGAAGCCGCAGGGCGCAGTTTGGAGGAGGTTTTCGACGACGGGGAAGGGGAACGGGAGGGGGCCAGCGTGGTCGCCGTCGTTGAAGACGAACCCTTCCTCCTCTTCGTCCCCGCTCAGATCGGAATTGCTGTCCCACTCCATTCCCGAAGCAATCTCTGTCCCTTGTTCAACCCATACAACATCACACGAATGAATCGAACAGGTAGTAGCAATCACACCGAGGCGAGAGGGTGAGGCATGAAACGAGTGGCGCAGCTGCGTTCGGGGGTTTAGCTAAGCAGAAGAAGAGGTGCTACTTTTTTCCACATACAAGTGTCACCTCCTTTGGTTCGTTGGAAAATATCTGGGCAATTTTTCGGTTAGGTTTCTTAGATTTTGGTTGCGACACTTACCCTTTTATACTCTCACCCCCACTTTTTTCCTTTTTTCTTTTTGATATTTATAAATTTAAGGACACAAGATCATGTGTCATATCACTAGATAGACTAGAATTAAGCTTCGTTAGAACATCTTTAATACGATATATTAAATAAGGATTTTGAGATTAAGAAATGATCTTTAATAATTTTTTTAAAAGAATTGAACAGCTTTTTAATATGGAGGATGAATTCTTGACAAAAAAATCATGAAGATTAAAAATTAAAAATTTTAGTGAGATATATAAGATCTATGTGAGATCTATTAAAAATTATCTAAGATCCCAAAATGAGATATACCATTAAAAGAAAAAATGATAAAAATCTTGAAAATTCATCAAAAAGTGATATAAGATTCTAATTTAAAATCTATCATTTATTACGCTTTTTATGTAAAATCTTAATTGAAACTAAAGAGATTAATTAAATTTTTCAATAGAAATTAATTATTAATAAAATTATTAATGATAGTTTACTCTAATATTAATCTAACAAAAAAATGTCTTAAGGCAAACAATGTAACTAGGTTAATAGATTCAAAGAAAGTTATAAAAATGTTTACAATTATCTTACCCTAAAATGATTATTAAGGGCTCAATTTTGCAACCTATTTATATAATATTTGCCTTATTCTATTCTATTAATAGTTTTCTTTTTATCCCCTTTTTTCACCTTTCAAGAATAAAAAGATAACATTTTTTCTTTAAATTAACTAATTGTCATGCGTAATCAATTCTAAAAAAATTATATTAGCACACTATATAATAAAGTTTTATGACTAATTCCTATAAAGTTGGAGAAATATTTAAAGTTTTTCTTTTATACACGCCTCTCGTATTAAAATTACTTTAATAACTGCAACGAAAAGTTTTTTTTTATATGAAATTGGTGATTAAATATATGTGCTTTTTAGTACTTTTTGGATATTGGGGTGCAGGTCACTGTGCCCGCGCGGAGCGAGTTCGTTCGAGCCGTTTTGTTTTTTGGCCATTTCGTTCCGTTGTGGTACCGTACGTACGCAAAGGTTTTTGTTTTTTGTTTTAAACTTTCTCTTGCTCTCTTTTTTGTCTTCCCGCTAAGAAATTGCAATAGCAATGGGGTAACTTTTTTGTGGAGTGGGGACTTGCTGAGATAGTTCACTAAATAAAGTAGTACTAGTATTTATAATGATGATGATAAAGTAATTAGGTTTTGAGGATTCTCATATTATCAAATTTGATTTTTTTTTTTTAAAATGTAATTCTTAGTGAGTCTGAAAGTAACATGTTTGATATACTATAATAAACAGGGTTGTACAAGAACACCAAACGTATTCCCCATTACTTTGTGTGGTTTGCCCCGGAAGCATAAGGAATCCGTTCTAGCTAATACTGCCATTTTTATTTTTGATATAAAGCTAGTATCATTTTTATGAACCATAATACTCAATACTACATACCCACTACATAGATGAATTATGACAATTCACGTGTTAGTGTAGTTTTGGAAAAATCATACTCGGATCCATGATGGCCACACATTCATTTTAAACACAGTCCAACTTTTGTTTTGGTTGATGATTTGTGTAATCCTGGACTATTTTAAATTAATCGGAAACTAAAAAAAGTCATGACATGAAATCGTTTTTATGTAATCTTTGAATTGGATTGTAATTAACGTGGTGGTGGACAACATTCATGATTCCAGGCCAGATTTTCCTGAGTTGGGGTCTACCATCGCAGATTGCAAAAACTATCCCTTTTTTTCAATTAAACTTTCAGGTAGAGTTTTCTAGGAGACAATCTAATATGCTTGCACATTGCCTTGCTAAATCAGCTATTTCTAATGTTAGTCCTACTGTTTACATACAAATTCCTTATTGTATTTTATCATATTATCAGCAATCAAATGCATTGAACTGCTATAAGAAAAAAAAAAACATGGAATCATTGTTTTTTAGAGTCTTGGTACGTGAGAAGGATTATATTGTGGGTTAAAGTCCCTCCAACTCTGTTGCTAGCCCCCTTAACATGGGGACTCTGGGTTGGAGACTTTTCAATCCCCTTATCAAGTGGGTTAAAAAAAGTGAGAGTTCTAATAATGAATTGGAGTTGACCCATGAAACAAGTTTATGTTCACTTATAGTAATTGTCAATTAAGGTTGTGCATTACTTTATGCTTAATCGATCACATATTAACTGGTCATAATCCAATGTCATTATAGCCTGATTAAATTGTCAATGCTTATGCAAGTGTGAAAGATGGAAGATGCAAATATATTCTTTGATGACATACAAAGGGAAGAGCTCTACCACAAAAAAGTGCTTCTGGCGGCTGTGCACATCAAAATCATCTTTGCTTTCAAATTTCTAGCAGTTTACACCATTAATTTTGATTGTGTCTCCCTAAAATCAATGAGTTACATGATAATTGATGAGAGACTAAAAAACATTACTTGTATAGTAGAATTTCTAGGAATAGGGACTAAAATGCAAAGTTTGGGAAAGTATAGGAATAAAATAGTAACTATATTTTCAACCCCAACTACCTCAACAAGCCAACGCACACATTTGAATTCCACCTTGATACATTACAAAAATTTTAACAGCGTTACGTTGCAACTGACCGTAAGAACTAAAAGATAATAAATTTGCTCTTAGAGAGACTAAGTGTGTGTTTGGATTGAAGTTGGAAATGCTAATGCAAATTCAAAAGATAAAAATAAGATGAAAGTAAAAACAAGAATGATGATGCGTAAATTTACAACCTACTTAAACACATTAAATCTATGCTTGCTTTACAGTTGCGGTGGCTCAAACAGACGTTCTAAAAGGAACAATTTTCTTACTTTAAGAGTTAAAAGCATCTTGGAATTCATGCAACAACCGTGAGAAACAATCATGCTCATAAACGTTGAATTTTTAAATATAGAGACTAAATCATAAAGTGTGCACAGATCATTAACAAACAAGTTTAGAATGCTATTTTAAACTAAAACTCATAACCGTAACGTAAGCAGCATAATATTTCAAATTGAGAAAAAATAGTAATAAATAGAGATATAATCTCTGATCGTTTTTTACAAAAAGGGAAACACATAGTCGCATGTTGTGACCATTTTTTTTCATGGACATGTTCCTATAAATTAATGCTGAATTAATCCTTGCATATACTATACTATATCACATGCATGATGGGACAGACCAACAGCCAACAGGTAGTTTAAAAAATTATTCTTTCATTAATTTTCTTACAAAATATCCTCTCCCTCGAGAAACAGTAAAATTAGGAGATATTAGTTTCCACGATCAACATCTCTCCAGACTCTTCTAGCAAGTAATGATCAAGAACAATATGGCGATATACCTAGTACAAGTTGTTTAAATTATTACTTGAGAAAGAAAACCGAAAAAAGAAAATACAAGTTCAATTACAATTATTTTCACTGTGTGGAATTATAATCTCACTAAACCCACCTCAAATATAATTGTCACCTTAATTATTCCCACCTCAGTATCCTATAATCCCATTACTGACACAGATTTTTTTCACGGGCCTTTTACGATCACCATCCAATTCTCTCTCACTTTTTCTTTCCTTTCCACATCAGCATCAATGGTCCACATAAAGACTTAGAGCTCAACTCCTTGTTCTACTGTTACTGATATTATTATTTAGCTCATCTATATATGTGAAAAGAATTGGAGCTTCCAGGTGTGAAGTGTCAACATTCGGACATAAAGGACCACTTTTGCTCAAACTAAATCAAGATGTGTGCAAAGTGCAAACAAATCCAACTACCAGCTATATATCTGTAACATCAAAGAACAACTGATAAGTCTAAAAGCTCATGATTATACTCAATATAGACTTCATTTTTCAGTACAGATTCAAGAAACAGCAATCAAACATAGAAAAAGTAATTTTTTTTATCTAAATGGAACCTAAGAATAAAGTTCTTCATTTAGCTATATATTCGGTTGAAAACATCCAGATTCTTGATGTCAAGAACCATATTCTTTTATCCTTTATGTACCTCTTGGCAGCTAGAGATTAGTATCAAAATTAACTAAAGTTAATAAATAATCATGATCCTTACCCTCACCATTGTTCATAAATTCTCTCTCTCTCTCTCTCTCTCTCTCTCTCTCTCTCTCTCTCTCTGTGTATAGTCATAGTTATCTTCTTAGCCAGCAACCACGAAAATGACATTTAACTAAATCATGAAATTGTAATGTGTGGGAGAAATATTAATGATACACACAAACGTATTTTTTTAATTAATGAAACACGGACACCTCTTGATATGCACCTAACATCTAGTATTTCAAGCTCAAATGAGTCACAAATTGCTTAAGAATGAATGATAATTGCTTCTAATTGATAGAATTGTGACAAATCCTCCTCAATTGATGTTTTCACTCAGTTTATATGTTTAATAGCTGAAAAGAGCCAAAAGAAGTGCAGAGGAAGAAAAAGCAAGATCATGGCGTGACCAGCGCGAATCTGGCACCATCCGTGCCAGTAATGCTCAATAAATGAAGAATTTTCTGCCATCCAGCGCTATCAGCACGAGCCTGACACTAATCGCGCCAGAAGTGCTCTCCTTCTCAAGGATTCCCTGTGATTTGGCGCTACTCGCGCCACCATTGGCGCCATCCGTGCCACAAATTGAAGATTAATTGGGAAAAATCACTATAGTCTGGCGCGATCAGCGCCAGATTTAGCGCAATCTGCGCCATACGTGAAGAGAAGCAGCGTGATCAGCGTAAGGGTGACACGATCAGCACGGGACCTCGGATTTTGCAGCACTGTGCACTCTGCTGAGGGCAATTTGGGAGATTCACTCCCTAAGTATAAATATTAGAACCCACTTCTGAGTGAAGAGCTTTTTGCACGAAAATACAAAGATTGAAAGGTGTTAGAAGAGCTTGGAGGTGCTTAGCTAGGGCTTGAAGTTGTAAAGGACAAGTGGGATCTTCTCCTTCTTCTTCATCTTCTCCTTGTTTGTTCTTCAGCTGGGCATGCTTCTTTTTGAGTTACCCAAGCCAACCATGACTAGGTTTGGTTAGTTCATATTTGTAGCTAGGGCCATACACTTGATGTAAACTTCCATTGGATTGGATTGGATGCTATTATTCTTTTATATCAAGTTATTTTACTTTACTTTGCTTTGAATGGATTATATCTCCTTATTAGACTTGATCATTCTAATAATGTGTTGAGAGCTAGGATTTACAATAGGAATATTGAGATTTTAGACTTTGACTGAGGGTAAAGTAACATTCTTTACATCATCTAGAGATAGAAATGTATGTTTGCAGATGATTGAATGTGTCAACTTAATGCTTAACCTTAGGAAGACTACTAAGAAATTAGGACTTCTAAGTGGGTTAAAGTGTTAGTGTCCCTAAAATTAGGACTTGACTAATATTCTATATGAAGATCCATAGACTGAGTAATTTGAATAATTGAAGGTAATAAACAATCCAAGTACATTGGTGGGAATCATCGAGTGTGGGTGCCCTGATTACTCTTTCTCCTTTATTGTCATAATTTTAACTTCATTGTTTATAATCAATAGTTATGTTTTAATTCTTGTCTTTAATCGTATTCATTTCAAAATACAAACCACACTTTTACCAAACATTTATTTGTCCAACTTTTAGATATAAGTTATAATACAATTGGTGCGCTAATCTTCGAGGGAATGATATCTTATTTTATCACTTTATTACTTGTAACGAATGATATACTTGCCGAAATCACAACACCTCTCTATCAAAGTGTCTCCGTGTCGGACATATTTTCGACACCGACACCTAGACACTTGTTTGATATTTTACATTAGATATCTGATTAAAAAATCTTTTTGTTGGCTTAAACACTTAAAAGGTCACCTTTGCACAACTAATCCACTTGAAAAAAATATAAAAAGTTGGTTTTAAAAGATGAATGTATCATCAATTTAGATATTTTGTTATATGGTACTTGTATTTCATTTAATTAGAATCTCTCTATTTGTGTGTGTATACAATATTCCCGTGTCCTATATTTTAGACATTAGCCATGTGGAAATGTCCATGTCCATATCAAATTACGTGCTTCATAATAATCTAATACACAATTTTTGTTGAAATTTATATAAGACAACGTTAATTGGAAGTAGAAACTGCTAAATGATAGTATTGGAAAGAGAAAGTTGATAATTGTGTACGGTTGTCGTGTTTCACAACAAAGAAATGTCTTATTTTGTGCTGAACTTGGCAACCGAATGTGAATTATATCTAAAGAAACCATTAAGCAAAGTGTTGTTAGAGACATAAATGCGGTGATTGGTATTGAAAAGATTGGAATGAGGAGATTAATAGTATATGTTTAAAGAGCAAACGAACTTAGATTAAGAACTAAAATTGCTTATACCAATCCTTTGCATGTTGAGGCTGTGTACCTCTTATATGGAAATCAAGCATTGAACATTGAAGCAGCCAGAGCAAGTTCCAGCATAAATTATGTTTCATCTATTGAGCACCTACAAATCACACAGCGCCATCACATTCATAGCATTCCTTGGGCAAGATATGGCGTTTTGGACTTTGCTGATAAGCTGTTAATGTTGAATCTGATATCTGATCCTGATAAACTGTTGTGAACTTGAGTGTTCCATACTAGGATGCCTGACCTAAATGTTATTTTGACGGCCATAATATAATGATTGAATTTGAGCATAACACGGAGCTTCTCCACTTTGCTTTATTACATTTATATTTTGTATCATGTCAATATTATATAATCAAAACACATAAAAGGGAACTTAATCTCTAGATAGGTGCTTCAACATATAGCATACGAAGATTAAAAACTGAGCGGCCTTTGTAGAGACTAAAACTAATCTACAAAAATTATATATTTCCCAATGAGTTTGATATTTTGTTGGATTTAGCTCTAAGTGACAAGATGTTTAAAAGTGAGAAAGTGGGAGCTTTAGTTGGAGTGAGAACGTGTGCAAAGTGAGAAAAGGACCTACATTTGCCGTTACTAGATTTGATTTCTTCTAAGGTAACAACTGAGAGAAGCTAGCCTTTTTTTTTAATCAAGAAAAGAGCTATTAATAATCTTAAACACAAACTCCGTTGCTCTTTTCTTTTTACATTTCAATGCTTACAATTAACATCAACTACAATCCTGCAGATGAGCTCATTGGACCTGCGATTGTGCTCTATCATATATGTTCATGAGTTCATCTACTTCTGTGAATAACCCTTCCCAGCATATCCTGCCAGGAAAGTGTTATAATTAAGTACACATGTTCCAATCCCATCAATGGCCATGCCTAAAGAAAAGATTAAAAAAATATAATTTCTAGTAAATATTTTTCAACTTGATAATTCCTTAAAAGGAAAAGAAAAGAAAAGAATAAATAAACATAGAGTTAATGCAGAGAAAATAAAATATGTCGTTCATTCTCTTTCCGGGCCAAACAAAAGTTAGATCATAAATGGGATATTGTTTGAAGACCAAAGCTTGGTCTCAAGCAATCATGTTAGAGGCTTCTTTCTCATGTAAACCCTTTACTATAATGCAAGCAGAGTTTGTGGGTATATATATTAATATGTATGGCATGTCCTACAACTTGCAAGAAAATAAAGGGTTCAAGAGAATTATATTGAAAATGTTAAAACTTGTTCCAAAAATACAAATGGATGTCCAGTAACTCATCCATGTGCCAGGTTAGTTGGAGACATTAATAATGCAATCAGAAGGATGGATAATATATGTCCAGAAGAAAATTCAGTGGTTAAACATGGTTTTTCTTTGGATATAGATGTCAAATATTTTTTAGTTTTTATCATCTTTTTGTTAGACGACTTTAGTTTTTATCAGATTTTTAAGATCAATATTGCAGTAAAAAAAGATAAATATTATTCTCTCAAAAAAATTATTATAAAAATAATCGATAAATTTAATCCAGTAGTTTGTGATTAAACAATAATATAAAATTAATGAATATTATCAGTGCCAATGCGCCAGTTCAAACAGTGATGTAGTTGTAGTACAGGCATTGGCCCCTTTACTTCAAATTTGCAATAGCTTTAATACATAACGTTATTTTTTTATGATATGCTACGCTTCTCGGCTAGGAGGCCTTTGGGGTTGAGCCGTTTCTTAGGCTTTCTCATTTTCAGAACAAAAACAAAAGAGTTTAACTTTCTACATCAGTCATTTTTTTAATACACCCAACATGTAAAGTGTAATACCAATTTTATCCTTCTTAAAATCCATAAATTACATACCGACATATACCATTTGATTTCTTACAGATCGCCGATCCATATAAGTCATATGGATTGACAATCCATATGACGCATATGGATTACCAATCTATATGACTTATACTGATCGACAATCCGTATGAGACAATCCATATAACTCATATGGATCGACAATCCGTAAGAGTCATATGGATTGGCAATTCATAATATAAGGGTAAAGTTAAAAATAAAAAAAAAATATGTTTAATGTATTAGAAAAAGCATTAGCGTAAGAAACAAGACTCCAATACAAAAGAAGAAGAAATAAGACTACTGGTCCATGAAACAAATCAACACTAGGCCCAAAGAGAAAGCCCACCATGAGTAAAAAGGAAAATTTTGTAGTTAGACGAAATAAATAAATACAGGTTATCTTAAAAAATTAAAAAACGTTTTCCTTTATTTTTAAATGATAAATTGTTTAGCAAGCAAGCAAAAAAATATTTAAAAGATATAAAAAAATATAATAAGAAAAGAAATTAAAACGTAAAAGGATGATTTATTCATGAATCGATCATTCACGAATCACGATTTATAAATATGTATGATTAGAACATGTCAGAGATGTAAATTTACATTGCTCTTAATGATTTATTCACATGGTATACAAGTTCTCTAGGATATAACAAATTCTTTCCAAAAATAATTGGAGATAGAACTGACAAGCTTTTTAGTGAGAGTAACTTGAAAACTCAAAGAAAGAAAAAAAAAAAAAAGATATGTGGACAATAGTTCTTATTAAAAACATCCAAATAAAGATATTTATAATTAAAATTACCAGGTCAAAAAGGTAAAATAAGACCGAATCAACAAGACTAAATCAATAAAACCCAATCTAAGTAAAGTTGATTTTTATAAGCACTAAATAAAATTAAAAGATTCTCTATATTTAATTAAATTGAAAAAGGTTAACCTTTTGAAATATCAACAAATTATATAACGTAATTAAACTCACAAACGTTTTTCTAAACCAGTTTTCAAAAGACAAAAAAAAGTTTCTTGACCCTTTCTAACTATACAAGATTAGAGGAGATTGTATTTTTTATTTATCTTTCGACCACGTGTGACACCTACCTCATCACGCTCCACCATGCTATGAAAAACAAAATGATCCATCATGATTTTTTCTTCAATTCAAACACACAATTGATAGTAGAATTAAAGATTGAATCACTTTGCAGTTAGTTTGCAGTCTCAAAGTTCAACAATCAATCAATTTTGAATCATTTTAAGGACTTGTTTACCGGGTCTTAACAGATAATTAAAATTTTGAAGAAATACTTTTTGAAGTCTATGATTCAAGATAAACAAGAATAAGACAAAGTATATGAAGTAAGAGTTTTTGCAAATAAGAGATGGGTGATCAAGATACAATGCATCTATTTGATTAAGAGGTATCCAAAAAAAATGTTTTTAATTACTTGTGATCAATTTTGTAAACAGGTGGTGAGATTGATGATGATGTAAATCATAGAATGATAGATGAAATGGCAAAGTCAATCGCGGTTTTTGTGTGACCACAAAATTCACCTTAAGTTAAGAGAAAAATTCTATAGAATAGTTGTATGGCCAACAATGTTATATGGAGTGGAATGATGACCAACACATAGGCAAAAAATGAAAATATTAAGGTGGATGTGTGGTTATACGAAGATGAATAAGATAATAAATGAGGATATTTGACTAAAGACAGTAGTACCATTGTGTGAAAAGATAAAGGAACATAGACTAAAGTATTTTAGATACTTTATGAGACTATCGGATGCTCTTGTAAGAACAAAAGTTTGTTACCAAGAGCTCGACACAAATAAAGGTAGAGGTCGACCAAAAAACTTATACGGGGAAAGGTAGTTAAATAAGACCTAATAGAGTGAGATATAAATTAACGAACGGTATGTCTTAGGATGAAGTGAAGAAAAATTATAAGCTTGGTGGAAGGTTAAATTCATTAATATTTCTATATTCCAGCAGTCGTTCTCTTTTTTTAGTCCTTTTCCTTTTCATTTTTTTTCTTCTCCTCGCACCCCTCTTTTAATTTAGCTTATTTTTCATCTATGTCTTATTTTTATTTTTTCTTCCCCTTTCTCTTTCTCTTTTATTGTCTTATTTTCTATTTATCATTGGGTTTTATCACCGATCCTAATTAACTTAGATTAAAAGTATTGTTGATGTTGATGTTATTTGCCGGTCAAAATATAAGATGAGATAAGATAAGATAAATCATAAATGTGACGGGTCTAAATGAAAAATTATATAAAAGGCTAAACAATATTTAGGTTGTTCAAGTTTAAGCTTAAAGGGACTTATCAGTTTTGGGAGTATTTAATTGCGTGCTAGTTTGATGCAATTACTGTTGAACAATACGAACCATTTGTTTCGTGGAGAAAACGAAGACGACTCCTTGCAATGTATGCTTGACGTTTATGGCAAGTTAAGGCATTCTGAGATCCATTTGATTAGTTATTTAGATAGCAACTGACAACTATAAATTAAGTTCCTAGTTTCTACCGTAATAGGTAACCTTTCCTTCATTTTCATAAGAAGTAGCACGTACAGTTACTCGTCCGTGTAAATTGTTTGCATGTTCAAAAATTAAAATTACGATTCCCTCAACAAAAAAAATTGCCATTTTCATCGTCTTTTAATTTGGTACGTTCTTGCCATTTTTGATAAACAGGACAAATATGACGCTGCAAAACCTTCACCATCAAAGTTATTCACGGAAAAGAGTTTCAGGATGTTACGTTACGGATTTATATTATTGGTGAATGGTGATCACTATACGTTTTAGGATCATAATTTCTTTCGAACTAAAAAGCGAGAGGGGGTATGTGTTAGGATTTAATCTTTAATATTGTTTTTATGTAGTTTGAATTTTAAAAGTAGTAATATGGAAAAGATAAGATATTAGGAAAGATATGGGGAAGATATTGTTTAGATATATTTAAAGATTTGATAAGAGATTTGTTTAGGAGATTTGATAAGAGATTAGGAGATTTGATAAGATTTTTGATAAGATTAAGTTTAGA
>PYAF01004456.1:252028-276397 GCA_007407185.1 Glycine tomentella
CTTCAAAGAATTTAAGTACATGTAACATAAGCCTAAAAATTTAAAATAAAATTTGTAAAAAAAAAGAATAAAATTCAACAAAAAAAAATTGAAGTTAATTTTGTAAGAAAAATAATATCTTAATATATATATATATATATATATTAATCTATTTTTACTTATTTATTTATTTCTGTTATCTTTTTTCTCTATTTTCATTGAACCAAATACATTTATGATTAGTTTAGTAGGAGAGAGAAAAAAGAAAAAAAATAGAAAAAAGACTAACGAAATATTTTTTTTCTGTTTGTTAAAAAAATAGAAGAAAAATTATTTTTTAAATAAAAAATTTAAATTTTTTCCTTCTCAAGATTTCTTTTTAATTTAAATTTAAATTTTATTTTTCTTTCTTATTTTGCTTCCATTCAACTAAATATAACATTAATTTCGAACCATGCAAATATGGCATGCAATAGTACATTTTTGGCGGAGTGGTGGAGCAGAGGAGCCAGCAATTTTCGGGTGGAGAAGAGGATCCAGTATTATAATATTCCGATGTCACGTGACCCCTTGTTTGGCTTCATTTTGGAAAGTGACGTGTATATGAAAAAAAAAAACTACGAATAGACAACGGCACAGTACAGAACGTGGAGAAAAAAAAATCAGTTTTGGTGCTATACTAAAAGTTGAAGTTCAAGTTGCAGATGAAGGGCGAAGTTGGGGAAGTATAAAGTGTGTTGGGTTCATGAAATTGAAATCTGAAACTCAAACTCAGGCTCCTCAGCAATACTAGTATATATGGATTCGGTGCTTCTTCGATCTTTTCCTAATATTAACAACGCCTCTTCTCTCACCATCACTGGTATGTCTGCTATATATCTAAATGCTCATAATTTCTCGATCTGTTTTCCGTCTGAGACAAATGTTCCTACGAAATTATTTGCTCACTGGCAGGTGGAAATTTCTGCAGAACTAAATGTTTCGCCAACATTTACCATGCAAGTATGTCGTCTCATTATCAAATATGCATATGCCCCCCTTTTTTAATTTATTTCTTTATTATTATTATTATTATTAGGGGAACTGCCTTTCTATATATATTAATATTTTAAAAATAAAAAAAAACTGAGAGAGAAAGAAAGGAGGTTGGGATGTCAAACATACATTTAGGGAGAAATCAAACATGATGTGGAACACATTTTCTTCTCCAAAGTGAGTTTGGAATTCTCCCACCAGCAAACCAAACATAGCCTAACTCTGATAATTAAAAATAAAAAGTTCAACTAAAAAAGTGTATGCAAGATAATTGGAGGTTTATGGCCAATAAAGATTATTGAAGTGAAATTGATCTGAGAAGAACTCTAAAATTATGTTATCTATTGGTAACACTGGGATGTTAATTGCCCCCGCAGCAACATTTTGGTGTTTCCTTTGAGAAGTGAGCATTGGTCATAATAGTCTCAATCAGTTGAATCTCTTATGTCTATCTCAAGATAATTTGGTAGAGCTGCAATAACTTGTATAGTGAAAACAGTATCTGTCTTGGTAGAGCTGCAATAACTTGTATCCTTTCCAGAACTTTGGACATTGATTATAAAACTCTCCATGTATATGCTTTTCTTTACCTCTGAATCTGATTCATTCTAAAACAAAAGTGTTTCTATTTTTTATTAAGCATGGTCACTGATACTAACATCCAACACTTGGTGTTCTAGGTTCTTATGTGCCAAATGCTTCATGGCACAATAGGAAAATCCAAAAAGAATATGATTTTTTGAGGTTTCGGTGGCCAAGTTTGAACCACCATTACAAAAGCATTGAAGGAGGGTGTACATGTAAAAAATGTAATATAAAATTTGTTGTGAAAGCGACCTCTGAAAAATCTTTTGAGTCTGAACCTCAAGCTTTTGATCCAAAAAGCATTTTGGACTCTGTCAAGAATTCCTTGGATGCTTTCTACAGGTTTTCCAGACCTCACACAGTTATTGGCACAGTTAAGTTCAAGCTTTTCCATAATTACTCTTAGAACTAACCCTCAAATACTTATATTCATTTTGACGAATCACTTTTCTAGATGAAAGTAATATTCTGAAGGTTTTAAAATGGCTCTCTTTTTCTGTGTTTGGGCAGGCATTAAGCATAATTTCTGTGTCCCTCCTTGCTGTTGAGAAAATATCAGATATATCTCCATTATTTTTTACTGGTGTGTTGGAGGTGAGACCTAAATATATGTTGTTTCTATTTAAATAGCCAATTGCTCTTCCCCTCTAACTTCACCAATACTTTTTGACTTTTTTTTTTTTTTAATGTTTCAGGCAGTGGTTGCTGCCCTGTTTATGAATATTTATATTGTTGGTTTGAATCAATTGTCTGATGTTGAAATAGACAAGGTATGAAACTTAATAATAGAAATCTCCATAGCTAATAAAATATTCTTTTTTCAGTGTTTTTCAGGCTTCCCAATTGTTTCAGTAAAAATTATATATAAATGATAGTGAAAGAATTGCTCATTTATCTAATTTGGATATTCAGATACATATAAGTGCATACAAGAGTCCCTGTGCTCACATGCACAATTTGAGCAGTTTGTATAATTTTGACCATCGAAATCTGGTTTATATATTAGTTTATTTAGTTTCCCCGGTTGTTGTAGCCTTGGATGTGGTAAAAAAAATGAAACCTTTTACAGCTTACAAATTTTTCAGAGGAACTACCATTGTATTATAATTGATCCGTGCTTTGTGTTTCATTGCAGATAAACAAGCCGTATCTTCCATTAGCATCTGGGGAATATTCCTTTGAAACTGGTGTCACTATTGTTGCATCTTTTTCAATTCTGGTACCTTGTAGATTCATTTCTTTTTTCAAGACAAGATTTACTGACAGGATTTAAGAGGCTTATTGTTTTATTCTTTTCGACAGAGTTTTTGGCTTGGCTGGGTTGTAGGTTCATGGCCATTATTTTGGGCCCTTTTTGTAAGCTTTGTGCTAGGAACTGCTTATTCAATCAATGTGAGTTATTTTGAATTGCGTTTAAACATACTTTCTGCCCTCATATTATTAAAGCCATAGTTATGATATGTCTTAATTTTAAAATTGTACTTGTTATTGGTTCTGCATGGTACTTGCATTGTCAAATTTCATGGCAACAAATGCCAAATAATATTCATTTCTTTTGTTTCATTTACCTTTTGGAAGAAAACTTCGCAAACTGAAGGTAGGATTTTTTTAGTTGAAATTGTGTAACAATGAGATTCATATTTAGCAATAGCAATTAATCAAATGGTAAATTAATAGGACAATAGCAGTGCTATCTGAAATGATTTTTCTCATAAAAAAATTAGTTGTGTTTTTGCTTGTTATTGATTACTTCTGATTTTCTGAAACTATATCCTTGGGGAGAATTACTCTACACGTGTTCAATCCTGAGGGCAAACAATATCATAATTCATATGTTAAATGACAAAAACAAAAGCTTCATTTTGGAAAATTATTTAATAGTGACAGTATCATATTTACAAATTTTTGTCTTCAGGTGCCTCTGTTGAGATGGAAGAGGTTTGCAGTGCTTGCAGCTATGTGCATTCTAGCTGTTCGGGCAGTAATAGTTCAACTTGCATTTTTCCTTCACATGCAGGTTTTGTCCTTTAGCTAATTGTTCTTTTTAAAGACTTCTACTTTTGGATGAGCATGCATTAGCTTTTGTATACTTAACAGCAATAACAAATGTTTATCTCAAATTTTTAGGGCTTGCTTGTTGGATTCATGATAAACTATTTGAAACCACCCTCTGTATGAGTTAATCTATTTTCACCATCTAGTCCTAGAAAGGCATATATTCGCTAATAACCCTTCCAGAGTATTAAACTAAGACGAAAGGAAAAATTTAAAGGAACAAGTGCATTTTAACAACAACAGTGTTGGTAGTATGGTATTCGACTAGTATGTCATAATTGATTTTTTTGGTTGCTAATTCATGTAAACAATGTCAGACTCATGTGTACAAGAGGCCACCTGTCTTTTCAAGACCATTGATTTTTGCTACTGCATTCATGAGCTTCTTCTCTGTAGTTATAGCACTGTTTAAGGTAAAGGCCTTTAAATTCTTGTATGTGTTTGTTTTCACCATCAATATTTTTGTTCAATATGTGTACCTAATGTAAAATGTTGGGTTTTTATATAGGATATACCTGACATTGAAGGAGATAAAGTATTTGGCATCCAATCTTTTTCAGTGCGTTTAGGTCAGAAGCCGGTATGTTCTTCAAATGTACCATCTCAGCATAATTAGTTGTGCCCTCCTGTATCCCTTGGTTGTTACTAACTACTCTTTGCCAGGTATTCTGGGCTTGTGTTACCCTTCTTGAAATAGCTTATGGAGTTGCCCTCCTGGTGGGAGCTGCATCTCCTTGTCTTTGGAGCAAAATTGTCACGGTATTTTGCTTACTAGTCATTACATGTATATAATGCAGTTATAGGTGTGCTGTATCCTCCTTCCACTTACGCAGTTATTTCTTTTGTGCCATGGTGCTAAGGGATGGGTTGTGATTTTGATTAATTAGTTTAGACTATTGAGTTGCAAGGAAGTTGATCTATATACTTGCCTGCCTTCTCATGCTGTACTTTTACAGTATATTAGTTGGCTAGTATCAATATTTAGCAAACTTGCCTCCCTTCTTGTGCTGTAATTTTTTGTTGTATGTCGTATAATATCAAGAGGGAAAGCCTCAATACAACAGTAAGGTTATTGCCTTGTGACCTGGTTGTAGCAGGTTCGAATCTTGAAAATAGCCTTTCCACTTGCAGGCAAGGGGGAGGCTACCTTCATCTACCCTCCCCGGAGCCCATTAGGTGGTAGTCTTGTGCCATTTGGCAATTGTCCTTTTCACAACTGTTGCAAATTCAGCATAGAGTTTACTTGAGTGTAAAAAACTACTACGTATCCCATTATCCGGAGGCACCACGCTATGCGCATGTAAGAGGGAGGGATATTGTACACAGTCTTTACCCTTACATAAGCATAAAGACTGTTTCCAGATTTGAACCCATAACCAATAAGTCATCAAGACACAACTTTACCGCTGTGTTAGGACTCACCCTCAGTTTACTGGAGTGTAGCAGACTCAAATTTTGTTTAATATTACCAGCTTGTAATTTGGCAAATATCTATGCTGGAATAAGGAAACATGTCTTTAGGAAAGCTATCTATGTTGCATAGAATACTCCAATTTTTAATCTTAGGTAAAAATTGATCTTTAAAGGAAGCATACTTTCGGAAGAAAGCTTAGGTCTATTATTGTGCAGATTGATACCAAGCGAATGTAAACTTATTTAGATTTTTTGTTTATGCAATCTTTGAAATATATCCTCTGCCAATGTGTTAGGGTCTGGGACATGCTGTTCTGGCTTCAATTCTCTGGTTTCATGCCAAATCTGTAGATTTGAAAAGCAAAGCTTCGATAACATCCTTCTATATGTTTATTTGGAAGGTAATTTCCTACCTTAAAGACTGTTTAGCATTTCATTATCTAGAATAAAGATCATTATTCAAAAGAAATAGGCAAATAACTATCTGATTTTGTTTACCGTTTTGAAAAATAATTGTTGTTTGATTTCTAATGTCTTTCAAATTCCAATTGAAGTACATAACACCAGGGAACATTAGCTACAGTGAAATTATTTTTAGGAACATGAATTTTTATGACTAAGTTGGTGAACTTAGGCATAATATTGATTGAATTTTATCTTCTAGTGAAAAATTCAACTTTGTTCTAGAGATATGGGAACAAGAATAATTGGCAGTTTATTTGTATATTTTCAATTATTTGCTCTATCTTGTATTGATGTGTTGTTTCTTATTGCAGCTATTTTATGCAGAATACTTGCTCATTCCTTTTGTTAGATGAGGATGCAGCGGCATTATTGACTTGAGAATTAGTTTTGTTTAAATGGTGCTGCCTTTGTCACAGGCCGGCTTGGAGTCGCTACATTAGTTTTAAGTTTTTAATTGCTAATTTAAATACAGATATATTTCTTTTGGGATGAAATTTTGTTTACTGCTTTGTTTTCAGTGGTTTCTCCAATGATTTTTTCAACCTATTACAATTATAAAAAAAAAAAAAAACACACTAACAAACTAATGGTTCAAGCATCATTATTACTTCTAAGATAATTTCATTTTTAAGTGTTTTGAGAAAACAATACTAGATACAGTAACTTTGAATATTTATAAATATGGACTTTATATAGGAGATTATTATTTAATCAGTGATTTATTGACTTTTTAAGTCATAACAAGTTTAACGGAATATAATAAGAAAAAAGAAAACCTCACGCCGAAAAGAAAATCATGCTAGAATAAAGATCAAACTAACGATTTTTCAGCATTGTGGAGGACATGATTAAGGCCAGGAGACATTTATTTTCATGGCATTGTAGAGGACTGCATTTCTTTGGCAAAAACGTTACATAGATGTTCCCTTGTATATGCATATACTTGAGTAACTTGACCTCTCTATGACAAAGTGGTGGATAAACTAGCAAACTTTGCCTTTAATTTTACACTCATGATGCTCCAGTTTAAGATAGAAATAACTTTCTAACTCAAAAAACATGTAAAGAGATGCTTACATTTATTTCATTCCAAAAAGACTAGTGAGAATTCAACCCTGATATCTGTCATATGTGAGACTTGATTGAAGGATTGTTTCACTAAGTTATGCCACTCATTGAATTTAGTGTATTAGCACTTTTATCTGGTTTGGAATAATACATCATGGTCCAGTCTTCAAAAAAGATGAAACTAACAAGTTTTCAATGCAAATTCATGGATAAATTTTAAATTTAAATAAAAATATATAAGAAATAAAATTGTATTAGAGATAATTTATTGTTAATAATGAAGATTAAATTATATTAAAAAAGATTAAACTAAATAATATTTTTTTGATGATTGAGGAAGAAATGATGAAAATTTGATATGCTATGTTAAGATTCAAAATGTAAAATTTAATTTACATTTAAGTTAAGATTAATTAAATTTAAATTAATAGTTGTTGAAAGAAATAAAAATGAGATAATTTAACAAAACTCACATGGTTCAATGAGAAAAATAATAATTCATAAAAGCTTCTCATTTAAGATTGAGAATTTAGATTTATATTTAACTAGTGGATATTGTACCGGTAAAATAGTTTCTAGAGTGATTTGAAATATTCACCAAAAAAATAAAGTGATTTGAAATTATAATCCGTTACAGGCAAATTTTTCTTATATAAGCCAGCGTGGGCTTTGCACAAACACCTAAAGGACATTTGGGCCTAACTCTAGCCCAGATTATGGACAGCATCATTGGGTTCAATCGGACACATATGTTTTAGTGCAGTACTTTTGTCTGGTAAAGGTGCTCTGTATAGACATAAAATAAAAGTTCCTGAAAGCAATTTTTTTTTTTTATCAGCTCCTGAAAGCAATTTGTTGTGTTACCAAATCAGCATGATGCATAACTTCATAATGGGGATGGATAAATTAAAGGTCTTCATTTGAGGTGCTACAAAGGCAAATATGAATCAGGGTACTCAAGGAAAGGGTGGTTGAAAAATTAGTAAATAAAAAATTGCGCAAGCTTATGGGTGCATATGATATACTGAAAAAAAAAAAAACTTAACAAACAGTGAAAAATAATTTACATATATTTTTTAAAAAAATCGTCAATAAAATTTTAATAACATAAGTATTTGTAACAAAAATTAGGTGTAATTAAAATTTTGTCAGTAATACTTTAATTGATTGTAGTAACAAACTGGTAATTAGTCATCATGGTCTCATTTTTATCATTTTTTAAAAATTTAATTGGTGAGGTTGGTGTAGCCGTGTGGTAATTTGATTCGAACAATTCACAACTGACTTAGGAGCCTCCACATGATTGTCATGACTCATTAGGGACAGAGTTAAAAATTGATTTAATTAGCCGTGTTCATTTTGGATGTGTTTGGTGTTTGACAAAAAGTCAGTGGAATGCTAGCAACAAATTGGAAACTAAAAGTTAATAAGGTAGTTAAAGGAATAAAAATATTTAATAAAATTAAATGTTAGACTTAGTTGACAAATGTAAAATGATATAAAAGGATATATTTAATTACTTAATCATAATAACTTGAAAATTGACAATTATATATATATATATATAATTATTAGTTTTGATATTTTAATCTATTTTAAATTATCTATCATCTTAATTTTTTAAGTTTATTTTTCATTTATTAGTACTTTTATTAAATGAAATGAGATAATATGAATAATTTTTTTATTATAATTTTGATAATTTTATATTATAAAAATTATATTTTATGAGAGCCATAGAGTGGTAAGAGTTTTTTAAATACAAATAAAATGATATAGGAGAGATGTTAATAAGATGGTGATGATATAAATGAAAAAAAAAATAACCCTAAAAAAACTTATAAACACATACACTACTATAAAGTATCATATCGAAAAGTACTACAAAGTAGTAAATTAAGTTTTTACTTCTATCTTAGTTTATTAAATACATTTTTAAGTTAGTCAAATAATTTTAAAAATAACTTGTTTATCCTATTAAGCATACTTTTTACATGATGAGTTCATGGAAAAGCATATTATAAAACTAAAAAAACTATTGACTTTTCATTTTATTTGTTGGCAACAATAAATCAAATGTATCTTTGCCTTAGCTTATGGCATGTCCAGTGGGCATTCCTTATTTCCTTTCCTTCTCCTGTAATGGAACGAAAAAGGCCAACCTACTACGTCATTGTAACTTATAAATAGATTGAGTTTAATCATATACCATTTGCTGCATTACCACAATAATTCCCAGGCTTGAAAATCTTGTGGACCCGAATATCTATAATAATATTTATACCTAACTGTGCTTCAATGGATTGATCATATGAATTATGTAACAATGTTTTTGCATTCCCACCGATGGTTGAGAGGCCCTGTTGACAAATGAACAAGGTGGGTGCTAGGGTAGTGGAATATCTATATGGCATTAGAGGACAAGAAAGAAAATAGGCCACTTGGAAAAGTGTATGCTATGTTCATCTCACTTTCCCCCAAATTTACAAGTGGTATCTAGTAATAGAAAATCAATGATCTAGATCTTCAACACATTCATTTCCTTTTCTGTTTTTATCCTCAAATTATTTTCCTATATTCTAAACTATATCGATATAATGTATAGTTCCATATCCGAATGTGGAATCTTCCAAAATGAAAAGTGGGTAATGAAATGACTCCAAAAGAGCATAGGCAGATATAAATGAGTGCTTACACAATCACTAGAAATTCCTATTGGACGTGCTTTGCTTTTAAGCAGCAATAACACCCTCTTTGGCTTTGCTTTCTCTTTAATGCTTTTATTTTTTTAATGGGAGTACTTCCTAAGTTAGGTTTGCAATGCCCGAGACAACTAATTAGGTCCAACAAAGGTACAAAAATACAACAAAGGTACATTGACACGGATGAATCCACCAAGTGCATCATAACTTAAGAGTTAAGAGCATGCATACTTATGTTGTGGATACATATATGCAAGCCATGTGTAACAAGAAAAAAACACACCATTTGCTATTGTTTTCCACAATAGGGGCAACCCGTGTTTGCCTTGTCGCGTACCCAATGGGCAGTTGAGAGTAATTTGAGGAGGTGAATGAAAAATAAAATGGGATTAAGGGAGACTCAAAGGACCATCAACTTTTGGTGGTAAATGGTCATTAACATGGGGGGCACGCATGATTGGACTTGGACCAAGAAAATCATGTTTTTTTCTCACCAGAAAAAGGAAAAACAAAGTTCATATAAAACGTACAAGAATTACCACAAAAAAAGAAAAAATCCCTCAAAGTCGTAAGGATTTCAAAGGAACTTAAGACTATTTTTTAGCTAATATTTTTCATATTTATATAGTAATATTTTTTTTTTGAGAGTGGCAATCTATGTTAGTTATATTATTAACAAAATATAGTTAATTATTTTAAGAAAATTGATTTACTAAAAGAAGTGAGTTTTTTTTTTTCAATAAATAAATGGACTGCAATAGGCACCTTCTTATACTCCGTAAACGGTACATCAGTTTGTATTTTGAGAATTAGTTTAATTCTTTAAGTGCTTATCAAGATAGAGTAAAATAGATATGGAGCATAATATAGTGGATGATACTGTGTTCTCTACCAATAAAAAGCATGCTACTATTTAAATGATACTCTGCCATCAAATACTACCTTAGCTTAACAAATAATGAATGGGTAATTCTATTTTTTTTTTATAATATCATTAATTTTTCTACTTGTTAAATATATAATTTTTTATGCTTCTAATTTATTAAATATTTTTAGTTTTTCATCTAATACTTTTTTTTAAAGTATTAGAAAAGTTTATACCATAAATTATATAAAAAATATAACATTACTCATAATGAACTTCTTTGTGAGATAAATGTAGGCATTCATCAATGGCATGTCTCCGCACATGCTAACATGTTAGTGTGTGGAGAAATCCAGCTAACATATTTATCTGTTTGCACTAAAATTGGAGCATTAATTCATGCGCAAGTCTCGGAGATTTAGCAAGAGTCAATTTGTCTCTCACGAACGTACTAAAAAAAATCTCTTTGCTAATTGCTACTACTAGTGGAAGTTTTATTTTTCCAACATGATATGCGTTAACTCATGAGTATCGAATTAATCATGTTCGCAGATTAAGGTTCAAGAATGACCTTGTGTAAGCACTCACTTCAATGGCTTACCTCAATAGTGCATGATAGCTATTTGAAAAAATACATACATAGCCGACCAAAACAAGTAAGCTTGAGTTTGACAGAATTATAAGCAAATTATATGTATACATTATGTACGTGGACCTCTATGATTACATTTTTTATGGTCATTTCGCTGTAATTTGTCATGTTGGAACTTGGAACTAATCATTGATCAACAACGAAGAGGGAGAGGGTGCTATTATTGGTCTAGGTGTGTGCAAATGAATTGAATTATCTTCATTTTTGTTTTATGTTAATACTTTGATGGTATGTATATTTGAGTCAATTGGGCACGCATTTATTTAATTTTTAAACCTAGTCTGAGAAATTCAGTCAGGATAGATATTCATAAAATATATTCAGACATTTTCACAAAACCTAAAAAAATTGACAAATGGAACAGCTAGTTTATCTTCTAACGTATATTAGTTTTATACGCCTCATTGAAAACCTATTTTTTTGGTTAGGACCGCAATTGGGTTGAGTTTTCTTTTTGACTAGTAAGTCTTAAAGAGAATAATAATAATAATAATAATAATAATAATAATAATAATAATAATAATAATAAGGAGGAGGAGGAGGAGGTAACTGCCTAAGATAAAGCTGTATAGGAATGGTTGATGAATGAATACATAATATATATATATATATACATATATATATGTGTGTGTGTGTGTGTGGGAATTTCAGCACATTAAATTGACCGTAAGAAGGCCAACAAGGAAAAAACAAAATAAAAGAGAAGCTTGGAATTTGACACTAACTGAACTCCACAAATCAAAAAACGTTATATATCTTATGTAGAAATTGCATCCATATTTGTAAAGTCCTGCGTGAGACTTTCGTTGTGAAAATCCCTCCTACAGGTTAAAAGGGATAACTATTCGTCGTGTGATTGATAAGTTAAGAACCACATACACATTAAGAAGAGGGAAATTTCAATTGCTTGATGTGGAATATAAAAGTGGACCCGGTGATCCTAACTAGTCCCCACTAATTGGCAAGTACCCTCTTTCGTACGTAATAATCTCATAAATGTTTGTCAGATAACATAAAACGCTGCTACTAGAAGATTTAGAGATTATCATTTTATATTATTTAGTTTTATTTTATTTTTTATAAATTACTAAATTGTATTATTTGTATGATTGATATTTTTTTATAAACTCCTTTTTACATAGGATATGTGCTATGTAATGAATTAGTCGATGAAAACATCAATTTTATGTTTATTTCTTTTCGTTATAGATTTAGGAGTAGTGGTAGCATAGTCTTTTGGTGCATAACATTGTCTCTTTGTCAGAAATATTTATGTATATTACGAACATCACTATATATTTAATTTGAAGAATTTTTTTTATCATATTTCAATAAGCTTTTAATGACAATATTATATGAAAATAACTTACAATTTATGTGAAAGAATCTGCTTATAGTTATTCTTTAATTATAATTAAAGAATAATTTATATATTAGTGTATATGATATAAGTACTGATTCGATAACTCTAAAAAAAAGTACTGATTCAATAAACATTTAATTAAATTGTTTATCTTAATGCACCCCTAATTTATGTCATGTCTAATTTATTAGCCAGAAATTGAGACTTTTAGAAGTTTAAATAGAAATGTTTAATATAATTTTAGGATAATTTTTGTGAATAATGATGTGCCAGACTGTCAGCCCAATAATAAGTTTTAAATCCCACTCTTTTGAAAATTAATGCGGTGTATTAAAAATAAATTAAAACTAATTATTATTCTATGGTGTCCATTAGGATAATTTTTCCATCGGTAATTTCACGGTTCACCATTTATTGTCAATATTGTGGCTGTCAATGAATAACTGCCAGTAATATGGTATTTTCTTGCATTGTTCACATGATAAAATTCCTAAACAATTTCTTCTATATATATATATATATATATATATATATTATTAGCTGCCGGTTTATCCCATATTTCTTTAGAGAATGTTTGGATAAAGCAATTTAAAATTTTAAAGAATTTAAAATTTTAAGTATTTTAAATATTTTGATTAAAATTTTTTCATTTTATAAATTATGTGTTTGGATAAAGAAATTATTTTATTTTTATTTTTAAAATTTTGTGTTTGGGTAAAAAATTTAATTTTTTTCATTTTTAAAATTATGTGGTGTGATGGTCGACGATGAAAGACTTGGTCTGGACAACAATGACGATAACCTCCTTCACCGAATGCTTGAGATGGATATTGTGGGAGTAGCAGAAGTTGAAATACTTAATTACGATAGCATAAAGTGGCAAGGTGGAGCTTCTTAGAAGAAGAAAATTTCAATTTCTCACATGTTAAAAAAAATTAAAATTTCACATTTTTAGTTATTTAAAATTTTATTTCAAAATTTCAAAATTTTAAATTTTTTATATAAAAACATTCAAACAATGAATTTTAGATTAAAGAATTTTAAATTCTCTAATAAATTATTTTTTTTCGGTTAAATTTCTTTATCCAAATACACTTTTAATATATATGGGAACTATTAGTTGTTACTAGAGTTTTTCAGTTGAAGAGAGAAAGACAAAAAAAATTTGTAAAACTCGCATATTTTGAAGTTAATAGGGAGGAGTTTTTTCCATTTCTTTCTTGTTCCAGAAATGGGGGTTTACAACTACTTCTCTATTGTTCTATGCGTGAACTCCCTTTCTTCCTTGTTCAAAAAGTGGAATTTACTGCTATTTCTTTATTGCTCCATGCGTAGACTACCTTTCATCGAACTAATTAAAGATTTCACGTTGATATTTAATTAAAGAAAGAGGAAGACCAAAGAGAAAATCGTTATGGGTAAGTAGAGATATGTTTTGATCTGCTGATTCCAAATATTACATGTGTGATTTAGAAGTATAAAAAGTACAACTAATTACGTACTCATTTCTCACATAAATTATACTACTTGGACAATATAGTCAACGAGATCTAAATTTAAATTCATAACAACAGACACGATACAATACCTTATATACATAATTATTTTCTATTCCTAACGTACTAAATTAAATAAGTGAACAAGTTAATATATATATATATATATATATATATCCAATTCAACATTGTGAAATTCATTGCTTAATAAAATATAAAAGTTCATACACATTCAAAATTTTAAGCGTGATACTATTTACTTACTTTATCATTTTCAGACGTTTAAAATTTTGACACTGATATTAAGAAATGTAATTAATTAATTAAATTTCATAAAAAAATAATAAATAACTTCTTAATATACTATCATTTATCTCTTTAATAAATCAGTACTCATTTATTTTTTTAATTATTTTTACATTTTTTATTTATAAAAATTATTTTATGAAGATAATAGTTTTTTTATGGGATAAAAATAATAATAATTTAATATATTCAAATAAAATATGATCTCCTAGTTGACAATGTGCAGTGGCCTACTGTTGACTATTTTTAATGCCAGCGTGCAAAGGTGCAGTTGGAAATAATGCTTTTACTTCTATTCTACCAAACCCGGACTCAAAATTGCAGAAAGATAAAGAATGAAATTAAACGGCAAGTGAATTAATTGGTGTAAAACTATTTTAGTTTAATAATAATTTTATCTAACTTAAATTTTTAATTATTTATATTCGACTAAGATATAATTACCTAAATAAATAGAATATTGTGATCTATAAAAGAAACAAAGAAAACGGTCAGTAAAAAATTTTCAAAGTCAAAAAAAATGCAAACGTGGGTTGAAGGTTTAAATTAAAGCAATGAGGACGCGGCGTTCTTCTTAATTTCCACGAGGACTTGTGTTTTTTACTTACATCAGTTTCATGGTTTGTAAACATGGAAAAATTTAATTAATAATTAATGGAAAAATAACTTTAGTCCTTCTATTTTGTCTATTTTTTATTTTTTATTTTAAAATAGAGATATTTAATATTTTAATTTTTGAAAATAAATAATTTTAGTTTATTTTTTAATTTTGTAAATATTATAAAGTTAATTAATATAACTAAGAAAATAAAAAATAAAATATAGAAACTGTTATAAAAATATAATATATACACAATTCTATACTTTTTCTGCAAAAGTGAAAGTTTGATTTGAATGATTCAGTAAAAAACCAAGCCCTTTCTCTTTGTGAATTATATGACGTGGCATGGCAAGTGGATAGTTTATGCTGCCACGTCACGTGGATAGAGGTGGCATTGGAGCATTAAAGTTAAAGTGAGGAGTGTGAAATCAAACTATGCTGCAATTTAATTTTGTTCGTCATTAACATCTGTGTGTGAGGTTATTCTACATTGAATTCCAGTTGCCGACCAACTCTGTTTTAAGTCCATCTCTCCTTATTTTTATTCATTCACTAAAGTTTAATGGGTTTTAGTTTAGAAGGTTAGTCAAGAAATTAAAAATATATATTTATTATGTAAATTGTAGGAGAATTTAAAATGATAATGTTGTGTAATTTTTTGTCTTCCAATATAAATATTTATATTCTTGAGATATTAGTTAGTATTTATCTATTTTTATAATAATCAATATAATTAAGACTTTTGATTCCTTAATGAATTTCGAGATATTTTTATAAACTTCAATTTTTATGTTAATTATGAAATTAATCTTTAAATTAAAACTTATTCACATTTAAAGTTATCTATTCTTCCTTAAGAATATATTTTTTACGAAAATTAGACCTAAATTTTATTCATAAACCTAACGTGTGTTAACAATATGCTACACTTATTGAGTTATTCATTTATATTTGCTTATTGATAACTATTTTAAGAAAACGGATCACAAATTAATAGTAGCAATATTATTTTATTCAAATAGATATAAGAATTTATTAGTAGCATCTTTGTAGTAGTTTTTTTTTTTTTTTTAATGAGCATCTTTGTGGTAGTTGAGATACAACTTTTTGCGTCATATTTTGGTCATTACAATATTTATTAATTTCGTGGGAATATTTAAAATCCATATTTATGATTTATAAAACTGTTTATCACTTTGGTAATTTGTTTTTCAAACGAAAACGGTTCTAGTTTTTTTGGTCAAAGTTCAAAATTGGCGAATATTTCAGGCGTTGAAAATTTTGTGCCCTTTACGTCTACGAGTCAAACATACAATTTCACTTTTAATTTCAAATACTATAGTTTTGTTGGCAAATGTGTTACCTATGACAATTAAACTCAAATTTAATAGACTTATAAGGTTGACTTTATATTTTAAAGAAAAGAAAATAAAATCGAAAAGAGATCTTGAGTTTAAATTATTCTGTTAAAAAAAATAGCAATTAACAACTAAGATTTTGTTTGGGATAACTTTTAGGTTTTAATTTCAAAAATTTTAAAAATAATAATCAGTTTTTTGTTTTAGTTTCAAAAAAATTAAAAATTAAAAATTAAAATATGATTGGTTTCAAAATAAATTCATTTTGAAACTTTTATATTTTATTAAAAATATTTTAAGAGTATTTTTGTGGGGGTAACAACAATGATGGTTGTCGTGGTGTCAGTAACAACAACACTACATATACTAGAGGTAATTGTAATGGCGACGGTGCAATCAATGATGGCGATAAAAGATAATATCAATTAATGGTTATGACAATCGTGGTGATAGTGGTAGTAGTAATGTCAGTGATGATGATGGTGGTAGCGGCGACAATGACAGGTGTATTGGTGGTGGTAGTAATGACAATAGTGATAGTGACAATGATAATGATAATAATGAGAATGGTGTTGGTAGCCAATGGTGACAATGTGGTGGTAGTAGTAATGATCGTGGTAGTAGTAATTTAAAATCTTGATTTTGGAAATAAGTGTAAAAGTGTTTCGAAACTTATTTTAAAAAAAGTTTACATTTTGTTTTGAGAATTACATTTTAAAATAAAAAACTTACAACCACCTCAAACTAACCCTAACATTTGTTGATAAACAAACTCAAACTTAAGAAGTATTTATAAAAAAAATCTTAATGAATATAATATTTATAAAAAAAAACTCAAATTGAAACTAACAATAAGCTACTTGAATTATCTTATAAAAATAAACTATTAAAATAAACTCATGTATTAAATAAACTTAAATTTTGATATAAAAAAAACTTATAGATTAGTTAAAGGAGTTTGTAAGCTTCTCAAAAGCCTTGCCAATTAAAAGTAATTTTTATTTTGATAACTAAATATTATAGATTTGAGTCAAACTAAGTTTGACTAGATTTACCATAGTTGGCCATGATTTCACCACCAAATCAAAATATTTATTTTTTCTTCAAGGAATCGATTCAATTATTTACTTAAAATTTCCATTACTAGGTTAATATACTTTAATTTAAATTCAAATAATTTTTTTTGTTATTTTTTAAAAGAGATTTTTATTTTTATTTCTATACCACTATAGATTTTTTTACAAGACCAATATATTTGAATAATCATAAAAATATTTTAAAGCATTGTCCGAGTGAAGTGAATAGGCAGCGCCTACCAAGCAAAAGCTTTCTCCTCCATCTTAAAATGATTAACATCCTAGGTTGTTTTATATAAATCAAGAAAAACATGAAAAAAAATAATTTTTCAAAAATAATTTTATATCATTATTAATTTATTTATGGATTTGTTATCTAGCATTAATATTATAGAAATATAAGTAACAAAAGGTATTCACATATTGAGAAATTATTTATTTAACGGAAAGAATCTATATTTAATTTCTTTTATTTATAAAATTATTTTCTTGATTAGACTACATTCATGCATTTACAGATTGCAAGTGAGATTGAATTTTTTTTTATAATGAATCGAGAGACACCAACAATATCTATCATGGGAAAAAAAATTGAAACATAAAAATAATAATAAACCAAATCACTCTCGCGATAACAAATTAAAAAAAGGAGTCCGTTAGGGAATAATTTTTCATATAGTATTTATTTTGAGATCTTGGGGGAGGTTAGTTAATATATTTACATCCCTTAAAAATATATAAAAAAAGAGTAACAAAGTTTTACCAAATCTTGAATCTTGCGTCTGGCATAAATAAAACCATAACCTCGAAATTAATTAGTATAGGGTTTCGAAGTCCAAGGCTCATCCCAGCGCGGTCAACATCATAATTGTGTGGGAAAAGGAGAAGTCATAAATCAAATCGGAGTCTTATATGTGATGCCCTCTTTCGTTTCGGGTACTATAAAACCCACACACACCAAAGTGCCTCTTCTGCTCTCACCCTTCTCCATTGCAAGAACCTAATCTTCATTCATGACCCTTCTTTGATTCATTTTCTCTCTTCACACCCCCCCCCTCTCGTCTTTCACCTCTTCTGCTCATGGCAGCTGACAAGGCAGCAATCAGCCTCGAGGAAATCAAGAATGAGACCGTTGATCTGGTATGTTTTCTCAACAATTTCTGTTTCTGTTCTGTGTTCAAGTTTTTTATTGCTAAACTTATAAAGTTTTGATTTTTCTGTTTCCGTTTCATTGATTACCCCTTCCCCTTCACCTCTCACACTGAAAGAAGTTGAGATTTCTCAATCATACTAGCAAAATGTTCAACATACACTCCTCTCCCCACCCAAATAATTGTTCTGCTCTATTCTGTTTCTTTTTTTTTTTTAGTCTTCTTTCTATCTTTCTGATTCTCTCATTCTGAGGTGGTGTACGTTTATGAATATGAGGTTCAATCCCGCTTTCTCTTTTTACTTTTACCATGTTTTTGGGTTTTTTCTTTCAAAATATGTTGAATTAAACACGAGAATTTAGAGAGATTGATCTAACATATGAGAGGAATAAAAGAAAAAAAAAATCTTATTTTCGTATATAATTTTTTTTCTCCCTGACTATTTCAATAATTTCATCGAGGAGAATTTTTTTAAGGAATCAACTTATAGAGAGGGCTCTGAGTTTAGGTGAGGCAACATGCTCCGAAAGGGACATGATATGATTCCAAAAGCAACCCGCAATCATAGTTTTTTTTTTTATATTAAAAAAATCTTTTCCACTTTTTCTGTTATAAAAAACGTGAATTACGGGTAAATTTATTCAGCAAAGGATTACGTTACGTTGCTTCAAAGCTATATCTGGAGTTTTGTTATTAGTCTTTCAAAATGTTTTACTACAAAAGATCATTTTAATATTTTGAAAAACTCTATCCCTCAATCTTATGTCAGTAATTTTTTTGAAGGATTGCCTTAGCATATTTGTATAAAAGATATAATGACACTTTGAAATTTTTAGAGGCTAATTTAATAAGAAATATTTCAAAGAATGAATACCGTGAAATTTTTAGGTTAAAGTTAAAAAATTAATTGGGAGTTGAAAAACTAATTGATATTTAAAAGTTGAAAAAGTAACAAATTATAAGTGTTCTAAGAAACTAAAAGTATAAATAATAGAATGATTTATTTCAAAAAGATAATAAAAAATTGAATAAATATATTTAAGGTAAAATGAAAAAATATAAAAACTAAAAATTAGAACCGATCAAGAAATTATTAAAAATAACTTATTTATTGAATAATTAAATAAGTATTAATTAATAAAAAATCAAATTAAATTAAATATCTTTTCGATCATAACTTATATAATAGTTGAAATTTTTTCAGAGTATGAAACTGAATTTTGAAAGCTCATCTCTTTTGTTCTTGGTGGATCTAACGTGTTTAGAGGCAGATGTGATCCATTGCTCAACTTGCTTAAGTCTATTTGTTTTTCTTATTTGTCGAGGGTGTGTACATAATTATTTTCTATGCCTATCTGTCTCTTTCTGCGCTGTGTTTGGTCGGAGGGAATTTTAAGTACTTTTCCGTGGTACTTTTTATTTTTTTTATTTTTCATTTTCTGTGCATTCTGCCCCATCTGATTAACCGTAGTCGTAGTAACTTTCACATTTATGATTAACGATACTTAGAGGATGTCTGATGGAAGTTTTTTTAAGGGTTTCTTAAGTAAAAAAAAAATTTCTTACTGTTTTTTTTATTAGAGCAAATTTATATAATAATCATAGTTTTTTAAAAATAAAATTTAAATTTTTTACAAGAAATTATTTTAATAATAAAAAATATTTATTTGACACATAATAATAACATAATTAAGTAAAAATAAAATATATAAAAATATAAATTTATTGAAGTTATTTATCATTAGATTAAAATGATATATTTTACATGTTCACAACTTTTTCACTTATTGCCCGCAACTTCTTTTGCAATTTTCCACATGACCATTATAATTATAAAATACTAAAATATTATAAAATATCAATATGAACATTAATATTATCTTGAAGTCAATGACAAATTGAAAATGAGACAAAGAAAAAGAAAAATAGAGAGGAAAAAAAAGTGAAAATAAAATAAAAGAGAAGAAAAAATATAAGTTAAAATAAAATAAAGGTATAAGGAAGAAGGGAAAAAAAGAAGATTGAAAATACAATTATTGCAACTTTAATTAAAAATAAAAAATGTTTACAAAAGGTAAGAATTATTTAATACTAGTAATAGTTAGTATTTTATAAGATCTTTTTGTTAATCTTTTTAAGACATTTGTTTGCAATACCTTAAAATACCATATTGTTACTAGGTAGACCAACTTGGTTTTGTTCAAGAAATTGCTGATGAAATGTGAACAAAAAACATTGAATGTGGAAGCCGGTGCAAGGCGTTACACATGGAGGGATAGTCGTTCTGTCCCATGTGACACAAACACTTTCTTTCTTGGGTGGTGTCAGTCAACGCTTTTGTGATGCTGGACTCCGTTGAACGTGAGCCACTAATGTGTTGTGCGCCGTTTGGCTCACATTTTTCTAATTCTCTGTTCTCCGCTTCAAATATAGAAAGCTATTATTGAAATTAAAAAATAAATTTGTTTCCACTTTTGACACTCAAAACAAAATGAATTTGTTTGATTCTGTTTCAATAAATAATTTTAGGAAGTGGATACCCGTTAATAATTTTTTTTTGGAAACAATTTAACTTAAATTGCTCTGAAAGATCGTCTAATAGATTTCACATTAGCAATAAATCTAGTTTTTCAATTTTACCTAAGTAGTCCTCCATTCTAACCTTTTGAGTCTTTGGCTTTACCATCACTTTCTACCGCTCTTATTATTATAATTTGGTAATTTGGTGTAGTAGAAGTAGAAGTTTGAAACGCAACTCCACGTCCCAACACTAAGAAACGTGATTCTTATGACGCTAAGCGTGCTCTCAATGCTCAAAGTTTTCAATTCAGTCTAATTAGTGTACCCAAGTTCCAAGGGTAGCAATATGTGCACATAAGTAAAAGAACTTAAAAAGCTCTTTGAAAGTCAAAAACATTAATGCATAAAATAAGATGAAATAATTGCATTCGTAAATCTTTGAAAGGCAAAAACTAGAAACTGCTAAATGGTAGTAGTACTTGAGAAGTGACTCAATTTGCAGGATTACTTCTTGTGGTGGGGAATGGGCTAAGGATCCATTTTTCTAATATCAATTTGTTAATTCACAGGAACGTATTCCTATTGAGGAAGTGTTCCAGCAATTGAAATGTACCAGAGAAGGATTGTCCTCGGACGAAGGAGCCAATAGGCTTCAAATATTTGGGCCAAACAAGCTAGAGGAGAAAAAGGTTCCTTTCCTTCCATTATAAGACATTGGCTAATATATCTCTATGACTATGATACAATCATTAAAATGCAAATGCTGATTGGTAACAGTTTTAATGATATAGGAAAGCAAATTTCTTAAGTTTCTTGGGTTCATGTGGAATCCTCTGTCATGGGTCATGGAAGCTGCAGCTGTTATGGCAATTGCTCTTGCAAATGGGGATGGGAAGCCCCCAGATTGGCAAGATTTTGTGGGTATTATTTGCTTGTTGGTGATCAACTCCACCATCAGTTTCATTGAAGAAAATAATGCTGGTAATGCAGCTGCTGCTCTTATGGCTGGTCTTGCTCCCAAGACAAAGGTAATAAATTAAAGTTTAACGAGAGTTCTTACATTTCATTTGTTGAAAAAAAAAAAATTTAAAATGGTTATGAACTGTAATGTTATATACTATTATGAACTGTTTGTGCAATTAGGGGTAACAAGTTTAAGCATGTTTTAATGACTGACTCGATTATCATTATTGCAGGTTCTTAGAGATGGTAAATGGACTGAGGAAGAAGCGGCTATTCTAGTTCCTGGAGACATCATAAGCATCAAACTAGGAGATATCATTCCTGCTGATGCTCGTCTTCTTGAGGGTGATCCGTTGAAGGTTGATCAATCCGCTTTGACAGGAGAGTCACTTCCTGTAACCAGGGGTCCTGGAGAAGAAGTTTTCTCTGGCTCAACTTGCAAACAAGGTGAAATTGAAGCTGTTGTCATTGCAACTGGTGTCCACACATTTTTCGGGAAAGCAGCTCACTTGGTGGATAGTACCAATCAAGTAGGACATTTCCAGAAAGTGCTTACAGCAATTGGAAACTTCTGTATTTGTTCCATTGCAGTTGGTATGTTGGCTGAGATCATAGTCATGTACCCAATTCAGCACCGTAAGTACAGAGATGGAATTGACAACCTTTTGGTCCTTTTGATTGGAGGAATTCCCATTGCTATGCCCACTGTGTTGTCTGTGACAATGGCCATTGGTTCTCATAGGCTCTCTCAGCAGGGTGCTATCACCAAGAGAATGACTGCCATTGAAGAAATGGCTGGTATGGATGTCCTTTGCAGTGACAAGACAGGTACACTCACACTTAACAAGCTGAGTGTTGACAAGAATTTGATTGAGGTCTTCACAAAGGGTGTGGAAAAGGATCATGTGATCCTTCTTGCTGCAAGGGCTTCCAGGACTGAAAACCAGGATGCAATAGATGCTGCCATTGTTGGAATGCTTGCCGATCCAAAAGAGGTATTAACTTGTTTTCAATTGCATCAGTTTCTATAGTTAAGTTAATTGTTAAAAAATGTGGATGTGACTATTTGTGCTGAACAAATTTATGCTTTGTGTAGGCAAGGGCTGGGGTAAGAGAGGTGCACTTCTTACCATTTAATCCTGTTGACAAGAGAACTGCTTTGACTTACATTGATGCTGATGGAAATTGGCACCGGGCAAGCAAAGGTGCTCCCGAGCAGGTAACCTCATGACTCAGTTTGTACAGAAACTTAGATTTCTGCCTATTCCTTTGATGCTAATGTGGTTTATTTTGTGAACAGATCATGACCTTGTGTAACCTCAGGGATGATGCAAAGAGGAAGGTCCATGCTATTATTGACAAGTTTGCAGAGAGAGGGCTTCGTTCTCTTGCTGTTGCTAGACAGGTTTTTACAGCATCTTCATGTTTGAAGTTTGTGTTTTGAAACTTTGCATTTCCATTAACTAAGCTCCCTTGGTCTTTCTGCACAACTTCTGCAGGAAGTTCCTGAGAAAACAAAAGAAAGCGCTGGTGCTCCATGGCAGTTTGTTGGTTTGTTGTCACTGTTCGACCCCCCTAGACATGACAGTGCTGAAACTATTCGTAGAGCTCTCCATCTTGGTGTAAATGTCAAGATGATTACTGGTAAGTAATTTAACTCATTTCCTCAGTTTTTGTTTTTCAAAGAGTCTCTTCAATGAAATAGTATTTATTGTCGAGCATGCTCAGCTTAATATCCTGAATTCTGTTCTACTCCAGGCGATCAACTTGCCATAGCTAAAGAGACCGGCCGAAGACTGGGGATGGGAACTAATATGTACCCATCTGCTTCCTTGCTTGGTCAAGACAAAGATGCAAGTATTGCTGCACTTCCAGTAGAAGAGCTGATTGAGAAGGCAGATGGTTTTGCTGGAGTATTTCCAGGTTCACACTCTACGACTACCAGTTCACGGCAATGATTATTTTTTCTTTCACTTTCTTTCCTTCATTCAAATGGTATTCTTCTGTCCTCATTATTTCCTATTTATACCTTCAGAACACAAATATGAAATTGTAAAGAAGTTGCAAGAGAGGAAGCACATCTGTGGAATGACTGGAGATGGTGTCAATGATGCTCCGGCTTTGAAGAAGGCTGATATTGGAATCGCTGTTGCTGATGCAACTGATGCTGCAAGAAGTGCTTCTGATATTGTCTTGACAGAACCTGGTTTGAGTGTTATTATTAGTGCAGTCTTAACTAGCAGGGCTATTTTCCAGAGAATGAAAAACTACACGGTTGGTTGCTGTCTTCTTCCTTCATAAACCTCATTTCTTTTGTTTTAGCTTTTTCTAAATTGACATTGTTCACGTCGTTTTCTTTGTATTTCAGATATATGCAGTATCTATTACTATCCGTATAGTGGTAAGTGGACAAGTATGTTATGATTCAGGGGCGGGGCAAACTTTGGCAAACTTTCTGGGGGTCCTGTTTAATATTTTCCTTTTTTAAAAAAGGGGGCCCTCAATTGGCAATTTAAAAATAAATAAAATGTAAAAGTAGTAAAAATTGTTGTTGGTAGGAATTGAACCTTGGACCTCTTGGTTATTAAAAATAGATATTACCATCTCCTCTAGTTTTTAATATTGAACATATGTTGCAGTACTTAATATTTGAGGCCCCTTATTTTTTTGGGCCCTGTGCGGTTGGGCACCTTGCATGGGCCCAGAACCGCCCCTG
>PYAF01004457.1:25399-44933 GCA_007407185.1 Glycine tomentella
GTATTTTTAACTAACTTCTAATCATCAAATCCAACATAGAAACATGGAAGAATTCTAATCCTCATCAAAGTGATAACAACATATTCTAGTAAATACACAACTATTTTCTTAAAGTTAGCTATACTACCTCTACCTTTTGATTTCTTTTAACTTTCCTTTATTAAATTAGATTCAAATTTATTATCCAATACCCCTTCCTTGATTTAAACCAAGTCACTTAAACAAATAGCCATTCAAGCTCTTGAAGACAAATCATCAAACACCTAGAGTACCAAGCTAAGTTCTTCATGAAACCATTTAAGAATATTAACATAAAACCTATTCAAACTTTGATTATCATAAACTTCCCATACCTTTGCCTTCCTTAAGTTTTTTGACAGCTTTTCCTTATTTGAAGTTGAAGAATCCTTGCTCCTAGGGTTCTTTGATCTTCACGTGGACATTAAGGGTGGAAGGCCTTGGTTTTTGCTTTGGAATTTAAGTGAAAGGAATGAAAAATGGAAGTGGATGCTACACGTGAATTTCTATTAGAAAGCTTGAAATTTTTGGTCCATTCACTCCTTTATATAGGGTTGAAGGAGATGCCTTTGTTACAAAAATCTTCTAGGTCATTATGACCTTGCTTTCTACATGTACAAATCCTAATTGCTATTGATTTCTAACCATCCAAGTGTCTTTATTCTTGATTTTTCTCAAGGTTTCTTAATTCTTCTTGATGGTACATGTGCCATAGCTTGCTTGGAGAGCAAATTTTACCAATTCACGTGGAGTAGCCAAGCTTTTAAGGGAATTTCGTGCTTTCTTCATTTCTTGAATTTTTCCAAAACCTGTTTTAATAAAATATTGATTCTGGATTCGTTAACCGTTGGATCTTCTTAGAATTTTAAGGGTATACTCCTATCTCACTTATCTAAATTTTGACCATTGGGATTGTGGAAATAATGTCTCTAGCTATCCACGTATTTTGCCAAAGGAGACAACATAAAATTTGCTTCAAATATCTTTTTAAGCATTAATTACTTTCTTTACACATGGGCCAATGGAAATGGATAGGCTTCTTAACTCTCCATGTGTCCATTCTTGAATGTTCCTAAGGCTTTTATCCCTTGCTTGTGTATCACACGGCCAAGGCTTGATCTTAGATAACCAAATCAACAATTTTTCCTTTTATTACATGTAATAACAAAATTCTAAGTTCTTATTGGTCCAATTTGCTTTTATTTAGTAAAATTACTAAAATAATTTATTTAGGAAACCTATTCCTCCCATAATTAAGAGAAAACTCCATAGATTATGTCCATGCTTTTCTCATAATTTTCTGATACCTAGGATAGTCTAGATTAAGCTCTTTTTAACCTATCTTCAAAAATTCATAGAAATTCTATTTTAGAGTTCTCTACCCTCAACCTTGCTGATAATTTGTTGTCTAAAAGCATTTTATCCTATGCTCAGGTTCCCATTAATTTCTGAGGTCATCTTGGTCAGTTTTGACCTAGGGGCATTTTGGTAATTTCACCCCTCATCCTAGGGGTATAATTGTCATTTCGAAAAATGTTCAGGGAAACTCTGTAATTGTTACCTGAAGGGTATTCTGATCATGTTTCAAGAATCCTAGAGTATTTATAAAGTTTCCTCCTTAAGATATCTTGCTAAAATACCTAAGGGCAATTTGGTCATTTCTAAAATGTCCAAGGGTATTTTCGTCATTTCCCTCAAATCTTTCGTACTGTGTTGAATTAACATTTTACCCCAGTAATTGATTGTACTTCCCAAAATTTTGGGGTGTTACACAGTTTGCTGCACTTTGAATAAATTACTAATAAGGCCTATTTTGAAGAAAACTCCTTATGAACTATACAAAGGTAGAAAATCAAACATTTCTTATTTGAGAGCATTTGGCTGCAAGTGTTTTGTTTTAAATAATGGTAAAGAATCACTTGGAAAATTTGATGCCAAAGCTGATGAAGCCATTTTCCTTGGATATTCATTACATAGTAAAGCATATAGAGTTTTTAATAAAAGAACCTTGTGCATGGAAGAATCTGTACAAGTTATTTGTGATGAATCTAATCCCTCCAAGGAGGAAAAAAAAGTGAGATATAGATGCAGGTCCTTTGGAGGAGTTCATCCAGCTTAATGATTCAATGGATAAAGAAAAAGAAGAACCAAGTGTTGAAGAAAAATAATCAACACCAGTCCAAGAGCCAAAAGATTGGAAAACTACAAAAGATCTCTCCCTTGACAATATCATTGGTGAAGTCTCAAGGGAGTATCTACTAGATCTTCATTAAGAAATCTCTGCTGTAATATGGCTTTTGTTTCACAAATAGAACCTAAGAATATTGATCAAGCCTTAATTGATGAACATTGGATGCATGCCATGCATAATTGTTGGATATAGGGGGAGCATCATGAAGAGTGAAAGACTTTGATTCAGAAATGGGTTTTGAGCTTTCAACGTGCTTGAAGTGCCTTGAAGTTTTCTAAATGATTCAAGTGTAAGAGAAAGGCAATTTGATTGATCCTTGCATTGCATTCATTCATCCATTAACAAGCTTAAATGGTTTCATTAAAACATCAAAGCTTTTATCTTTTTGGTTAAGGATTTAATCTGATTAAAATGTTTTTGGAAAAATGTTTTCGTACTGTTTTAATTGATTACTTAATAATATAATTGATTATTTTGTTCTTCGTCCAATCTGGAAAAACCTTCATGAACAAATTCATCGATTACCTATCATTTAATAGATTATTTGGCCTTTGATTGAAAATAAACTGCTTTGTTAAATGTTTTAATCGATTACTTACTTAGTGTAATCGATTACATAGTTGAAAATATATTTTGAACCTTGTTGTGATAATCGATTACCATTATCAGTAATCGATTACATAGTTCATTTGGTAAAAGCTTACTTTCTGATTTAATCGATTACCAAAACTCGTAATCAATTACACAGGTCATTTTGTGAAATTGTGCTTTTTGTCTTAATCGATTACAACTCAGTTTAATCGATTATTTTTCTCGTTGCTGAAACCCAGAAAGCTTCTTGAATATTTTAATCAATTAAGTAATAATTTAATCGATTACATAAGAATTTTAATCGATTATCTAGCGCGTTTAATCGATTACAGTTAGTTACAAAATCTATTATAAATAAGATTGAAAGTTTGGCTTGTTTTCTAACTTGACCACTTCGTATTTCTGAGTATACACAAGTCTTCTAAGTCTTTCAAAGTGATTTTCTCAATGTTATTACTTCTTGCTTCATTCAAAACATCAATGGGTCTTTGAGTGATTCTTAAGCAAGAAACTTTTCAAGGTTAAGGAAAAGCATGGTCTGATTATGTTTGCTATTCAATATGATTCGGTAACTCATGTGCATTTCATTCATTGGATCATCAGGTTGTCTCTCTCGTTAATCTTTGGTTGTAAATTTGTTTTGAATTTCTGTTGTAATTTGTTGTTGTAAGTGGGTTCTTATTGCTTGGTTCTAAAGAAGGGTTCTCTAGCTAAAGAACGGAGTAGTGTTCTCTGATTAGAAGTCTAATAGGGTTTTAAATTTCTGTTTTCTGATTATGTTTATCTGGTTCTGTTTTTTGTTTATCTGTGTCTACTTTTTTATTTGTTTATCTGTATTCTGTTTGTCTGTTTTAGTTTTTCAGACTGTTTCTGTTTTCTATTATCTGTTTTTTTTCTGTTTTGTGTCTGTTTTTGTTGTTAATGTTTTCTGTCTATTTTTGTTGTTGTTTTTGTTATTGTGCTGTAATAATTATTTTTTTGTTGTTATTTTGTTTTTACATTCAGAAAATAAAAAAATATATATATAGAATTTAGGCACTTTTCATGTTTTTCATAGGATTTCTAACTTGTATAAATTGTGAGAAATGTAAAAATTTTGGTTGGATTAAGAGGTTTCATGTTTGATGTGAATCATGGTTACAATTGTTGAAGTGATAAGTAGGCTTGAGAAATAGAATTTAAGATGGATCATGTGTGATAGAATTATGCCTTGTGAGTTTTTGGGCCTTTGTGGATATGTTTTTTCATGTGTGATTTCAGCCTTGTGCTAGATTACTCTATGTTTTGCCTTGCCTCTTTTGACATTCCTTGTTGCACATGCTTTGATTGAGATGATTTAGGCCTTCTTTCTTTTAGCCACTAGCCAAATAAACCTATCGTTGTATTGATATTCATTGTCACCCTTTTTGAGCCTTTAGCCTTTTCTTTCTTGTATAGCTCATTGCAAACTAAAAAAAATGGAAAACCATGTTATCCTAGCCTTAGGGAGAAAAGGGGCTTTGGAATTGTTTTGGGAGTGGGTTTCAAGCAAGTGTGGGGTATTTTTATTTTGTTTTGATTTGGAAGAAAGAAAAAAAATGAAAAAAAAAAGAAAAAGAAAGAGTTTAAATAGCAAAAGTTCAAAGAAAAAGAAAAATTGTGTACAAGCAAAGAAAAAGAAGTTCAAGCAAAAAAAAAATTGCAATAAAAGTTGTTGTAGTTCATTTTCATCCTTGTAAATTCTTTGTTTCTACCCCTCTTTTTACTTGTTGGTTAACTCCTCATTGCCCCTATTTTCTATTAGTTTTAGCCTAGATATCCTTTTCTTATCCACCCTTTACCTAAGTCATACTTTACAAGCCAATAAATTCCTTTTGATCTTTTGAAGAATGTGTATTTCAAGTTGAATGAATTAGAGTCTTGTCAATATTTGGATGTGCTAGTTACATGTGGTGTTTGAGTATAAACACAAACCCATACAACTTTGATGAGGTTGATTGTTCTTTGAGAGATTTCTATCACTTTGGTGCATTCTTAATTTTAACTTGACTACTTTTTCGCTTTGCACTTTGTGATCATGTTTTCATGGATTGTTTGTTACCTTGATATCATTTTTCCATCTTTCATCTTTCTCACATTTGTGCATTGTTAGGATCCATTGAAAAAGTTGTGTACCTTGTTCATACATTTCTTTTAGTTTTTGGTTTACTTTAGTTTGAATTTTTTCTTTTAGTTTTTCTTTTAGTTTTGCCCAGGAGTGCAAATGTTTAAGTGTGGGGTATTTTGATTTAGCGTTTTTAGTTAAATATTTTTCTATTCTTCTTAGCTTATTTGACTTCTCTTGGACTTTTATTTTCTCATTCTAATTCAGTTTTTGTCTTAGGCAAGCATTGGGCTTAATTGCTATTTGTTGCTTATTTTCGGATTTTATGCTCACTTGACTTATCTTCCTTGTGCAGGACCTACAGAGCTCTACAGAACTCCGAATGGAGCATATGAGTAGTCCTTGGAAAGATAAGGAAAAGATCTACAAGTTTGTCAGAGATAAGCCGAAGCCAATTCTGTCATTTGGAGGGTCATTTTATGATGGACTCCTAAACTGAATCAAGTCCTGTTTGCCCCGATCTTCCTTGCAATGGAATCAATTCTTCAATGGAAAGAAAAACAGAGTATGAAGTGCTCTTTTTTGACAGATTTTTAGGTTTTGTGATTTAGGAATTGGAACAATGGAAGAAGATCGGAAATGGATTTGGATTGACACCATGGAATAGGAATTCCAATAAGTCTTGCAAGAATCACCACAATAGCTCATAAGCTATTGATAAGAAGCAAGAAGTTCTTCACTAAGAACAAGGGAGAATAACTCTCAACCTCTCACACACAAAGTGCATTCTAATTTCATTCAACCAAAAGTTCCTACAATCTGTTGTGTTGTGGTTTATATAAACCACGAATTTAAAGCCAAATGAAATGTCAATGCGTCCTAAATGAAATACAAATGTAGCTTCCAAGGGAAGCTATCCAAACAGCTGTTTAAAAACTGAAAATGGCACTTCTGCAGCAAACACAGTAACAATCGATTATTTCGAATGGTAATCGATTATTTTGAATCAAATAATCGATTACTAACTCTTGGTAATCGATTACATTGTTGATATCAGTCCTAGAAACTGAGCATGAACAAAATAATCGATTATCTCATCAAATAACCGATTATCATAGGAGCTCCCAAAACCATGTAATCGATTACATGTCGGAATAATCGATTATCAGAGGAACTCACAGGAACTCACACTTCTATGTAATCGATTACAAGACGGAATAATCGATTACAGCAGAGCTAAGTTCAAAAACTACACTACTAATGATCATGTAATCGATTACATAGGACTTGTAATCGATTATCACAGAACTATTTACAAATCAAACATTTATCCCAGTGCATTTAATCGATTACAGGCTACTGGTAATCGATTACAATAGATAAGCTCAACATTTTGTAGCCTTCTTCATGGTTCTCCAAGAGATACAAGCTAGATTGTATGTGATCTTGGAGTGTTTGAGCCCTAGCCCTTGTCATTGGCCCTTTAATCACCAAAGGAAGTGCCTCCATGTGTAATTCCAAGTCTTCCTTCACTTGTCTTGGTTTTAGGATTGTATCATTTTAGGCTTGGAAGTCATAAATATTGCACTTGAATTTTGGGCTGCGAGTTGGATTTTTATTAGTGTAATTAACATAATTAATAAGTTTAGATGGGCCTGCTCATGGCCCATTCTTTCCTTATGACTTAGTCACTATATGCTAGTGCAATTAGTTAGTGAATATGACATTACATTTTAGTAAAAAACACAATTTACATTTTCCTTTTTAAGTTTTCAGAATTAAAACCCTTTATCTTATTTTCTCAACTGTTCTTCATTGTTCTTCACTATTCTTCATTTTCGTTTTCTGTTCTTCTATTTTCGTGCACCAATTTCATGGGGCTTTCATTGATGATGATCATGGGAGGCTAAACAATCAATCAATCCAAGGATCCAGTCCAAGCAAATGAGAATTTGAGTTCTGGTTTAGTATTTTGAATTTTGTGTGAATGTTCACTTTCTTCTTCAATCTTCTATTCAATTTTCATGATTATGAATGTGTTTAGGATTGAAAATGGATTAGGTTATGGATTCATTTCCTAATTTTGAATTTTAATCATAGATTAGTTGGATGATATTTCAATTAAGTTTGCAAGTTCAATTAATTTAGGAGTTAATTTGATTAAACTGCTTCTAATGAAATTGAATGAACTTTCATAACAGAATCATTATCTGGGAATTGTGATAATTACCATTGTTTGATTTGGTGAATTGGATTGATGCTCTTTAATCTGTTTTACATTACCTCTTGCCAATTCGTATTAGTTTATAAGTTTTCTACAATTTTTACTTATCGCATGCAAAATGTTTGGCAAAATCCCCCTATTGTTTATTAGTGAATTGAAGTTTGAACCATATTGATAGTGTCTCTGAGTAGACTTAGGTTAATCCTGTGCTACAGAATTAGCGTAGTTTAATTGTTTTGAAGCGATACGACATCGCTAATCAATACATATGTATTCAATTATTGTATTTGTATTGTGTGTATGATGGTTGTATTATTGCAAAGAACTTACTACCATTTTCATAATCAGATTAATGGAATTTTCATTAAAATTTGAAATTCACACAATTAGAGTTAGTGGTGTCGTAACGATAAGGTGGGTTGTTACACCTTTAACTTTTTTATCTCCTTCATATTCAGTTTTAAGGAAATTCCAAACTTCAAATGTTGAGTTTTGATGCATGATTCTAGTAAAAATCTCTTCTGAGACAGCAGTAAATAATGTAGCTTTTGCCATTGACTTCCTTGATTTCTTTAAAGTATGACTCTTCAGTTGAGCCATGGTTGGATTATCTATCAAGGGAAGAACTTCATAGTCCTTCTTAATAGCTTCCCAAAGATTATTCAGCTCGAGGTGGGCTTTCATCTTGGCTGCCCAAAGTTTATAATTTTCACCCTTAAACACTGGTGGCGCCAATGTGATAAAGGGTGTTTCAGAATCCATGTTATGGATTGAATCAAGGAAGGTAAGATTTTTATGGTGGGTTGTTGGATTACTCACAGATCCCTTGAGAAAACAACTCTAGATACCAGTTTGTTGGAAATATATTAGAGAAACGGAGAGTTGAATATTCTCGAAAAAAAAAGTGCACTTTATTGATTGCATAAGATATTGCTTAAATAGACTGAGTTAAAATTGAAAGACAGAGAAAATAGCAACTAATTAGCTAAACTTCAGCAACTAAGCTTAAGCCACTAATGACTGGTACATAACAGTCTACCAACTTAACAACAATCTCCTTAAAACTTGGTAACAAAAAAAATACACTAAAGTGAAACAGAAAAGAAAAAATCAAGGCTACTGATGCACACGTTCAAACACATTTAATGCTTGCATTAAATGCACATATTCCTTCATGCTGAAAAACCACTCATGTGAGCTTTCGTGTTGATCACTTCAGCATAAAACTACTTGCTTTAAGTTAGAGTGCACCTCTTTTGATGGTGTTTGGCAACTTCTAGATCTTCATTTATTCTTCATAGGATTCTATAGATCTTAGGAAAACGTCTTTTGCAAAAAAATCTCAGACACAGAGTAATAAATGAAATCTTAAATGTTATCCATTAACGTTATATTAGATCATGACCTTGACTAACCATCATTTGATATTTCAGACTTAGAATTCGTGAAACATAATATGATTTTGTATAAGATACAGCTTTTAACTTTTGTATTTATTTCCACCATCATCATCATTGCCACCATTATTGCCATCAACATCACTACCAACAATGTTACCACCACCATTACCATCAATGTCACCGTCACCACCACGAGCATTGTCACAACTATCAACAATACCACTTTCGTTACCACCAACATTACTACTAACACCACACAAAATCACTTTAAACTAATTTTAATATGATATGTTTAAAATGAATTTATCTAAAAATAATCATATTTTAAAATTTGGTTTCAATTTTCTTCAAACCAAAACTAAAATCTAATTGTTATTTTTAAAAATTTTGAAACTCAAAACTAAAAATTACCCCAAACAAAACCTTAGCCTTTTCGTTTTGGAAAAAGTTTGTATAACACCCCCGTATGCATCCGGTGTATTAACAGTTACTTAATCAGACTAGCGCCGTAATTAATTTAAAATCAATTCATTAAAACCAATGGAAGCGTTTTCAAAAGCATGACATCATCACCATTTCCTTTCAAAACCATATTTCTGATTCATCATATATGGTAAGTATCCACAATTACATATACGAATGCCAAGACACCACAACAAACCCATACGATCCAAATAACATAAAGGACGGCAGGTAAAACAATAATGTCCTTATAGATATATCAGAAGAATCAGAAACCACATGTATCTATATATATAGATATAACATACATCGTCAAAAACAGTCACTATGGTTGTACAAAAGAATAGGCACCCAGTGCCATGATCTCATAGATCACATCCTCCTAAGAGGGTACAAAATATACAGCGTCTATACATCACAATCCATACAGGATCTAAAATATATATACATGTGCATCTTCCCTCGCAGGGGTACAAAATAACATCATATACATAAAACAGTGAGCCACAATGCTCTTAAAGTATTGCCCAAACAACTATATAGTGTCTATTCATATTGGGGCCTTCCTCCCTGGGACCCATCAACTCTACCAGATGCATCACCTACAAAATAAGACCCCCAATAGGGGTGAGATACAATCTCAGTAAGCTCGGGGTTCTTGGAGGCTTCTCCTTCCCCTTGCTCACTTCCATGATAACATATCATCAAAGGCATCACAACACCAGGCCTCTTGGCCCTCACAATAACACATAGACATTCTCTAGCTCTAATGTATATATATATTGTACTACGCCCACCAATGATGCATCATCATTAGCATCGGGACTCTCAGTCCCCAATGTGAGGTCGAAACTCATACCTGTGTCATCCCATCAAGAGCTACCCCTTTACATATGGATGCACGTATATGACACCTTCGAGAATAGGCTTCAACCATGACGGAACAACCTATCTCTGGTCTTAAGGGATCATACACCCTTTACGTGAGCAAACCGACTAGGAGTTGCTCTCTACTCCTAGGGAGGTCCATTTCTATCTAACTGGCCAGAAGATCTATCCGAAAGGAAACCATACAAAAGGCACAGAAACATATATACATATTATCATGAGGAAAGTTGTAACATCCAATTCAATGCATATGAATCATGTATGCAACCATCACTCCCTCGGAGTATGGTGGAACTCAGAGGGGACAAACCCCAAGAACTAGAGCTTACCTGGCAAAACAGTGCTCTGCTGTCCAATCCCTGAACTGTGGTCTTCGCCACTGACACCCTCGGTGTCACGCCCTATACAAAGGCACACAAGTAATCAATAACGGTTTTCAACCATTTAAAAATGAAAAGAAACGCTATCCTCTTCCATTATAACCCCTTATTAAACTATTTTCAAGTTATAAGGACTAGTCACCTAATTGGTGGCTTACAAACCCCCAATAAGATCTATCTCGGCCTAACCAAGTCCCTAGAGTCTCTCTAATACTCTGCATAAACCAATTCAAGGAGTTCAATCCATGCCACATTGCAATGATTATCAAGTTGGCTAAAACGGTTACTTCAACACTTTTTCACTGTTTATATAGTCTCCTAAACACATCTTGTGAAAGCACCGAGGTCCATACATACCATAATATCATCAATTTAACCAACATTCTTCCTACACATACATTCCTCATAATCCAATTTCCAAAGTCCATAAAAGTTCTATTTCAAGGTTAAACCTTCATCACAACAACCTCCTAAGCATATTTTTCCAAAGGACCCAAGCCTAATTTCAGCTCTAACTCAAATGGGTTACTATTCATCTCAAGAACAAATTCTCAAATAATCGGTAAAACTTGCGTTTGTTACCTCTAAAACGTCAAGGAAGGCTAGAGGACGACTTCTCCAAGCTTGAATGTCCTTAAAACGCATTATTTGCCTTTCAAAATGAAACTTTGATAAGTTTCCTAGAGAATGTGATCTCTCCGTTTGATGGTTCTCATGAAGAACTAAGGTTGGAATTTAGCTCATTGAGTGGTTCCCTTCAACTTTCATGTTTAATGCAAAGGGTTTTGGTTAAGAAATGAGTGGGTATGAAGCTTTTCTCATTCAACAATGGAGGAAAACGCAGAAGGAGGAAGAAGATGAAGTTTCTGGCCCAAAAATCGCTAAAATGACCTTTTATAGTGACCTTGCCCGCGTTCCCACACTAATCACGCCACTTTGGTGCTACTGGCGCTGGATTCCAGAGAAAATAGGTCCTCTGGCGCGTCTCTCGCGCTACTGGCGCTAATCGTGTCGAGAACCAAAGACTCTTGCGCTAACCGCGCCAGATTTTATTTATTTATTTATTTTTTTCAGAGCTTGGTCATTATAGTTTCGTTGGAAGAATCATCTTATCAAGTGGATACCACCTTCCTTCTAGCTGATGTAAATAATCTTTTTGATTATCAATGTTACCCACTTCTTAGTTCTTACCGTAAAAAAAACTTGAAATCAAGAAATCAATATTAGGCTTATAACAGCTTTAGTGCAAGATCTTGAGCAAGAATCTTGAATTCAAGATCTGGTCTTCACTAGAGGTGAACATATCTCCAATATGGAGAATGAGGTCTTATAGAATAACCTTTAGGATCTGTACAATGTTCAAAACAAAATAATTTTCTCCCCTTTCTCTCCCTAAGATCTCAAAATGAGATCTACCACTATAGAAAAAAGTAAAAGTGGGAGAGATCTTAAGAAATCTTCAATCCTACGTAGTACTATTTGGGTTTATCAAAAAATGATCTTAAGATTTCATTTTGAGATCTACCACTAAAGATAAGATTCACAAAATGAGTAGTACAATTTTTTTACACGCATTTAACAGTAAAAATCAATTGTAGTATTTTTTTATTGAGTAATAGAAAAAGAGAAACATTTTGTGTCTCTATATATTTTAAATAAAAAAGAAGAAAAAAAAAGGGTTAGAAGTTAAAAACAATAAGAAAGAGAAGTAATTAACTAAAAAGTAGTGGGATCATTGTACAAGAAATATAAATTGATGAAGGATAAAATTGTCTAAAAATATGTATACCAAATGAGTAATTTTCATTATTAATAATTATAGATATATAATTTAGATGTGTAATATTCTTAATTATAAAATAAAATATATCATTTTAAAAAAAATTGTAGTAAATGAAATCAAATAGTTGTTTTTTAAAATTTAATATTATAAGTAACTACTTGTGCCTTGTGTGATCACGTTGTGAAATTTTTTTAGGATTAATTATGTGTTTAATACTGAAAAAGAAAATTGACTAATTTTGATACCAAATGTTTTTAGTCCCCCCGTTTGTCTAATATTGGTTTTAAAAATGTACAAAATAATTTCTTAGTGTTTCTCCATTTTGCCATAGAACGAAATCCATGAAGAAGTTGTCTTTCTCCATCCCCACCACAAAACCCCAATCCAAGCCCAAATCCGTGGACGCTTTGGATTACACTTACACTTCCACCACCCGAAACGACGACGACAGCAGCGACGGAACCAAACAGTCCATCACCGAATTCGACCCTTCCAAACCAGCAAACCCCAAAATCACAATACCCCCAATCCAAAACAAGTGGAAACCCCAACAAGACAATGAACACAGCACCACGCGGTGGCGCCGCACTCCGGAGGAGATCAAGCTGCTGCGTAAGCTGAAGCTGGAGGAAGATCTGCAGAGGTTGCCGGAGGACCAGGGGTTGGAGGGGTTCAAGGATGTCCCCGTCGAGGTTTTCGGCGAGGCGTTGCTCACCGGGTATGGCTGGAGGGAAGGGATGGGAATTGGGAAGAACGCCAAGGAGGACGTGAAGGTGGTACAGGTCAAGGGGAGAACCTCAAGGGAAGGATTAGGGTTTGTTGCCAATGCTTCTGTCACTCCAAGTGGCAACAATTTGAATCAATGAGACCATCATTTATGTAATTTGCAGTTGTAGTATTCACTCCTTAGGGGTGGGTTCTCTAGTCATAGATATATGCCTGACAGAATCAAGGGTCAATTCGTTAGCTATGAGATTGTGTAACTATAGTCAGTTAGGAGTTTACCATTCTGTTACAACAGCTTCTTATTGTTCTCTGTTATAAATACAATATCCATGTAATTTTGCATAATGGGTTTTCTTGATGACAGTAGTATTCTCTCTTTCTCTAATCATAGCTCTCCAAGTTCTCTTTTCTTTGGGTCAATCCCTATGGAAGCTTGATTCCGAAGATCTAGTACGTTGAATCCTTGCTCTGATTCTTGTCCTGTTTCTGATACTAATATTAACTGTTTCTTTTAATTTGACATTTGTTGTTTCCAGCGCTGAATTACAAATGCGGTGGGTAAATACAGTGTTGGGTTCTGATGAGTGATAGTTTCAGATTGTTTTCTCGTGCTTTCAAATTTGAACTATGAATCGGAGAAGAGCTAATGGGTTCTGTTGCTAGGAGTTGAGCAAATCCCATTAGTCACCTTTGACTCCATCCTTTTCTTAAAGCATGTAATTTGGCTAAGCTATACAAGGGATTAGTAGTATAGTGAGGGCACTTTGTGAAAATTCTTTGACCCAGGGCAAAGTGAAAAAAATAGACTCCTAATATACAAATTTTTTGAAATATAAATAATATTAAAATTAAGAGATAGAAAAAATGGGTCTTAACACATAAATTTTTTGAAATACAAATAATATTAAAACTAAGGGATGGAAAAATGGATCTCTAATACACAAAAACTGGGTCCCTAATACATAAATTTTTTGAAATACAAATAATATTAAAACTGAGGGATGGAAAAAAGAGGTCCTACCACATAAATTTTTTGAAATACAAATAATATTAAAACTAATGGATGAAAAAAATGGGTCTCTAATACACAAATTTTTTGAAACACAAATAATATTAAAACTAAGAGATGGAAAAAATGACCCCTAACACATAAAATGGACCCCTAACAAGGATTTTGTTTTTATTTTATTTTTTTAAAAAAATTAATTTTACTTAAACTACCCATGCAAAAAATTTTGGGCCTTGGGTGGGCGCCCTATTCGCCCTGCCTCAGGGCCGGCCCAGAGTATAGTCATGGAACTTGGACTCTTCTTGTAAGGAATTAGGAAATGAGTATTTTTATGAGTTGATGATAACAAAAAAATGATAAACAAATATTGATTATTAACTTATATATGCATGAGTGGTTTATTGAAGTTAAATCCCAACGTTCATTATCATTGTTTCTCTTAAGTCCTTTCTGCAATCTAGATCTGAGAATCAAAAACTTTGGGAGCAAAAAATGTAACAAATATTTGTGAACAAATATATAATTAGAGTTTCTTTTATTCTTAAAACTATCAATCATGGCTAAATGTTTTAACAATTAATTGGGAGCAAAAGACCAACGGTGGCACCTTAGTTGTTATTTTAGTTAATCATGCAATGGAGAAGACTTTGATCGAAAGCAAAATCAACTTCAATAATTTCTCTGTCTCAAAAGAAGTAGTCTTGGATTATCGGTTAGGGTTGGGTTAGAAAAAAAAATAGTTAATCACGCAATATATTTGTAGACCAAATCTATTTCAGCCCAAAGCTTTGATAAAAGAAGCAGGTTTCGGTAATTTTTGTATAAGGAAAAAAAGAAGCTAAATGTTCAAATTAATCCCTAAAAGGGTATAGAGGTTTCTAGTAGTTAGTCCCTAAATTGAAGTAAATTAAAAAAAAAAAAAAGAAGTTCTAAAAAGTAGATGATAGTTAAGTAAATTTGTTGAAGTTGATGGACCAATATCAATTGTAATGCTTAGATATAAGGACTAGATTGTTTTTAATGATAACATGCAAGAATTAAATTGCATTTTAATGGTAACAAAAATTATGCTTGTTTAAGAAAAAAAAAATGTTCAGTGTGGGAAGTTATATATATGGCTTATTGGCAGTGCTAAACTCACCCGTAACAATCTAATTCTAAAATTTAGTGGACTTGATCCATCACTTTGCTTTTGTGATGATAGCCACCACAATATCAATGATGAATCCAGTTTGTTTCAAATTCATAGAAGTCATAATATTAATGATGTGTTTGGTGATGACATGAAATTATGTGCATAGAAACGGAGACAGAAACACTAACAATTCAAGGCTGATCTTATCAACAATGTGTTAGGTAGCATCTTCATTTATGTCAGTGTTGTAGGAAACACAGGAATATCTTCTCTCTTTTTTTGTTACACAGGAATATCTTCTTAAAACTTTATAAAAGTTGCATTTTGAATAAGTTTGGATAAATTTCTAGGCAAACACTTATAGGAAAAAAAAATGAAAATAAATGAGGTAAAAAGAATCAAACTTCTCCCATATGTAACTTAATTTTTTTAGTAGCTCTCTTATTTAACTTGTTCATAAATAGAGGTTTTTCTCAGAAAGCAAAGAGGAGTTTTTGGCTGCTTGGGTGCAGGTTGAGGTTGCAAGCAGAATCTAAAAGATTTAGATTATGGATTGATGATACAAGCTTGTTTCTAGCTATTCAGGGTTCAGGTGCCAAAAGTGTATGGCATAAAAGAATCTTTTGGATTGTGTCCTGATTTGGTTGAATTCTCACGTATATTTGTGCTGCTGCAAGGTTCAAAAGGAATTGCAAGTTTGGAATTTTATACAGAAAAGGAGGTATCTGATAGAAATCTCTGAAGTATGGAATGGTTTATAAGTTTGAGGTGCAGCGCCCTCTTGCTTGCATTCCACCTTGTAGAATATGATGTATTTAGAAAACGGCTTTATGTTTTATTTGCTGGGTGCTGCTTTGTAAATATACATGCATAGATATAATTCATGTGTCTAACTTCACAATACAGAGGATGAGAACAGTTTTGCTGTAGGGATTTGTTTAAAATGTAACCATCATGACTACATTTTACATTCTTAATTGAAACCAAGTAGTTTATGAATTGAAATTAGGGTGCATTTCTGTTGATCATGGAGAGAGGAAAGGCAAGGCAAGGCCAACAATTTAGTAATTCGAGGTCTGGAAATCATGTTCTCCCTTGATAAACTTACCAGGTTTGGCGACTCTTCTAGTAACAGCCTTGAAATCCATGGCATTGCAACTCCATAATCATAGGATTCTGCCTCGTATATGTAGCCATATTAACAGGCTGCTAGAATTTGTTTATTTAGTTTTTCTTGTTTGGGAAATGATTCCCAGAAGTCCTATAACGGTGCCCAGGAATGGGGTGAATATCACACCTTGTCAATTTACTGCATGTACCCTCTCCACTTTTTAATACATTGATAAAAAAGACTGATAGGAACCAACTGATACAGAGAGGTGTTTAACAAAAACTGTGTCAAAGTATTACTGGAAATATCACTCTGCTACAGCAGATTACAAGCTTAATGAAAAGAAATGCAGAAAAAATTACAAAGGTAACCCAGAACCTATCAGAGTATTTTGAGGAACTTTGATTAACCCTCCTTACTTTCTATTCACTCCTCTTTCTACCCCCATAATGGAGTATGATTCACTATTTAGAGAATAACCGAATTCTCCTCCACGTCAGCCACTTCTAGAAACTCTTCCCTCCTTAGATCTAACAAACTTGCTGACTCACCCAAAGGAATTAATCCCCTATGACGTCTCCTACAGTACACTTTTATGGGAGCAGCCTCATCAATTCTCCCCCCTAAAAGACTCACCTTGTCCTCAAGGTGAAATGTAGGAAACTGGCGCATAATAACCGAAGCCTCTTCCCAAGTGTTATCAAAAGAAGGCAAATTCTTCCATCGTATTAAAACCTCCAACTTGTTACTAGGATTCCTGCGCCAATCTACTACTGCATCAGGTTCAACAATCAGCTCCCAATTTGCAGACAGTGAAGAAGGCAACGGCTGAACAGGTACAGACGGAGACAAAGCCTTCTTAAGAAGGGAAACATGGAAAATAGGATGTACTTGGCTGGCAGTAGGTAACTCCAAACGATATGCTGCTAAACCAATCTTTTCCAAAACACGAAATGGCCCATAAAAATGAGGACTTAACTTCTCATTAACACGCCTAGCAATAGATTTCAAACGGTAAGGCTGAAGCTTCAGATAAGCCATATCATTGACCTCAAAGGCAATGTCCCTACGGTGACGATCAGCTTAAGCTTTCATTTTATCCTGGGCTACTAACAAATTCTGCTATAAATCCTTAAGGATTCCATCGCGCTCCCGCAACCAAACTGAGACTTCATCAACAACAGTGGAGGGGTTTTCTTTAAAAATAGTTGGAGGATCACAACCATAGACTGCCTTGTAAGGAGTCATGCCTGAAGAGACCTTATAGGTAGTTTTATACCAATATTCTGCCCAATGAAGCCATTTGGGCCACTGCTTAGGACGACGAGGACTGCAAAAACAACGTAAGTAAGATTCAAGACAGCGATTAACCACCTCAGTTTGGCCATTTGTCTGTGGGTGATATGCAGAAGTGTACTTCAAAGTAGTTCCTGAACATTTAAACAGAGCTGCCCAGAAATTGCTCAAGAAAACTCAATCCCTATCAGAAACTATAGTTTTAGGGAACCCATGCAAACGAACCACCTCTTTAACAAACAACTCAGCAACTTCTTTAGCATTATATGGATGACATAAAGGAAGGAAATGGGCATACTTTGATAACCTGTCAACTACCACAAATACTGTGTCAACCCCGAAAGCCTTTGGTAATCCGCCCACAAAGTCCATAGAAATATCAGTCCATATAGCAGTTGGGATTAGGAGAGGCTGCAACAACCCTGCAGGGGACAAACTCTGAATTTTATGTTGTTGACAAACAGCACAAGTTGCAACATAATCTTGGATAGTTTTCTTCATACCCTCCCAATAAAACAGAGAAAAAAATTCTTTTATAAGTGCGCAAATACCCTGAGTGACCCCCAACTTGAGTATCATGAAATTCCTTGCATATATTGGGAATAAAGCGAGAAGTCTTAGAAACTACCACCCTGCCATTATAGAACAGTCTCCCTTGTTTCAGTGTAAACCCCTCATGATCAACGAACTTAGTGGCTAAATCTTAAATTATGCTTCTTAGTTTAGGATCTTGTTGGATTTCTGTATCCAGATCTTCCAGCAAGGGAAGCTCTACTCTGCTCAGAGCTGCAAACATCATCCTTCTAGAGAGAGCATCAGCAACAACATTTTGTTTTCCAGGTTGGTACTGCACCTCAAAATCGAACCCAAGAAGTTTTGATGCCCATTTTTGTTGTTCCTCTCCTAGAACTTTCTGCTCCAGCAAGTATTTTAGACTCTTCTGATCTGTAATGACTTTGAAATGCCTACCAATCAAATAATGTCGCCACTTCTGAATAGCAAATACAATAGCCATGAGCTCCTTTTCGTATACAGATTTATTGAGATCCCTTTGATTAAATGCTTGGCTGATAAAAGCAAGCGGCCTGCCTCCCTGCATTAAAACAACACCCATTCCTCTCCCTAAAGCATCTGTAACAACAATAAATTCTTTAGAAAAATCAGGGAGAGCTAAAACTGGAACTTTGCACATAGTCTCCTTCAATAATTTGAAAGCAGCCTCTGCTCTTCTCCCCAATTAAATCCATCCTTCTTTAACAACTCAGTCAGAGGTTTAGCTATCCTCCCATAACCCCTCACAAATTTTCTATAATAACCCATGAGACCTAAGAACCCTTTCATCCCTTTAATATTCCGAGGTTTGGGCCATTCTGACATTGCTTGTATCTTTTTAGGATCAGCCTGAACTCCATTAGCAGAAATAACATGCCCCAGATACTCCACTTTCCTTTGCCCAAAACAATATTTTCTTTTATTAGCCTTCAGCTGATGTTTTCTTAAAGCCTAAAAAACATGGCATAAGTGCTGAAGATGGGAACTCTTATCCTGACTGTAAACAAGTATATCATCAAAGAATACAAGAGCAAACTTCCTAAGGAAAGGTCTAAGGACTTCATTCATCAATGACTGAAATGTGGAAGGAGCATTCTTTAAGCCAAACGGCATTACCACTTACTCATAATGGCCTTCGTGAGTATGGAAAGCTGTCTTGGCAGTATCTTCTTCCTTCATACGTATTTGATTAAAACCAGACTTTAAATCTAATTTAGAGAATATACAAGCACACTCTAACTCATCCAGCAACTCCTCAATAACAGGAATAGGAAACTTATCTGGGATAGTCATCTTATTAAGTGCCCTATAATCAACACATACTCGCCACCCTCCATCTTTTTTTTTTACTAGTATGACCGGGCTAGAATAAGGACTAATGCTGTATTTAATCATGCCATTTGATAACATCTCATTTACTATCTTTTCTATCTCATTTTTCTGATAATGAGGATACCTGTAAGGTCTCAAATTGGGGATTTGGCTTCCTGGCTTGAGGTTAATGGCATGATCCTGCCTTCTCTGAGGTGGAAGTTCAGTAGGCTCCCTGAATAAGTCTTCAAACTCAAGCAACAGTTGTTCCAATTCAGGCCATTCACCCACAGAGTTATATAATACAGGAGGATTTACTGGTTCCAGAAAATATCCCTCCCCTTCATCTTGGAGTGCCTTAACTATAGATTTGA
>PYAF01004457.1:66957-100763 GCA_007407185.1 Glycine tomentella
TGTGTTGTTGAATGTTGAATAAAAACAGAAATAAATGCAGTAAAATTGAGTGAAGTTGTTACCAATAGAATGAATGATTGTGGTCCAGCACAATTCCCTTTGATCCCTACCTCTTTCACTTAACTGGTTATCAAGTTTGATTACTTCTGTTTACTCAGAGAATAAATCTTTCCTAGTTTAGTTAATCCCTAATCCCTTAATGAATTAACCCTTTAACCTGAATCGAAAACCTAATCCCTTAGTGAATTCTATCGAGTTAAGCAATTAAAAGAATTTATTATAAGGTTCGGCAGCCATGCATCCCTATCCCTAGGTAATGAACAACTGTTAATTTATTCATGTCAGAAATTAGAATCCCAACATCCCTATTGCGAATCCTAACCCTCAGTACTTAGATAGAATGGCCAATTCTAAACAAGAATAAAACAATGAACAGCAGAATAAATTAAAGCAAACATAATAATCTCATTCAATACTAGTCAAGTTATAGAGGAGTTCACATCGGTTCTTGGCCTAACCACAATATAGAAATTAGCCTGCCATAGGCTTCAAGAACACAAAAGCTATTGAATAATACATGATTTTTCTGCAACCCTAGCCTTGATTCCTGATTTCCCAATGTTTAGAATGCTGAAGTATGAAGTGCAGTGATTCCCAGAATACTTTCTTTAGTCCCAGAGGCCTTGTATTTATAGATAAGTTTAATTAGAGTAACAAAGCCTAAAACTGTGCCAATTTTTGAAACAGATAACTTTAAATCAGGCAACAGGGTCTTCATAGCGCGGAATCCCGTGCTGATTGTGCGGTAGATTCGAATGACTGGCGCTAGTAGCGTGAACCTCCACGCGGATAGCGTGGAGTCCACGAGCTGAAAGGCTGATACTGGGCATTTGGCGCGGATCGCGCGGCGTTTGGCGCTATCCGCGTGGAGCTTTCGAATTGATGACGCAGTTAGCGTGGCTTCTGGCGCGGATTGCGCGGCTTGTTTGTGCTGAAGCTTGGATTTTCTATAATGGCGCGACTCGCGCGGGATCTGGCGCGATCCGCGCGAGACCTTGGATTTGCTTTTCTTCTTTTCTTGTCTTGTTTCTCCTCCTTTTAGCCCTGAAATACAATAATGGTAATGAATTGAGATAAAATTAAACATAATCAATAATTAAACTAATTCTAACCTATTTTCTTAACTATTTAACTACATAATAACCTAAAACTAGCCTAAAACTAAGTTGTGTTTGCAACACATCATTGAACAATGAATATGAATCAAAGAATTAAAGATCAATGAATAAAATGAGAATTGAGATATAAAAACAAAGACACAAGCAATTATACTGGTTCACTCCAAAACATGAAGCTACATCTAGTTTCTTCCAACCAACACTAGGTTAGAGTTCCACTATTATAAAATTTTCAGTTCTTACATGCAGTTACAACATCTTTCCTTTATCAACCCTAGATAAAGATCAGAAATCTAAAACACTATTAGATTCTAAGAGGCAAAGAACTAGAGAACACTACTCTGTTTTTTACACTAGAGAACACTTCTCTAGATACAAGCAAGAACCCACTTTACAATAGTAATCTTACACAGAAATTCAGAACGAAATTTACACGCAACAATTAAGAAGAGAGATAACATGATGATCCAATGAATGAATGCATATGAATTACCAAATCAGGTTGAGAAGAAATCAAACTCAGAACATACTTCTCCTTAATCGATTAAAACAAAAAATTTTACACATTACAGACTTAAGTAATCGATTACAGCTATCTGGTAATCGATTACCAGTAATCTATTACAGATAAATGGTAATATTAAAACAGAAAAGACTTGTCATGTGTTTGTACTGGGTAATCGATTACTTAAGGCTTGTAATCAATTACTCTACCTCTTTCACTTAAAAGGTGCTGAAGTTACATGGAATTAAATTCAACTTGAGACAACAAAAACCAGTCCTTGTTATTCTTGAGTTGGTGTGCTTCTTCATGCTTGTCCAAGTTAGCTTGGATGTGGTCTTGAAGGGCTTGAGTTCTAGCTCTTGTCAAGGGTCCTTTAAAAACTCACCAAAGGAATTGCTTCAAGCTCTCCTTTTAGACCTTTAGCTTGCAATGGACCTCCATCAATTTAGAAAGGCACTTTTTACATCAATTTGAAATTCATCAAACATGCAAATGCAAGCAGCAATCTAATGGCTTCCGACCTTGCAACTGGAGCATAGGTTTCTTCACAGTCAATGTCTTCCTCTTGGATGTAATGCAACCAATCTGACTTTATTTCTGACTATGATGCCACTTTCATCAAGTTTGTTTCTGAAAACCCATTTGGTGCCTGTTGACTTATGAGAAGGAGGTCTAGGTGTTGGTTTCAAAGAAGTCATTTGAAGAATGGACAAAGTCAAGCTTGGTTTTGAGCTTTCAACATGCCTTGAAGCTTTGAAGATTAATTTGTAAAGGAATAAGCATTTCTGGTGATCCAAGTGCATTACATTCACATCATTCATTAAGTCAATTAGTTTGAGTAATAGAATTCACAAGGCATTGATAAATTGGTTAAGTTTTGAATTGAATCAAAGGTTTTTGGAAAAATATGTTTTCTACTGATTAAATCGATTACCCTTAAGTAATAATCGATTATTTTGTTCTTGGTTTATTCTGGAAAACTTTTCAAGAACAATGTAATGGATTACGTATTGGATTAATCGATTATTTTACATTAGTTTACTTATAAACTGCCTTGATGAACTTTTTAATCGATTACCAACAGGCTATAATTGATTACATAGCCTAAACAGAAATAATCACCTTCCTGTCTTAATCGATTACCAAAGTTAGTAATCGATTACATCATATGCATGTGCTTAACATGTTTTTCTGCATTAATCGATTACATAGTTCAAAATGGTTTATGAAGCTTCCTGGTTTAATCGATTACTGATAAGGCTGTTGCTGATATGGTTGGTGTTGCCTTTGATCATTCCAAACTCCATTTACCTGCACAGGGCCAGCACCAACAAGAATAGGGCAAACATTAGATTCATGTTCACCTTGACAATACTCACAGACCACATGCGGTTGGTTGACTGCCACTTGTGCTGCAGAAACTTGTAATCTATCAATCTTTTCAGTCAACTTGGCCAATTGTTATGCCAAAATCTTCTGTTCTGCAAGCATTGCATCATTGGTGGTCAGCTGAATTGGTTCCCTCTTTGGCTGCTGTGCTATGCTTTCATTCTCATTTCGAGCCAAAGAGTTAATAAGCTCATATGTTTGAGCTGTTGTCTTGGATCTTATAGTTCCTCCGGCTGCAACATTAACAATCATACCAGTTTCAGGAGTCATACCATTAAAGAATATACGTACCTACTTACCTACAGGCATATCATATTGTGGACACCTCCTAATTAACTCTTGAAATCTGTTCCACGCAGCACAAAGGGATTCTCGTCCATTTTGAGTAAAATTGGGGATTTCATTCACCAAACGGTTATACTTGTCCATGGAAAAGTATTAAGCAAAGAACCTTAAGACTAAGTCCTCCCAAGTTGAGATGCTATTGGATGTTTGACGGTTTAGCCATCTCAAAGCATGCCCTTTCACAGCAAATGGAAATAAGCTTAGTCTTACTGCATCGTCTGAGACTCCTTGGTGTCTTATAGTATCACAGATTCTGAGGAATCTGTCAATGAAGTCATGTGGGTCTTCAGACTCCTCTCCTCCAAACTGACTGCGTTCCACCAATGCTATCAATGAAGGATTTATGTCAAAGTGATTAGCTTGGATTGGTGGTCTCACAATACTGGAGTTAGGTCTTGTGAACATTGGAGCCAGAATATCCTCCATTAGTTTATCTTCTGGTCGCCGTCTTGGCTGATTAGGTTGTTCTTCAGCCATTTCTTCTTCTGACTCTAATTCTGGAAGTGAATCAAAGTCGAATTTCTCAGCTTCTCTCCTTCTTTGTCTAGCTAGTCTCAATCGGATCGTTCTTTCTATCTCGGGGTCAAACTGTAAATCCTCAGAGCTAGTAGTACCTCGCATAAAAACTTGGAGAAGCGATTAGTAACCAAAAATTTTCAATCACAAGATTAAAATTACTGTAAAATCTGGTTGCCAATCCCCGGCAATGGCGCCAAAAACTTGATGGACGATAAATACGGCAAGTGCACCGATCGTTTTCAAGTAATAAAGTCAGGTAAGTGAGTATCGTTCTCCACAGGGATTGGGGTAATTCCACAGTAATACTAATAAGTGTGATTGAATTAAAACAGAAAAATTACGTAAGAAGTGTTTGATTGATTGGTTGTTGAGTGCAAAAACAAAAATTAAGTAAATGCAGTAAATAATTTTGAGAAGTTACCAATGGAAAGATAATTGTGGTCAGGCGCAATCCCCTCAGATTCCTACTCTTTCACTTGACTGGTTATTTAACATTAATGTACACAAATAATAAATCTCTTCTATATTCGTAAATCCTAGATAACTAGCGATTTCACTCTTTAATTCGATCAAGAACCCTAAACCTTTAGCGATTCTATCAAGTTAAGCATTTAGAGAATATATTATAAGAGGTTCCTGTTATTAATTGTTCAGAAATAAGTCTTTCCTAGATTAGCTAATCCCTAATTCCTTAGTGAAGTAACCCTTTAACCTGAATCGAAAACCTAATTCCTTAGTGAATTCTATCAGTTCAAGCATTCAAAAGAACATATCATAGATTCTGCAGCCACGCACCCCTATTCCTAGGTGATGAACAACTGTTATTCTAAACAGTTCAGAAATTAAAACCCCAATGTTCCCATTGTGAATCTTAATCCTATGTACTTAATTGAAGTGATCATATTCAAAAGAATGAAAATAAGTCCAGAATAGAGTAAAACAATTAAAACATATCATTCAATACCAGTCAAATTACAGAGGAGTTATCATCGGATCATGGCCTTCCCACAATAAAATGTTTAGCCAGTCATAGGCCTCAAGAAAATCACAGCAATAATATGATTCATTGTTGTGCAGAACTCAGCTTAATTCTTGATTCCTAGGGTTTTAGAGGATGAATAATGTGTATTCTGGCTATTCTGGATGTCTAGACTCAGTTCAGAGGCTTCATATATATAGATAAGTTTAATTAAAGTAATAAAGCCTATTCCTGTACTAAATCTCGAACCATATAAATTAAAACAGGTAACTAAATCAATATGGTGTGACCCGCGCGCGATCCCGCGCTACCCGCGTGGATTGTTCGAAAGTCTGGCGCTGACCGCGTGACACTCAACGCTAACTGCGCAGCTTGTTCGAGTCAATTGGCTTGCTTTGGTCTTCTGTGGAGTTGTTGGCGCGACTGCGGCGCTGATGGCGCTGACCTCTCGAATAGATGGCGCTGATCGCGTTGGCCTGTGGCTACTGGCGCGAGTTGTTCTAGCTGAATGTCCTGGCTTGTTGTCTTTGACGCTAATGGCGTGGATCTGGCGCTGATGGTGCCATGCTTGCGGCTAATCCACGCTAGTCGCGTGGCTTCTCACGTTGGTTGCGTGAGGTCTTCGAGACTGTGGCCTCCAATCATGCACTTAGCGCGATCCGCGCGGATGCTGACGCGAGTAGCGCGACACTTAAAATCTTGTTTTCGTCTTTTTCTTTGCCTTGAACTCCTCTTTTGGCCTGAAAATGCTCAATTGGTATTGAATTGAATTAAGAACAATAAAGTAATAAACTTAATAAATTCTAAACTATTTTCCTAATTATTTAAACAAAATATAACCTAAAACTAGCCTAAAACTAGGATGTGTTTGCAACACATCAATTACCAGAATCCGTAATCGATTACACAGTGTATTTCAAGTTTATGAAGCTTCTTGTCTTAATCGATTACCAGAATCCGTAATCGATTACAAGACGGAATAATCGATTATTCTGTCCGTTTCCCATATCCAGACTTCTGTAGAACACTTTAATCGATTACATGGTTGATTTAATCAATTACATAAGTGAAATAATCGATTATTGGGCGCGTTTAATCGATTACTGACAGTTACAAAATGTTATAAATAGAACCCTTGCTCAGCTGTTTTTGAAACTTGATCAATTCGTATTCTGAACATACATAAGCTTTCTAAACACATTCTTAGTGATTTTCTGGGTTCTATGAGTTCTTGCTTTCACTAAAACACTTATGGGTTGTTAAGTGATTCTTGAAGCAAGAAGATTCTTTTCAAAGGTTAAGGAAGGAGATGCTCTAAGCTAGTTTTCATTATTCAACCTGGTATATTCATTCATATGCATATCATTCACTGGATCATCAGGTGTTTTCTTTCCTTAAACTTTGTGGTTGTAATTCTTTTCTGAGTTTGTTTTGTATTGTCTATTGTAATTGGGTTTCTTGCTTGTAAACTAGAGATAGTGTTTCTCTAAGGGTTGTGCTAAGTAGTGTTCTCAGTGGGTTTGTATCTAAGAATCTAATAGTGTTTTAGATTTCTGAACTTTATCTAGGGTTGATAAAGGGAGACTTTGTAATTACTTGTAAGGACAGAAAATTGCAATAGTGGAACTCCATTCTAGTGTTGAGTGGAAGAAAACTGGATGTAGCTTCATAGTGTTTGAAGTGAACCAGTATAAATCTTTTGTGTTTTGATTCTAATCTTTTTCTTGATATATTTTGTGTATCTTGATTGTTTTTGCTTTGCTTATCAATTCAATTTTGAGCTATTGGATACCTTGGGCTGAGCATTTGATTGAATAAGGATTCTTGGTTTCGAAATTGATAAAGATCCTAAAGGGAAACTCTGATTTTGTCTAAGAAATTTTTAATTTACCAAGCCTAACCAATTCACCCCTCCTCTTGGTTAAGTGTGAAGTGTTCCTATATTTTACAATTGGCATCAAGAGCTGGTTCTTGAAAGTTACTCAAGATCACTTTTCTCAAAAATGAATACTTCACAAATAACCTTCAAGGAAGGTGCTTCTTTAAACAGACCTCCTTTGTTTGAAGGGGAGCATTTCAGTTTTTGGAAAAATAGGATGAAGATCTTTACTCAATCTAATGATCCATGTGCTTGGAATGCAAAAATAGTTTTTGTTTTGAAAAGAGATCTTAGTTTGTTTCCTCTTTTGACAAGCATCACAAAGTTTGTCCTTTTCAAACTTGAGTTTAGGTAAACCAATAACTAAATGCTTCCTTATGAGCTTGTTCATGTGATGCATGTTAATGTGACTTGCTCTTCTGTGCCACAACCATGGTTCATTAATCTTACTTACTAAGCAGTTTATATTATGAATGAATGCATGCTATAGCAAGCAAGTAGATGTTCCCTTTCATTTTTCCTACATGGATCACCTCACCAGTTTTGTCATCACATATCAATCAACAATTATTATTAAAGGATACCTTTAATCCTTTATCACAAAGTTGGCTTATACTCAGAAGATTATGCTTTAGGCCTTCCACATAAAGCACATTTCTAATTTTGGTTTTGAAGTCGTGACCAATATTGCATTCTCCTATTATTTTTCCTTTATTGTTGTCTCCATAGGTGACAAATCCTCCATCCTTTAAAGTCAAATTGGTGAGCATGGTTTATCATCTGTCATGTGTCTAGAGCATCCATTGTCCAAGTACCATGATGATTCTTTAGCTCTTAGACACATTTACAACAATCAAATCAAGTAGCAAAGAAAGGTACCCAATTAAGGTTGGGTCCATAGGGGTTATCTATTTTTTTTTCTTAGGAACCCATATGCATTTTCCATTAGGCACATAGAACCTCCAGCATAACACTTGTGAGATGTGTGACCCTTCTTCATACAGTAATGACATGTTACAAATTTTGATTCTCTTTCAAAATGACTCTTTTTAGTATGCTTTGTTTTTTAAGGTATTTTTCTATTCATCTGTTTTGGGGGTACAAACTTGGTGTTTTGAGAAGGTTTTGTTTGATGTTTGTAACCTAATCCAGATGTATCACCAACATACTTTTGCACACTTAACATTTGATTCAAACTACATTTCCCTAGACAGAGCTTTTTTAAGAGATCTACCAAGTATGAGTTTTCAGTTTGTAAAGTCATGCATTTTTCAAGGTGGCTCTTTTTGAATTCATCAAACTCTTTTTGCAAAGCTTTGTTCTCATTGACTTTTGAAGAAGAAAAGACACACACACACCCATTTGCTTTGTAGCTTGAAACAATTTTCTCATTTTCTTCTTTCAAGTTACAAAGTTCAACTTGCATTGAAGTTAGTTTTGTGGTATGCCATCTAAGGTTACCTTTGAGTTTATTGTTGGAGATTGCAAGTTTTTGAGCTTCCTCATGCATTTCATTAAAAACATCAACTAGTTGATCAAGTTTAGGATATACTTTTGATTCATCACTTGAGTCATTTTCATCAATTGTTGAAGTTAGGCAAACATTTGCTTCTTCATTTTCACTTAAAGATTCAGAAGTTGTTGATGCATTTGCTTCCCATGCAATGCAAGCTCTCTTTGATTTCCCATCTTTCTTAGCTTTCTTTGAAAACAATATAACAACACACAAGAACAAAGAGGGGGGGTGAATTGGTTGATCTTGTTCTTTTAAAAAATTCTTTAAACAATCAAAGTAATCAAGATTGTATTACAAACAGTCCAAGAAATCTCCGACCAATCAAACACCACTGCTCAAGAATGCAATCAACAAAAACAACTTTTACTGTTGAATAAGAAATGTTGCACCAATGAATGAAAAATTATGACAGCAAGAAAAGATTAGAAAAAAGTAGTTAATACAAAGATTTATACTGGTTCACTTCTCACCCTTGAGAAGTTACATCCAGTTCTTCCAACTGCAAAGGTTAGAGTTTCATTAATAACAAATTGTTCTTACAAGCTTTTTACACAACAACTCTTAATCACACCTAGATTAAGAACGAGACTTCTAACACACTTAGAATCTCTTTGATCAAGACATAGAGAACACCTACCCCTACTCTTTCCTCTAGGAAAACCTATCCTAGAAAAGCCTTAAGAGACCTATTGTTATTAATACACAAAAAGAAACTCAAAAGAATTCACAACAAAGTGTAAAGAAAGAAACCACATGATGATCTAGTAATGATGTATGCAAATGATTTACCAGACTTGAACTAAAAGGTGGAAGAAGCTACTTTAGAACTTTCTTTTCAACACTTCTTTTGAAAGCTTGCCCAAGAAGAAACCCTTCTCTGAAATCTTTGAATCTTGAGGATTGTGGGACTTAACAGAGTTTAGCACTTGAAATCTTTTCTTGCTTTAGAAAACTAATCAAAATAATTTGTAATTTTGTTATAGTATCTTTTCAAAATACCCAATAGTTATTTATAAAAATCTTTTGTAACTGTCAGTAATTGATTAATTCACTAATGTAATTGATTATATTGTAATTTAATGGATTAAAGTGTTCTTGAACTTTTTGGAAAAGATTTATGAACAATGTAATCGATTATTTTGCAATGTAATCGATTATCACAAGAAGTTTATGTTTCAAATACGCGCCAAGTAATCGATTACAACAATATCGTAATCGATTATCACATGAAGACTTTTCTGTGACTTTGTGTTTTGTAATTGATTAACATACTTTTGTAATTGATTAAAGTGTTCCTCAAAGCTTCAGTAATAGATTACCATTTGCTAGTAATCGATTAAAGTAGAGAAAAATTATTTTTCCAAAAGCTTAAACATTGAACACTTTTGCTTTTTATGCAATCATGAAAACTTTATGTTTTAGAAAACCTTTTTCACAAAACTTATGTTTTTATGAAAACATGGATGCAAAAACATGTATGAGCTTTATGCAAAGGATCATTAGGAAGTTTCATCACATACACAAATTACAACTACCAATCAAATTGATTTGGCATGTAAAAATAGCCTAAACACTTTGTAGACTTTGAGACTTAACTTCTTGATCCTCTTTAGCTCCCCTTGACTTTAAAATTCTTTTCACCTAATTGCTTCTTCAAATATATTGGAATTTAGATTTGATGTGGCCTTGTTTTCCACATTTAAAGCAGTTATAGTTGGTATTGTTGTTGTTGTCATTCTTTTTATTGAACTTGGTGAACTTTTTGTTCTTGTTTTTCTTCATGAACTTGCCAAACCTTTTGACAATTAGGTTCAGATTCTCATAACCTTCATCTCCACTTGAATCATCATCTTTCTCAACATTTGAGGATGCAACTTTCAAGGCTATGCTTTTTTATTTTTTTCTGCATCTTTTGCATGTGTTAGTTGAGACATTTCTAATTCATATTCAAGTAACTTACCAAAAAGTGCAGCCATAGATATCTTTGATAGATCTTTAGATTCTTTAATCAATGTCACTTTTGGTTGCCATGATCTTGTTAAACATTTCAAAATCTTGATGTTGAGTTCCTCTACATCAAATGTTTTGTTAAGACCAAGTATATGATTGACAATGTGTGTGAATTTGGTTTGGAGTTGAGAGATGTTTTCTGATGTGTTCATCTTGAATATCTCATACTCATGGATCAGGGCATGTTACCTTGATCTTCTAACTTCATCTGTTCCTTCATGAGTAATTTCTAGCATTTCCCACATCTCCTTAGCACTCTTGGACCTAACAGTCCTGAAAACTTCATCAAATGATAATGCAGAGGTTATCATATTCTTTGCTTTAAAATCTTATTGAACTATCCTCCTTTCTATGTTTGTCATGTCATCCCATTCTTTGAAAATCTTTTCATTATCAACAGTTTTACTGGATATCAAAGGACCTGTTTCTATTGCATTTCATGCACTGGGGTCATTTGATTGAATGAAAATATGCATTCTATTTTTCCAAAAGCTGAAGTGTTCTCCCTCAAACATTGGAGGACGATTGAGGGAGGCATCCTCCTTGAAGGTAATTTGTGTGATATATATTTTATTTAAAACAAAAATAGTGATTTTGAGTAACACACAGAAATATGCTCTGATACCAATTGAAAACAGTATGAACAACACACAAGAACCAAGAGGGGGTGAATTGGTTGTTCTTGGCCAATTAAAATTTCTTAAACAATCAGAGTTAAAAAGATCGTATCACAAAATAATCCAAGAACACTTTCAATCAAACAAACACCAGTATTTAAAGAATGAAAACAAAACGTTTTCTGTTGATTGTGAAAAGATATAGCAACGAATGATAATTAATAACCACAATAAAAGATAAAGATGAAGTAGTCAATACCAATATTTATACTGGTTCACTTCTCAACCTAGATAAGCTACATCCAGTTTTTCTAACCAAATAGTTAGAGTTTCACTATTAACAATCTGTTTCTTACAAGCTCATACAATCACTCTTTATCAAACCTAGATCCAGAATAGGAAATCTAACTCACTTAGGCACTTAGTGATCAAGATATAGAGAAAACCCTTCTCTACTCTTCCCTTTAGAAACACCTATTCTAGACAAGCTTAAGAAAAACTCTTGCTATATTTACACAAATAGAAATTCTAAAAAGAAATTACAAACAATTTGTATTGAAAGAAACCACTTGACGATCCACTACAGAAGAATGTAAAAGATCACCAAACTGGAATCAAGGTTGAAAGAAAACTATCTAAGAACTTTCTCTCCAAAATATTCTTTAGAAACTTTGCCCAAAAAGAAATCCTCTCAAAGAATCTTGAAGCTTGAGGATTTGAGGGACTAACACAGAATAACACTTTGTATCTTTTCTATCTTCAGAAGCTTATGAAAATCCTTTGATATTTCGTGGTGTGTATTTTTTTAAAACAGACTTCATCTATTGACAGAAATTGTTGTAACTGTTAGTAATCGATTAATTCACTAATGTAATCGTTTAATTCACTTATGTAATCGATTAATTAACTCATGTAATCGATTAAAGTGTTCTTGAGCTTTCTGGAAAAGACTTATGAACAATGTAATCGATTAAATCGTAATGTAATTGATTATCATAGGAAGTCTTTGTTTAAAAACGTTGCCAAGTAATTGATTACCACCATGTCGTAATCAATTATCACAGGAAGTCCATTCTATGATTTTGTGTTGTGTAATCGATTACCATAATCTTGTAATTGATTAAAGTGTTCTTAAACCTCAAGTAATAGATTACCACTTGCTGGTAATCGATTAAACTAGTGAGAAAATATTATTCCAAAACTTAAACGTGGAACACTTGGTTTTTTAATGCAATCATGAAAACTTTATGTTTTAGAAAAACTTTTTCACAAAACTTATGCTTTTATGAAAACATGAATGAGCTTTATGCAATGGATCATAGGAACTCTAATCTTAGACATACACAAATTACAACTACCAATCAATTGAATTGGCATGTAAAAAGCTGAAACAATTTACTGCCTAAGAGACTCAGCTTCTTGATCCTCTTGAGCTCCCCCTGACTCTAACAGCATGGCATGCCAAAGACTCTTCTCTTCTCCTTTTCCTATTCATATCTATTTTTTTACCTTTTACTTGCATGCTACACAACCCAAAAAGGTTGAATGAAAAATTTGTTCTATTGGAATATGTCTGAATCCAAGAATTGAGTATGTTATGTATACGTTTGATGGCAGACAAAAGTTAATTAATTAGTTATGAAGGGATAGTTAACGAAACTGAAACAACATATTTTGTAGAGTTCCAAACCGACATGTAACTCCCAAGAACAAAGTTCGTTATTTATGTCCTTTCTTGTGGTGCCCTTTTTCAGTATCACATATGCATCCAATATATATATATATATATAATATAATATATAATATATATAGCTTAGTAAGTAATTTTCAACCCAAATCTATCTTTATGTTTTTACAAAACCAGAGGATGGCAATGATATCAGGGGACTATTTTTATGATCTTATCTCTATGTCTCTTTCCGCACCTTTTCTTCTCGCCTTTCCTTTAAATCCTCCCAACTCTCATCTTCCCCTTTTAATCCTTCCCAAGCTGAATATGTAATATCTTGGTTTTAAACATGTAATTAAGCCTTGATTAAGCTTATGATTAAGTATAATGATTATGATTTTAGATCCCTAAGAGAATGAGCTTGAGAAAGCAAGTTATAGGCAGTTCTGCCCTGCGGCGCTAACAGCGTGGGAACGGCGCTAGTAGCATGGGCTGGCCGAGAGTATGGCGCTAGCAGCGTGGGAACGGCGCTATTAGCGTGGGATGGCCGAGAATATGGCGCAATCAGCGCGAAACCTGGCGCGAGCCGCGCGAGATCGACGGGTTTGCTTTTATAAAGCCCATTTTGGGCTGAAGGAGAGAGAGAGAAGAAAGAGGAAGAGAGAGAAACCTCCATTGACGCGTTTTGAGAGCTTCATGTCTTCTTCATCTCTCATTTAAACACCCTAGACCCAACTGAGAAAGTGATCAGAGCCCCGAGAGGAGAGAACCCTTGAGAGCTCGGAGTTTAGAGTCAAAAGAGGTCGTGATTGAGCGAGCTACCTTAGGGAAAGTGATTCCCTGGTGCTTCTGAACATTATAGAGGTAAGAAACTCGAGCTCTAACCGTTGGTTCTGTGTATTGGATTTCGGGGTTTTGGGGTAATCTTGAGGGGTGTTTTTGGAAGTGTTAGAGCCGTTATTAGGCTCGGACTCTGTAGAGTCTTATGCTCAGAGGACTGTTCTGAGGAGTTTAGAGCCTTGAATTATCATTACTGATGAAGTTTGATTTTGGCTCTGAGTCAGTATGAGCAGAGATAAAAGGTTGACTAGTTGACTAGTCTGGACCTTAGAGCAGTTGACAAAGTTGCTCATGAGATGATATAGATGACATTGACCGGTTGAAACTGGTGATTATGAGAAGGTTGGTTTTAGGCTATTGTAAGCAGAGATATGCTTGATAATAGCTGGATCAGAGTCCTTGTGGAGACTCTGTAGCCTTGTATAGGCTGAGAGAGATCCTAGTGAGGGTCTGAGGATCACTTGTAAAATGATTGAGTTATGTTTATGGAAAGGATGGGAGTTTCCTTTCGTTTGAACGGTTTAGAACCGTATCTGATATGTTATGTCCTTGTTTTTCTGTAGGACGTGAGCTTGAGAGCTCTGGTGGTGTTGACCACGAGGCCGGGAGAGCCAGTGAGCTGTCTAGAGTAGGTAAGCTCTTGGTTCTTGGTTGTGTATCCTCTGCTGTGTTCCACCATATACCCAGTGGGGTTATGGTTCTGATGTGTGTGTATGTTAGCAGAGGAATGATGTATAATGCTATGATTGACTGATGAGTGTGATTTGAACCCTGTGAAAGGGTATTTGATGTCTGACATGTGGTCTGAACCCTGTAAAAGGGTAACTAATGCTTAATATGTAATCTGAACCCAGAGATGGGTAATTATTGTGTATGGCCATGAGCTGTTAATTGATGATTTGGTCCCCTGAGAAAGGGAATTGATGTGTATGGCTAGAGTTGATTGGTAGCATGTTTGATTAGATATAAAACTCGAGAATGCATGCTGTGATTGATTGATATCCTATTGTAGTAGGATAGATGACTTGAGATTGAGGAAGATCTGGTGAGAGATGAGCCTGTGATATGGAGGTAGCCTCCTACGTGGAGATGATCCCATATACACAGATGTAGCCTTCCCAGCCAATTGTATTGTGTTAGAGGATGAGATGGCCCTGTGCTACATAGAGGAGCCTCTTGAGAAGAGATGTGCCTATGTTCACAGAGGTAGCCTCACCAAAAGGAGATGTACCTAATATATATATGAGCCTCTTGAGATAGAGATGTACCTATATATTCAGAGGAAGCCTCCGCTAGGGATTCATGCAGGAGATGTGCCGAGTATATAGAGGTAGCCTCCCTGTGAGGAGATGATCCTATATACTTAGATGTAGCCTCTGCATGATGGTTATTGATACTGATGAATGTGTATGAGCTGAGTCCTTGATATTGGATGATTCTTTGAGATGATAGTACATTGATTGCATGTACATCGATTGAGTGATTCGTTGATATGGATACTCATGTTATGATTATGTGGTGATGTTATTGTGAGTGTGTGGTGCATGAATACAAGCCATGAGCTTGTTCTGGTTTTCATTGATAGATGGATATATATTGACTGTATATGTATTGATTATTTGTGACTGATGTTAATGATGAGGATAATTATGTGATATGTATCTGTGGTCAGTGAACCAGGGGAAGGAAATACCTTCAAGGGCCCTGAGTTTACTGAGATTTTATATCTCACCCCGTTGGTGGGATTTATGATGCAGGTGATTCATCAGAAGTAGCAGATAGATCCCAAGGCAAGAAGCATATGCAGGATTAGCTACTGACGGACACCTTAGGCTAGAGGACATGAGCATGTGGCTCAGATGTTTTGTGTTTTGTATTTTGATGTACCCTGAGGGGATAGTGTATAGTTTTGTATTGCACAGAGAAACTTATATGTATATTCACCATATTATAGTGTACAGTGCTGATGATAGTGACCCTTTGGTTATGTCACTCATGTTTATGCTTCCAAACTGCTTAAACTCTGATTGTTTATATGATTGATTGTGGTTTATGTTTGGTAATGACCCTGATTAGAAAATTGGGGCGTTACAGAATATGCTTTAATTAAATAAAACCAAAATATTTTCAAAGAAGAAGTTTCATTTGAAGATATTAATCAAGATCTGGATGACTGGAAGATTCCCATGATTCCAGAAAACAAACTCTACAAACCTGAAGAAAAATATTTTCGTAAATCTGATTTCATAATTCGGACTATTGAGACTAATATACGTCTTAAATCTAATTTTGATGAAATTAAACTTCTTTCAAATGGTTCCTTAAAACTTCACAAACAAAAATACAGTTTTCTGCATATTGGATGTGTTCAAGTTGCAACCAAACCTTTAGGAATAGGAGGATTAAACACCTCAATTCTTTTATGCCTTAGAGATTCCCGTCACAATCAGTTCATCGATTCCATTTTAGGCAGAGAATAAAGAAGAGCTGGATTGACTTACGGAAGCGTAGAAACCAGCCTTAGTAATGGACCAATCTATTTCAACTTGTTATCCTGATAGGAATTTCATCCTTGTGGATGCCAACATTCTAGATGTCTTAACCATAGATGTCCAGCTTTATGGTCTTGATATGAAGGCTAGATCCATCCCAGTTAATATCATCTATCGAGTTCAATACAAGGTAATGAACTCGTGTATGTCCAGGGTTCTCAAGCCTAGGAAGACTGGAGAAACTACTTTGTTTCTCACAGACACAACCAAGGCTTAGGTTGTGATTCTGAAAGTCATCAAGTGGGAAGACATCAAGGTCCCTCAAAATTGGGCCATGGATAAATTAAAAATAGAATGAACACTTATGCAAATAACCAAGAGGGGGGGTGAATTGGTTTTACCTCAGAGTTTTTAAAATTTAAAAAAAAATTTAAACACAGCGGAAGACTTTGAAAGAAGGATCGTATCTTAACCAATTAAGAAATCTATCTTTTGAAATCAACTTTTATCTCAATCAACCCACTCTTGAGCTTCAACCAATCTTGTGATGTAAACAAATATAATACTTCAAGAACAATATGAATATGAACAGAAAAATACAATTACACACAAGATTTATATTGGTTCACCTCTCAACCCTGAAGGCTACATCCAGTTTTACTTCTAATCAGCCTTGATTAGAGTTTCCATTATAACAAAATGAATATCTTTACAAGCAAACACAGATCTCTTTTACCCACCCTAGGTAAAATTCAAAATCTAAACCTATAGACTTCTCAAAAGATCTAAGAACCAGAGATCCCCTCTCTGTTCTATCCACTAGAAACCTATCTAGCAATGCTTTAAAGATACAAATTGTTATATGGACAAACAACAACAAAACAATCAATTTCTAAACAATACAACAATGAAATTGATTCAAGAAAGATATCACCTGGACATCCTCAGTGAAATGAATGAATTTAAATGATCAAACCAGACTGAGAATGAAACCATGATCTTTCTTGATGAAATCTTTTGACAAATAGTGCTTCAACACAAGCTTCTCATGAAATATGTGCCTCAACAAATGAGATTCTTCATGATTCTTGAAACTATTATGAATGAATGTTTCTAATGTGCCTTGGTGCTTTTGAAATCCTCAGAGAGTGTTTACAAGGCTTTTTTTCGAAAACTCATAAACTCTTATGTCACTTAATGAGTTACATCTATTTATAAAAAACAGAATTGACTGTCTGTAATCGATTATTCCGTAAGTGTAATCGATTATTTTAACTCATGTAATCGATAAGATTCTAAAATAATTGATTAAAGTGTTCGTTTGAAATCTGGAAAAATTCTCAAGAACAAATAATCGATTAACTCATGTCGTAATCGATTATTCCAGGAGGTGAGGATTTTCAGATACACTGACGTAATCGATTAATGCCTCAAATAATCGATTATCACAGGAAGTGTGAAAAACTCATCAATGCATATTTAATCGATTACAACAATCTGGTAATTGATTAAACCAGATAAAATTTCTTCTGAAAATTATGCAGATGCACATATAATCAATTAATCCGTCAAGTAATCGATTATCACAGAACGACTTAACATAGTCAGCCTAATATAATCGATTACAAGAATTTGGTAATCGATTAAAGTGTTCATATGATAATATGCAGTTCTGTAAACATGCAATTAATCGATTAAATATGATCAGTAATTGATTAAAACAATGAAAAACACTTTTTTGTAAAAACTTCAATGCTTTAATGTCATGCCAAATGAATCATGTGTTTTATGTGACTTAGTCATGAATTAATGAATGAATGTATGCATGACTTAATCAACCTATGTGAGGAATAAGAGATTTTATCTTTCTTGAACCGGGCTTTTGAACAAAATACATATGCCATCAATTTGAGTGGACATGTAAAATCAAAACTTATGATTATCTAGACTTGATTCTCCATGATCTTCCTCAACATATTCTTCATCATATCTAACAGGATAGAGTAGCTCCAACAAAACCCCAAACCACACCTAGCTTCGAGTCTGTCAAGCAGTATGACTCTGGAAGAGTTGAGATCACCTTTAATAGATCTAATTCCTTCAATACGGCTAGATAATCTTTTACCAGAGATTCTAGATCTAAAATGTTTGGATCTATTTTCTCTAGGAAATCTTTCTCTACTGCTCCAAGTGGAAGTAGTAGTAGAATCAAGCTTCAGGGTGTAGAAACCTCGTCTTCCATTCCTCAACCTATTTATCATCAGGAAAATAATGAGGAAGAGTCTATATCTATCCCCTCTCCAACCTTCTCATCCATGCAAGATTATGAAGTTATCCATGATTAATAAGACCTGCATAGATTATGAAGCCCTTAAGCTAGATTTCGACTTTGAGGAAATGACTCCTCAAAGAGAGTGGTTTCTTAGCCATTACAGGGATAGTAGTATTATTCCTTTCTTAATCTAGTTAAGTCTCAAATCTTTTTCTTTGATCGGTTTAATTCTTATGCAGCTTACCATAAGATAGATTACCCTTTCTTAGAACCAAACACCATTAGTGTTATCACTAAGTATGACCTTAAGGATGGCCAGATAGTTAGATCTGAGTTCCTTCCGTCGACCAAGTTTATTCTTCCTAATGTCAAGAACGAAAAGCATGGTCACATCTATGCCTCACCCTTTAAGTCTAGGGATGAATTTGAACCTATAACTCCCAAGGATATTAAGAACCTTATGGAGCAATCTAATTATACCAACAGGTACCTCCAGTCTATAGGAGAAAAATTAGGGGGAAAACCCAATCTTAGTATAGAAGCCAGTACTTCTTCAGCTAAAATCATTCAAACCCCTATCTTTAAACCATTTAGGATGACTGATAAGCTTAGGAAAGAGTTTGCTAAACTTAAAGCTTTCAACCAACCCAGTCACCCTTCAGAAGAGTCTAAGGAAAAACTTGAGGGATTAACTTCTATAATCATTCAAGATACTCCTCAGACTTCTCAAGAAGCTCATTCTAGACCAACCCTCACCAGAGCTAGATCTAGGGTGTAACACCTTAACTCGCAATCTTGTTATTATTGATTTTTAATGAAAATTCTTTTCAACTTACTTAAGAGTATCCAGTTGAATATAACAAAATTTTGCCAATAACTGATACTCCAAGAAAATTTCATTACTGAGTAATATTTATAAATCTAAAGTAATATATAATAAGATTAAAAACTGACACTGGTTCTATTACATAGTACAACTAATTCAAAACACTCTGTAACAAAAGAATCGATCTTCAAACATATCATCTTCAAACAAAATCCTCTTCTTGTAAATAGCTAGTGGTCTCTCTTTGTTGTTCATCTGCTCGCCCGAATAAAATCAAGGTCATAGCAGGTGTCAACCACAGACACAAAGTACAGGGTAAGTTTATGATAAACATAATTTAAGCAACAGAATATATTCAATATGCAGATATTCATAACAACATCCTCAAAGATGCATGATTCTCTTAGATTCTTATCATGATGCATGATTCTCTTAAACTCTTATCATGTGGTACCAACAGTCAAGATAGCCCCATCCCAGTGGCACAGAACTGAAATGATCAGTCAGGATACCACAGTGTTGCAATAGGATTCTCACCCACACTTCATGTGATCATCATGGGTGGTGTGATTTCCCCACTGCCGAGTCACCCCCCAGCTCAGACTCCTCTTGTCTAAACGCTCAAACTCAGTTCCTGCAGCTATCTGACACACCTCCTCTCTGAGGCAACTCTTATACACACCTCCACTCTGAGGCAACTCTTATGCACATGAGACACATGAATCTGATTCACTTAATGCATAAATCTTTTCATTTTATCAACTCATATTTATTTTCAACATCAGTCTTCAATCACTGTCTCATATACTTTACTCAGAAATTCAACATAAATCAAGTACAGAACTCAGCTTGATACTCATGTACAGAAACTCAACATATCATTCATGTACAAAGATTCATAGAAACACTAAACAACACATAAAACTTCATTCAAGCACTCAATCATGTAACTATAACTCAAGTCCAACAATTTCTCAGATACAAGTCATACTATACAGAAGTTCAAGCATTTATTCAAACACAAACAACACTTAAACTATCTTTATCATAAAACTTCCCCATACATACCTTATAACCTCTTAATAAGCTTGTCTTTCTCTTCCTAAAGGTGCTATCTTTACACGTGATTCTTCAAGGGGGATTGGAGTCTCTTTATGCTTTTGAAAAGGAAGGATAAAAATGAAATGAAAGAGATAAGAGGAGAGTAGTTCACGTGAAGGTGGGTAGAAAGGAAAACTTGAAGAATGACTTCCACTTAAGGCCTTTCTCCCTTTATATAGAGTTTGAAAAATAATAAAATATTCAAGTACATTTCTACCCTTCCTAGCTAGTTACTCCCATTTAGTTTCATTAGGACTTAGTTTCATCTCATTCCATTCCATCCTAACCAAGCTCATAATGACTCTTGCTAAATATCTTCCAACTTTACAAAAATCTTCTAAGCCATGATGACTCCTTTATAAGTGTCCTACCACTTGTCATGTGTCATGAAGCTTATCTTCTCTTCTTTAATCTTCACGTGAATCACCAAGGAATAAGAGAAGATTTTTCTTCTCTTCATTCCATCTTGTACACATGTCTTTCAAGGTTATAATGACTTCTTATCCCTTCATCAATGGTGACTTACAAGTGGCTAGATATTTCTTAAACCTTCATAATTGCACCTTATCACTTTAATTTATGAATCTTAAGATATTTTTCTACTTATCATCTCTTTATTTCCTTAAAGAAAAGAAAATTGTGTGGTTCTCCTTGTGTCCATATGTCATCTTTTATGAAGAAGAAGAATTCAATTCCATCATGACTTCACACATGGCATTCCTTAAGAGGAAGTAAAGTTCAATTTTAACTCTTCTACCTAAAGATAATATTAAATAATAGAACTCTAGAGTTTTTCATAAATTGACTTCAATTACAGCATAAATTGCTCACAAGCAGTCTATACAGAGTGCTACACAGACCTTACATACAAGACTGATCTTATCTTAATTCAGATTGGTCCGTTCTACTTCTAACCATCAAAATTACTAAACCATCTTATTGAATAAGTCTATTCATCCTACAGTTAAAAGAAAATTCCACAGATTCTATTTATCATTTTTCCATATTTTTCTGATGCTTGAATTCTCCTGAATAAAATTTAAAAGTTATTACCGTATAAAATTCATAGAAATCCTATTTTGAGGCTTTCTGTCACTAAAAGTATTTTGGTAATCTGTCATCCAAGGGCACTTTGTAATTTCATCAAGCTTTCACAAAATATCAAAGGGTGTCTTGGTAATTTTAGCCTCAAGGGTACTATGGTAATTTGTCACTCACCCTAGGGGTATGATTGTAATTTTCTCAACAAAATATCTAAGGGTATTTGTGTAATTTTGGCTCAAAGGTATTTTTGTAACTTCCACTTTAAAATATCTAACCAAAAATATCCAAGGGCATTATCGTCATTTTCACCTCAAGGGCATTTCCGTAATTTCTACTCCAAAGGATGGGTAATATGGTCATTTCTCTTCAAACATTTTTATAATATCTCTAATTAATATTTCACCCAAATAATTTAAATATAGACCAATCAAATCTCACATAACCTAACACTCACATCAACAGTTGCACAAGAATAATTCATACAATTTATATTTGCAGTTATTGAAATTTCAGGGTGTTACATAGGCATGAAGCCCAAAAGGACAAAGATAAGGAAATCAATGTCCTTAACCAAGATGGGTCAGAAAATGGTAACTCTGACTCAAATAGATCAACGCAGATTAATCCTATTAGAAATTAGCCCAACTGGAAGCAACCCTCCAAGCTTTATTATAATAGGGCAACCGCTCCTGATCTTCTCCTAGAAGAAAGAGAACACTCCAAATCCTTTAATGCCAACCACATCTATGAATGGAACATAGATGGCAAAAACAGAGTACCAAATCCTCAATATCCTTCAGCAAATGACCATGATTGTTACAGCCTAGGATACATCCCTTAACTGCACGGAAGCAGTTATTGTAAATATTTTAGTTTCAGGTTTCACTGGACAACTAAAAGGCTGGAGGGATAATTACTTGTCCGAGGAACATAAGATTACCATCCAGAGTGTTGTCAAAATAGAAAGTGATGGTACAATATTAACCCAAGATGGTAAACCTATTCCTGATTCTGTCAACCAGTTAATCTTTACCATAGTTCAACATTTCATAGGTGATTCCAGTCTTTGGAAAGATAGATCTGCCAAACTCCTTTCCAATCTTAGGTGTAAGACCTTAGTAGACTTTAGATGGTATAAGGATACTTTCCTCACTAGAGTCTTTACCCATGAAGACAGCCAAGAGCCTTTTTGGAAAGAAAAATTTCTTGTTGGTCTTCCAAAATCTTTAGAGGATAAGGTTAGAGATAAGATCCGTAGTCAGCATACGAGATTCCTTACAAGCAATTAGGTTACGGTAAACTTATTGCTTATATTCAGAAGGTAGCCTTGAAGATTTGTCAAGATGATAAGATTCAGTATTAGCTTGCCAAAGAAAAGGCTCAAAATCGCAGAGATTTGGGTAATTTCTATGGGCAGTTTGGCCTCCCATGCTCCAAGCCCAAGAAACCCAAGAAGCATACCCATAATCCTAATAGACAGAAACCTAAGAAGTCTATTTATCATCGTCATAAGTCAGGAATCCCACCTAGAAAGCTTAAGAGAGAATTCCAGACCAAACCTCTCTTTGATAAGGTCAACATTCCTAAGAAACTTGTAGTCTGTTGGACTTGTGGCAAACCTGGCCATAAAAGTCAATATTGAAGGCTTAAGAAGAAGCTTAGGAACCTTAATCTAGAACCTCTGTTGAAGAACAGATTAATCAGCTCTTAGTAGAATCCTCCTCCGAAGAAGAATCTGATAAGGAAACTTCTGAAGGTCACTCTTCAGAAAATCTAAATCAAATTCAAGAGGATGATTTATCTTCGACTGATAAAGACCGTCCTTCTTCCTCCCAAATCAATGTCCTTACCCGGGAGCAAGATCTTCTTTTTGAGGTGATTAATTCTATTTCTGATCCTAAAGAAAAGAAAAATCTTTTGATGAACCGTCTTCTTCATTTTCTAAATCTAACAACTTATTAATTAACAAGAAGTTTAATCTTAGGGATACTCTGAAAAAGTTTGATAAGAGTATTGTTAAACCAGTAACCCTTCAGGACCTTCAGCTTAAAGGTTAATCAACCGAAAGCTGAAATTCGCATTATTAAAGAACAACAAAATATTCATCAGAACATTTTGAGTGTTCTACAATATGATGATTCAACTGATGAAGAAGAACCTGTTCAAAATAATCAACCTTCTGATAATGATTCTCCAAATGATTCAGTCAGTCCTGATATTCCATCCAAAATTTTTGAGTTAATTAACCAGTTAACAATTCAAAAATTTTATATTAAGGTCAAAATCATTGTTGGAACATTTATCCTTGAGATTGAAGCTCTGTTTGACACAGGGGCAGATTCAAACTGCATCCAAGAATGATTAATTCCGACAAAATATTTTGAAAAAACTTTTGAGCGACTTAGTACTGCTAGTGGTTCTAAGCTTCGCATCAATTTTAAACTTTTAAACGCTTTTATTGAAAAGGATGATTTTAAAGTTAAAACTTCCTTTCTTTTGGTTAATAATCTTAAAAATGCGATTATTTTGGGGACACCTTTTATCAAATCCATCTTTCCCATAACTATTTCAGATAAGGGTATTTCTACTACTTATCTAAATAAATCCATTACTTTCAGATTTCTAAAAAACCCTATTGTTAGAAATTTGAACCCAATCCTTTTTAAGCAAAATCAAATTAATTATCTTAAGGAAGAAATTTCTTATAAGAAAATTGATGATTTGCTTAATCAACCTGTTATTCAGAATCGAGTCCAGTCCTTGGCCAACCAAATCCAAAACTCTATCTATGTTGATCTTCCAAATGCTTTTTGGCAAAGGAAACAACATAATGTTGATCTCCCTTATGAGAAGGATTTCAATGATCGATAAATCCCCACCAATACTCGACCTATCCAGATGAGTCAAGAACTCCTTGTCCATTGCCAGAAGGAAATCCAAGACCTTCTGAAAAAAGGATTAATCAGGAAAAGCAAACGTCCTTGGTATTGTTCTGCTTTTTATGTCAACAAACCAGCTGAAATTGAGCGTGGATCTCCTCGTCTGGTTATCAACTACAAACCGCTCAATCAAGCCCTTCAGTGGATTCGTTTTCCGATTCTGAATAAAAAGGATCTTCTTAATCGTCTTTTTTCTGCTAAAATCTTTTTCTAAATATGACATGAAATCAGGATTTTGGTAAATTCAAATCAGTGAAAAGGATTGTTATAAAACAGCTTTTACGATCCCTTTTAGACAATATGAATGGAGAGTCATGCCTTTTGGATTAAAAAATGCTCCTTCCGAATTTCAAAAAATTGTGAACTTAAAACAATATGAATATCCACAATAACCAAGAGGAGGGTGAATTGGTTTAAACTCGGCCTTTTAAAATTTATTTATCAAATCAGAGTTAAGGATCTTAATCACTTTTAAAACTAAGAATGCTTTTACTCAATCAAATTACTCAGCTCAAGAAACCAATAGCTCAAAACAGAACTTGTTGGGTAATGATTATGAAACCAAGAACAAATGAACAAGATGACTTATAGAGATAGAGATAAAGAAAATCAACACAAGCAATTTATACTGGTTCACTTCACAACAGAAGCTACATCTAGTTTCTTCTAATCAACACTAGATTAGTGTTCCACTATTATAAATTTATGTTCTTACAAGCTTTACAACAATCTCTCATTATCAACACTAGATAAAGAATAGAAATCTAAAACCCTATTAGACTTCTAAAGAGCAAGAACCAGAGAACACTACTCTGTTCTTTCCTAGAGAACACTACTCTAGATCAAAGCTTCAAGAACCCACTTACAATAGCACCAAAAAAACAAAAATTCCAAAAACGAAATTACAATCAAAGATTATGGAGAGAGACAACTTGATGATCCAATGAATGTGAATGCATATGAATTACCAATCAAGGTTGAATAGCAGAAAACATAATTTCATAACATGCTCTCCATTAAACTCTTGAAGTTTCTTGCCCAAAAAAATCATTCAATATCCATGAAGATTAAAGAGTGGGACAAGAAGTTAGTAAACCCAGAAAATCACTTTCAAACTCTTAGAAGGCTTGTGTATACTCAGAAAATATAAAGTGTTCAAGTTAGAAAACAGCCCAAGCCTTCCTTCTATTTATAACAAAATTTTGTAACAACGTGTAATCTATTACACACGCCAAATAATCGATTAAAATGCATATGTAATCGATTAAATTGTCACTTGATCGATTAAAGTGTTCAAGGCACATTCTATGTTTCAACAGTGAACAAAATAATCGATTAAACCTGTAATCGATTAAGTCAAAAAAGTATTGTTTCAGAAAATAGCATGTGTAATTGATTGCAAATAATGATAATCGATTAAAACAGCAAAGCAGACTTTTTCAAATGTCCTATGTAATTGATTACGAATGATGGTAATCAATTATCACAGCAAGGCACAAAATACATTTTACACTATGTAATTGATTACAAGAAATGTGTAATCGATTAAAACATTCACCAAAGCTTTCCAGTTTCAAATACGAGCCAAATAATTGATTAATCCGATAGGTAATCGATTAAAATGTTCATAAAAGCTTTTTCTAGTTTTTAACATGAACTGAATAATCGATTAATCTGCTATGTAATCGATTAAAACAGTAAAATTATATTTTTCCAAAAACATTATTCAATTAAATATTTTTTCAAATAGTTAGAAGCTTTGATGTTTTAATGAAAATCATTTAAGCATGTTAATGAGTATGTGAATGCAATGCAAGGATCAAAAGGTTGTCTTCTCCTACACTTCATTTGAATTACAATCTTCAAGGCATGTGAAAAGCTCAAAACAATCTTCTAAGTCATAGGCTTCATTCTTCATGTTGCCCCCCTATATCCAACATGAACGACATTTTTAATCCTTACTCCTTTATTATTGTCTACATTGATGATGTCCTTGTATATTCCCAATCTGTCGACCAACATTTTAAACATATTAACATCTTTATTCAGGTAATCAAGAAAAACGGTCTTGCTTTATCTAAAACTAAAATCAATCTTTTCCAAACAAAAATTCGTTTTCTTGGTCACAACATCTACCAGGGCATTATCACTCTTATTTATCGTGCCATCGAGTTCTCAACCAAGTTCCCTGACCAGATAATCTAGAAAACTCAACTCCAACATTTTCTCGGCTGTTTAAATTATGTCGCTGACTTCTTCCCTCAGCTGAGTAATCTTGTCAAACCACTTTATGATCGTCTTAAGAAGGCACCTCCTCCATGGACCAATGTTCACACTGATCTTGTTAAACAAATTAAATCTCAAATCCAAAATATTCCTTGTCTATACCTTCGCAATCCTACAGCCAAAAAGATTGTTGAAACTGATGCCTCTGAAATTGGTTATGGTGGTATCCTCAAACAATCTGTCAATGGCAAAGAACAAATAATTACATTTACTTCAAAACATTGGAATCCTGCCTAGCAGAATTATTCCATAGTTAAAAAAGAAGATTGGCAATTGTTTTATGCATATCAAAATTTCAATCTGATTTGTTTAATCAAAGGTTTTTAGTTCGTGTTGATTGTAAGTCTGCAAAAGAGATTTTACAAAAAGATGTTAAAAACTTGCATCAAAATAGATTTTTGCCAGATGGCAAACTATTTTGAGTATCTATGATTTTGAAATAGAATTCCTCAAAGGTGTCTTAAACTCTCTACCTGACTATCTCACTCGTGAATATTTACAGGGGAGAAACCATTAGTAGTCCTATGCCAGATTCAGTGAAATCATCTACCTCCTCACGAGGGAGAGGAAGAGGAAGAGGCAGAAACACCAAACCAAGACTAGTCATGGCCAGCCTAATCGCCCATGCAGGGTCTGGATCTTCGTCCAAACAAGAAAAAGGTCCCAAAAACCAATCAAAATCTAGGTCATCTACCCCGTCTAGGTCATCCACCCAGGTATTACCTCAATCCATTACTGAGTCTTCTACTCAAAAATCCAAACCCCAATCCTAAACAAAAGCAGACTATGCCATGACAATCCAAACTCTTTTGGCCCTTCAAGAACAGAGTCTCACTCACCTTCCAAAAGGCCTTCCATCCAAAACATGGGCTGACATTACTTCTAAAGATGAAGATAATGAAAGCCTAGCAACCATGATCAGAAATCTATCCCAAACTCCCTTAATCATTAACCAACCAAAAGGCAAAGCCATTGTTCAACAACCCGAACCTTTGGTAGTCCAAAAGCCTAAATCCCAAACTCAGTATGTCCCAAAAAACAAGTATTAGGACGTCGTTCAAATGGAACCTGAGTTTTGGGACCCCAAGCCAAATAGAGTTCCCTAGAAAATCTTCCCTAAAGACTTTCAGGGTAATTAGTTTCATTACATGCCAACCTCTTTGCTCAAGACAAGACATTTTTATGAGTTTATTTTGGTCAACTAAGTCCAGATTAAACATCATAAAAATAAAGATTCTGAGCAAATCGCTTATTCAACTCTACAAATCCTTAAGGTCCTACCACCTAAAGAATTTGGAGAATTGAATAAAAAAAAAAGATTTTCTCAAAACTATGATCCCATTGGTTTTTCTTATTGGGTTATCAAACTGCCTGGTATAATGTCTTTCATTTCCAGAATAAAGACTTTATGCATTCATGGCTTATTTATTTCAAACAAAATGTCCAATACAAGTTTCCCCAGTGGTTTTTACAGTGATGGAATTTTCATGGACCAATCCTTGAGATACTCCCATCTGAGGTAATGTCTGGCCTGGCAATCTTTACTAAGAAGTTTGAGCACCCTGATAGTGATCCCTTCTCGGTGGACTTACACTTCTTCAGTAAGTTGTCTCTCGCCTAGATCTTCCAATGGCGATATGTCTATGGTAATGTATCAATCAAGGGACAATTGTCGATGCTTCGAAGGCAAGCTCTTGTCAAGTGGTGGTCTCAGTTTGACCATTCAGGGCTAATCCAAACCAGGTATCGCTTTGGTTTAAACAACATCCAACTCTCACCAAAGCAGCAGATCTCGAAGCGTGCAAATTCCTCAATCAAAGATCACAAGTCATAGCAGCCTTGGCATCTTCCACCTCGAAAGAAAAGTTCAAGGAGAATATGAAGATGATCTTTAATCTTTTGGAGAAGGAGAATGAAGACGCCTGCTCCTCATCCAGAAGGCAGCTAAAGAACCCGCCGAAGCTTCCTCACAATTGTAAGGACCCTCATTTTTGGTACCAGGCTTCTTCAAGAGAAAACCTAGTTTTAGGTTGGCGTGGATAGCGCCAAGGGCTGCACGGGTCGCGCCAGAAGTGCCCTGGAAAACCCAATTCCTTTGGTTTTCCACGCGGTCAGCGCCAGGAGCAGCGCTGATGGCGCCAATTGGTCGAGGGAGTTGGCGCGGATGGCGCCAGTGTGGCACAGATGGCGCCACAGGTTCAGGAAGTTGACGCTGTTAGCGTGGGGATGGCGCTGTTAGCGCCGGATCACCGATATTGTGGCGCGGATCGCGCCAGACCTCGGGCAGGCCAAGTATAAAGGGCCAACAACGCGAAAAACTGAGGGAGAAAACAGTTTTCTTCCTCCCTCAGCCCCAAACCACCATTGTTAACCTTCCCAAGCTTCCCAGGACCTCTTTGCTTGATCCCAAAGACCTTTAATCTTGAGAGAATCACCTAGAAAGCTATAATCCTTCAATTGCTCTCTTGAAAAACCCCATGAGAGTGAGAATTGGTTTCTCAAGGAAAACCTCTGAGACTTGAGTGTTGGCAAGGACCCAAGGTGCAGAACGGACGACAGAGCTAAGGAAAGCTGTCCTCCAGCCTTTTTGGTCGCCACTGAGGTAAGAGACTCAAGTTTCTCCGTTTAATTTTGAATTGGGGTTTTCTGGATATTGTGACCCATACTGAGCTGGGGCTAGAATTAGCCCAGGGTCCTATAGAGGAAATTACTCAGGGCATTGTAGTGATGAAGGATTAGCTTTCAGTTTTTGAATTGGATAACTTTGAATCATGGCTCTGTATATGCCTGTGTGACTTGTGCAGAGTCACTTGTTGGTGGTTCTCAAATATGCCAGAGCCTTGATTATGCTTGTGTTGAGCCTGCAAGGCTAGTGGAATGGTGCCTTGGTTGAGGCTTAAACCATTCTATTCATATATTGAGTTATAAGGCTAATATGATTTGGGCTTAAACATGTGTTGCTTTGAGTCTGGATTGACTCAGATGGTTAGTATGCAGCCTTAGTGGACCTTGAAGAGGTCTATGAACATCCTGGTGTTGGCTGAGCTTGATTGAACCCTAGGATAGGGGAATTCTGATATGATATGTTCTGTGTTGGAATGCCTGTTGGCTTGATTTTGATATGAAATTTTATGTGCCTTGATTAGGCCTTGATTGTGAGATTATTGGTGGCGGGAGCCACAGACCAGGGAAGGAACTGCAGAGTGATCCTTTGTCAGGTAAGTTCAGTGTCCCTGGGGATGAATTCCCATTTTGGTTGCACACCACACTCCTGGGGAGTGTTGGTCATGATTCATGATGCATGCATTGGCTGTTGCATTGCTTATATTGATATGGTGTGCATCTGTATTGGATGAATGTATGTTGTGATTGAGATATATCTGTTGGCCAATAGATGAATACAGGCATTGAGGAGCTCTGCCATGTATTCAGGCGTTGAGGAGCTCCGCCAGGCATTGAGGAGCTCTGCCATATATATTGATGTGATACTGACGTTGAGGAGCTCCGTCAGGGCGTTGAGGAGCTTCGTCAGGCATTGAGGAGCTCTGCCATCTGTATAATCATGATATGATGAGGGCCAGAGGGCTAGGCCAGTGGGCCATACTTGAAATGTTTGCCTGATGTGTGTGTTGTGAATCTGTGGGCCAGGGTGGGAATGGTTTCCCAAGGACCCTGAGCTTACTGAGATATGTTATCTCACCCCGTGTGGGGATTTCATGATTTCAGGTGACCTTTCTAGAAGAGAAGATCAGTCTCAAAGCAGGAGGCCCAGCAGAGACTAGGCTGCTGATCTGAGGAGCAGCAGGGAGAGCTTGAAGACTCTGTTTTATTTTGAGTCTGTTATGTACCCTTGAGAAGGGTTGTATACTTCTGTATACCCTCGAGAAGGGCTGTTATTCTTTTGTATCACCACGGTGTGGTGAAGACACTGATGTATATGACGATGTACAGAACTATTTGAGATTATGACATGAGACTTTTCCCTGAGTATAATTGTTGTATATTTGACTATCTGCCTGTATGTTCAAGTTATCTGTCTTTATGATGTGTGATATGAAAAGAAACTGGATCAGCAGGGGTGTGAAATATATGCCTTGTGTGTGTGTATTCAATGAGTTATGTTTATTCCATACATAATGAATCAAGAAAATGATTATGTGCTTCCGCTGAGGTTTGAAATTATGGTTTAAGCGCTAAACTGATATTATTAATGATAACATGTCGGAGGCCTATGGGGTGTTACAACAATCATCAGACAATTTCTACCAGAAAGAAGACAACTACTTTGGCATCAATCTAGAAGATGACTGACGACAATCTGATAACAGCATTGCATTATCATTTCCTGCAACAGAATACCGTGCAGTACTATTCAATGTAGCGATAGGTTTTTCGGTTTTGATTACCGGAACTGTAGAAATAGGAAATGTTTTGTCTATTTAAGGGCTGTGTCCCGTAATCTTTAATCAAGTTTTTCTTTTCAGAGAGTTCTCCTTAGGTATACCTCTGAGCAATCTTTTATGTTTCCAAGTGTGTAATCTTTTGTTTTTGAGAAATAAAATCTCATGTTCTCATTTTGCATGTTTTTATTCTGCAACTGAATATTTCTCTTCTCATCTACCCCCTCTCATCCCGACGGCTTGCCGTGCTTGAGAGTTTTACTTTTATATTTATGCTGTAAATTTACATTTCTGCATGAATTAAATATTAGCCATGTGAATTCTGTATTCTATTCCTGCTTTCCATTAGTAATTTATTTGTCATAGAGTCCCTTTCCCCTAGCCTCGCTTCCACCCCATATATATATATGTATATGTATATATATATATATATATACTAGCAAAACTTTATTTGATGTTTCCCTTTTTCAACGCAAACACATTACATTTTAAAATATGATATTTGTGAATAATATATAATTAGAATTTTTTTTATTTTTAAAACTATAAATCACCGTGAAATGTTTTAACAACAAACAGGGTGTAAAAAGACCAACAGTTGTACCCTAGTTGTTTAATTAAGTTAATAATACATTGAAAAAGACTTTGATGGGAAGCAAAACTCACTCAGATAAGTTTTATGTCTCAAAAGAAATGAGTCTAATACTATTGGTTTGAGATATCTTAGGTTAAACAGAAAGTTATTGATCAAAATTTTCATTAAAAGTTTGTAAAGGTTTCCTTTTTTGTTAATAAAACTATAAAGTCTGTAACAGTTTCTAGTCTGTAGTCCCTAAATTTAAGTAAATTAAAAGAGAAGCTTTAAGATTTTATGATTGCATAAAAGCCAAGTAGTTATGGTTCAAGTTTTTGGAAAAACTCTTTTTGACTGCCTTAATCGATTACCACAATTTGGTAGTCTACTAGTTGAGCTTGAAGAATAGAATAATCGATTATTAGTAATAAGTAATTGATTACTCAGTACAAATACAGAATAAGTACTAGTTGTGTTAATCAATTACCATTTATCTGAAATCGATTACTAAGCACTTTTGTGAAATGGAAAAACTCTGTGTTAATCGATTACATGACGAATTAGTCGATTACTTTGTTCATACACCTTTTCCAGAAATCTCAAGAATAAATTAATCAATTAAATAAACAATTAATCGATTACTTAAGAGTAAATAATTGATTACATGGACATATTAATTGATTACATTCAATTATATCAGTTTTTCTATATAAAGCTGTTATTGTAACACCCCAAAATTTAGGGAATTACAGACAATTACTGAGAGTGTAGAAAAATTTAGGGCAAAATGACAAGAATGCCCCTGAACAATTTCAGAAATGACGTTTATGTCCCTAGGATGAAAATGATAATTTTGTCCTGAACAATTCTGGAAATGACCAATGTATCCCTAGGAGAAATTACCAAAATATCCTTGGATAATTTCACAAATGACAGATAGGTCCCTGAGGCACTAAAAGACCAAAATATCCCTGGATATTTTATTAATGACCAAATTGTCCCTGAGGCATTAAAAGACCAAAATACCCATGGATATTTTATTAATGACCAAATTGTCCTAGGAAAATCCAGTCAGACATTTTAAGGAAGAAATGTTATAAATACCTTCAGATGATTTGGAAATAACTAAAGATACTCTTAGAGTAACAATTACAGAGATGTCTTGAACATTTTTTTGAAATGACGAATTTACCCTTAGAAAGAAGGGTAAAATTACCAAAATGTCCCTAGGTCAAAACTAACCAAGATAACTTCAGAAATTTATGGGAACCTGAATATAGGATAAAATATTCTTAGATAACGAATTATTAGCAAGATAGGGAGCAGAGAAACCTAAAATAAGATTTCTACGAATTTTGAAAAATGAATTGCAAAAAGCTTAATCTAGATTATCTTAAGTGTTTGAAAATTATAAGAAAAATATAGACATGATATATAGAATTTTCTCTTAATTATGGGAAGAATAAGTATTCTAAATGAGTTAGTTTAGTAATTTTAATAATCCAAGGCAAAAGTAACCAATAAGAATATAGAAAAAAGACCATGGGAAAAAAGTTAAATGATATCCTAAAATGCTATTAAGATCTAAGCTAGTTTCTAATAAATTTAGAATTTTACTTTTAAGGAAGCAATTGGAATTAGACTTTTATAAATCTTAGAAATGATTTTAGACAATATAAGAATATACGTCAAGTAAAATAAAATATAAAAATTTCCTAAACTTCAACTATTCCACGGTTTAAGCCATAAGCAAAAATTGAAACCTATTTGCTTCAAAATCAAAGCTTGGCCGTGCATTTGAGTGAAGAGTGGGGAAAACTTTAGAAAAGTGTAGAAATAGGGATACTTGGACGGTTAAGAAACAAGGACAAAGGCCATTGGACCATTTGGAAAGGCAAACAATGATGGCTTAAGGGGATTTTTGTTAAAGAAAATTTCCTCTTGATTCCTTTGAACACTGAGGAAAATCTAAATATTATTTCAAAAATCCCAACGGTAAAAAGCTAGATATGTAAGTCAGGAGAATATCATTAAAATTTGAAAGAAATCCAACGGTTAACAAATTTAGAATGAATATTTTTGTAACATGGGTTTTGGGCAGAAATTTTATAACTAAACCTAGACTACTCCACGGTTTAAGACCAAAATTGCATATGTTTGCTTCAAAAAAAAAATTCATATGGCCGTGCACTTCAAGGAAAGGTAAAGAAAGCTTTAGAAAACTCATGAAAAAGGACATGTGGACAGCCAAGGAACAAAGGCAAAGACAATTGGACCAATTGTAAAGCTAGACAATTATAACTTGATGTAATAAAATCTATAACACCTAAAGCTTAAGTAAACTACACGGATTGCACTCTAAATTCCCTAGTATCCGTGCAAATAAAACAGCCAAGGAAGATATGGAGCCTTCATGAACAAAGCCA
>PYAF01004457.1:102608-155274 GCA_007407185.1 Glycine tomentella
TGTGGCCACTGATGTTGATGATTTTATGATAAGCTGAGATCTCAGTCATGCATCATATTAAAAGATGAGTATGCATTACATGCATCACATGATGAGTATGTGAAATGATTATTTATTGATGAATATGTTGTGAGCTAAATATTTAATCTGTGTGCTGGGAAATAATCTGTGAACAAATTGGTCTTATATATATATATATCTTATTCAAACTATGTTGTCATAAACTTACCCGAGTTGTGTCTGTGGTTGACACCTGTGATAACCCCAATTCATTTGGGCGAGCAGAGGAATAGTAGTAGCTGAACATGGATGAGGGAATGAAGATGTGCATGGATGATTGGAAGATGTGATGTCGATGTTGTGATGCTTGTTATTTATGGTTTTTATGTATTTTGGACTGTCTGTATATTATTGGACATGTATTATGGACTGTAGTATGAATTGTATAATGGACTATATCATGAACTGTACTCTTACTTATAAATGAACCGTGGTGAGGAAAATCGTTTATGCTATTTACATAAAAATAGCAAACCAAGCGAAAAGAATTTTCGTGAAAAATTTTCAACCAAGATCATTTTAAAACAAAGTATACATGAGTTTTTAATTAAAATCAAACAAGCACGAGAGAATTAAGAGAGGCGTTACAGTTATGTCTTTTGAAAGATTCATTTTATTACAATTTTGAGATTTTCACTGATATTCAAAAGGCTTCTAAACTGAGAGAAAATACATTGAGTAACAAAGCTCTTGTCTTACAATTCAAGATTTTCATGAATCATTAGTAGAATTCTTTTTGGACAAGATTTCAAAGGAGTTTCTTGGAAAGCTTGGCCTGAAACTTGTTTTTTCTTTTAACCTGATCATCGATTGGTAAAAATTTGCATTTGCATTCCTTGGATCATAATGTTGTATCTCTCTTCTAAACTCTGGTTGTAATTTTTTTTTTACATTTCAGCTTGTTAGTTGCTATTGCAAAATGATTCTTTAAGCTTTACTAGAGTAAGATTCTCTAGAGGGAAGAATAGAGAAGGGTTCTCTATGTCTTGATTATTAGACGTCTAATAGGTGTTTAGATTTCAGTTCTTTATCTAGGGTTGATAAAGGGTTATCTTTTGTAAGTTTGTAAAGAACATATTTTGTTGATAGTGGAACTCTAATCATAGTTTTGGTTAGAAGAAACTGGATGTGGCTTCTCTTTTGAGTGGTGAACCAGTATAAGTTCTTGTGTTGTTTACTTTCTTTATTCTCTTTTTGTTATCTTAATCTAAGACTATTTGGTGAAATCTTTATTACTCAACAAGTATAAGTTTCTATAATTGTTTTCTTGAGTTGAGTGATTTGATTGATTGAATCATTCTTGGTTTTAAGTGTGATATCTTATAGCTTTAATTCTTACAAAATTTTAAAAGGCTAAGTTTTAGTCAATTCATATTGTTTTCATATTGTGTGTGTTCATATTGTTTTCAGTTACTATATCCACTCCTCTTTTGCTAAGTATACTCACTTTCCCCTTTTCTAAAATTAAATTATTTAAATAACCTCCTACCTTCAAACCTTCTTCTCTCCCTTGCATACTCCCATTTTCGGAGCAACAACACACTCCCTTTTTTCATAGCAACAACACATTCTCTTTTCTCTCATCACACTCCCTTCACTCTTTCACTCCCTTCATCCCTTTGGATCTCTTGCTGTAGTCTCCCTTTGTTCCCCCCTTGCTTAGTTTCTTGCTTTAGTGTTAAGGTATTTTCATCCTTCAAACTTTGAGTTGTTGTAACTAAGTACCTATTAAAGTCATCAAGAAGGACCAATATTAATTATATGTTTTCTCTACTTCAATTGATTCACTATTATACACATTTTTTTCTTCTTTTCTATATGAGATTTTTAATAGTCTTAGTGTTTTGCATGATTTTTTGGATGTTTTTCTAAACATTCTAGAAAAAACTTACCACAACACAATTTTTTTTAACATTCTGAAAAGTACTTTTTTTACACAAAATAATATTCTAAAAATAAGTTTTAGAATGTTAAAAATAAAGTTGTATTCTAAAAAGTATTTTCTGGAATGTTAACATCAAAACATTGTTCCAGAAAATACATTATGGAATAATGATTTTTATGAATGTTATAGGTACAAAGACTACATATATATGATAATATAAAAAATTGAAAAACTCATATGGGAGTGTACTTAGCTAAAAAGGGAAGTGGATATAACAAAAAATCAAGATCCGTCCCCACCGTTTACCCAATTCCATAAAAATAAAATTAAAATTTGTGCAATTGTGCTGCGTCGTTTCCGAACAACTATGTCCCAAGTAGTAGCCGCAGAGAGAATGGGTTCCTCGGAAGTCGAAAACGAAGCTCTCCGTGGCGCCGCCGAAGAAGAAGAGGGTTCTACTTCTAACAAGAAATGCGGCAAGTTCTACGATGTTTATGGACCCGAAGTATATTTTCGTATCTTTATTTCCCTATTCAATGTCTGCGTTATTCATTTTTTATTTTATTTTGTTAAACTCTTTATTCAGAAGAAGATTTTGTTTTCTATGTTTCTGTTCCTCTTTTGCAGGTTAAGTTTGGACTTTTTATTTCGATTAAAATGTGGTTTTAATGACGAGGAGGTGCTTGTGGCTTTGGGATGGGATACTTTGATTTTGAAGTTGTGGTTTGAGTTAAAGCAAAACCATTGATTTGATAACCTTTTTAACATTATAAAATGTCACTGTCTTCTTAGCCGATTAGGGATTGTTTGTGGAATCCAATTGGGGTGATATGGTTTGACAGTTCCCAATTTCTAGTTTCCCCTTTCGTGTGTTTAGGAACTGACTTCATATTCATTAAATGCTTGTTATGTTGTTCGTTATGAACGGATAGATTATATTGTCCCATGAAATTCTGAAGTAATACATTGTTATTTGTTAATATACACACATAAATGCACACTAGTGTGGATTACCGCCAATTGCTCACTTGGTATTGTAAATGCTGTCCTAAACTACCATTGACAATAACTTTTTCTTGTTATGCTTGTGTTTGTTTGTTCATGGGGTATAATAAACCGAAGTTGATTAATCTGTTGTGCTTTTGCAGGGCAAGGCAGACATTGTTTTTAACTCACCAGAAGATAATTCAACTCTCAATCTTAGTGTAGGTTTTTACCACCATTGTTTGACTTGAAATTTGAATCAAAGTAGTTATGAATTGGTTTTTGTATTGTGAGCAGGATGTTCAAGGACTTGTAACGTGGGTGCTCAGTGAAGGATTTATGCCTTCATGGGTTTTTATTAAGGTACAAACCATCTTTTATTTCCACAAATATCTTTGCAACAGAAAATATGATCAAATGAATTTTATTTCTAGTTGTGTAGCACTTGTATTCCAAACTGCTTGTAATAGTAGGAGTCTAGGAGATGTGTGAATTGTAGCATGTATAATGTTCATGGGAGTCTTCACTCTATCTGAACAGATTGGATGGGGTATTGTAATTGTTTTGTCACTGGAATCACATGCCGAGTCCTAGGAATCACATGAGTCCTGATTTGTGATTCCAGTGATACAATCACAGAGGGATACTGGGATAGCAAGGCAAACAGCCACTGGAACGACAAACCAAGTCTCTGATGGCTGCATGTCGCCAAAATCTTGTTGATAGAGAAATATGCAACTCAGATGTGCTATCACTCACTGTTCAGGTGCACCCAGACACAGTGAATTGGTGATCAACACTTGGCAGCACCTGGTCACACCAGCAGTGGCAATGCTCTGGTAGTTGGGCAGTCTCACACTATAGCGTTTTTGGGGGCGGCTGCTACGTGTTGTTATCAGAGATTTAAACATTGGGCAAAGGAGAGAGAAAGCAAACAGATGAATGAAAACAAAAAAAAAAAAAAAAAAGAAGTGATTTTTCTTGCTATGTTTTAAATACCATTTATGAGAGAGATTTTCTGGAAAAAAAATCCAATTTTGTGATAAAAAAAGGAAATAAAAATTTATTCTAGGGTAAAATATGTTCGGGATCTCTATAAAATTTGAAAAATATTAATTTCGTCCTCATAAAATTTTTCATATTAATTTGGTCCCTATAAAAATAAAACGTTTTTTTTTTTCTGGTCCTCAATGGTAATTCCGTTAGACGGTAATATGACGTGACTAACAGATTTACACGTTTAATTGGACAAATGAATTAAACTATTTTTGGAGGCCAAAACCCTCCAAAATGAAATAAACAATTTCTGGCGGCTAAAAACTCCCATAAATTGCAATTTTCTCTCACTTCTTGGGCGATTTTCTCGCATTAATTTGGTCCCTATAAAAATAAAACATATTTTTCTGGTCCACAGTGGTAATTCCGTTAGACGGTAATCTAACGTGACTAACAGACTTACACGTGTAATTGGACAAATGAATTAAACTATTTTTGGAGGCCAAGACCCTCCAAAATGAAATAAACAATTTTTGGCGGCTAAAACCTCCCATAAATTGCAATTTTCTCTTACTTCTTGGTGATTTTCTCTCACTTTTTAATGAGATTAGGGGGGGAAATGAAACAACAATGGATTTTTGTGTCTTTTGAGTGTGCTTGGTTAGGTAGAAAGAGAAAGTAATTAAGTTCGTTAGCTACATTAGCGAATCGTCTAACTGAGTTACCACTGAGGGCCAAAAAAATATGTTTTATTTTTACAGGTACCAGATTAATACAAAATATTTTATAAGGAAGAAATTAATACAACATCAAGATCAACAACACCTTTAACCCAAGTTAATTGGGGTCATTGGTAGATGAACCCAATGATAAATCGTAAATGAGACAGAAAGAGAAAGAGAGAGGGGAAGAAAAACGTGGAAATACAGAAGAAATTAGTACTTTTCAAATTTTACAGGGACCTCAAACATATTTTACTCTTTATTCTATTTCTTTACTTATTTCTATGGTTTTATAAGTGAAATGATATATATATATATATATATATATTTTTTTTTTTTTTTTTAATTGTTGATCTTACAATTCACAATTCATGATACTTTTAATTCACTATTCAGCTTTCTGATTTGCAATTTGGTACATCATATATACAGTCTCTATGTTTTCCCATGTCCAAATCCTTTTAATTGATGTATCTTAATTCACTCATTCAGTATAATATGCTTTGAAATATAGGACAGTTTCTTTATTGGAGGCATGACTTGACCATGTGATGGGGCTACTTCCTCCGCCTACTTACTAGATGATTTTTTTTTTTTTTTTGATTGGACAGTGTTAGTTGTTAAATGTTAGTGGAGGGATTCGAACCCACGAACTCTGCCTCCCACCCTTCCTTCCCCTCTTCACTTTTTTCTTAACCACCCAACCAACCTTATATCTCCACTTACTAGATGATAGTAGAAATGATGGATATAGACAGAGAACATTCTCAACAGCAGACTTCCTCTGTTTCACTAGCAGTGATCTGAATTTTTTTATTTTTAATTATTCTGCTATATTTGCAGTAAAATGTTCCATATCTTCATTCTTTTACCAATATTGCTTGAGTTATGGACCATGCAATATAGTGGTTCTGCTCAATATAATTTACTGGGGCGTTTAACAGGCTTTGAATGTGTCTCACATGACTAGTTTTTGTTAGTTTAACAAAATGACAAGTTTTTTAATCTTCTATGCTTCTTAAGCTAGAATGTCATTAAACTTGGAAAATGTTGTTAGACTACCCTACAGTGTTATTAAATAGCGGCCATGGGACTGCCATGGTGGATTTTTTCCCAACCACCATTGACAATTTGTGAAGGGAGGCCCACCATGGTGGCGCCATAAGGTGCAATGGTGTGTTTATATTGCGGAATTTCGGCCTTCTGCCATGTACCGCCATCTGCCATTGATAACATTGCTACCCTAAAAAGCTTTAAGATTAAATACATGTTGGCCAATCCTTTACATCCAAATAATGTGTTGATCACTGTTGTCAATTTAAATAGCAAGACCTTCAATTTGTACCATACAGTATATCACATTTTATTTTGCAACAATCTCTAATGCAGCACTCTCATGATTTGCAGAATAAACCTCTTATTCCCAAAGTGGTTATGCTCTATGTGCCAGGCCTGGATGCAGCTTTGTTCTTGTCACAGTCTAAAATGCTTCCAAGATTAAAAAAATTCTGTGGCAAACCAAGGGCACTCCTAGCTCTTAGGTCTGTGGAAAATGTATTTACTTGTTCTTTCCTTCAAAATGTCATTCCTATGCACTTCAAATTTTCCTTTTTTTCCTGGCTAGCTGTGTATCAGATGGTATGCAGACGATAGATGCACTCCTAACATGCAAGATGAAAAGGAAAAGGGACGAGAATAGTTCAATTATGGGGAAATCTGCTCTGACATCTCAACAAGGTTTTCATTATTTAAACTAATATATGAAAATCTACTTTGTTAGGGAAAGTAGGTCTATTCTGGTCACTACTAAAATGGTAAAAGAGTTCCTAGTGCACTATCTAAAATGGTAAAGATTTCCACTAAGAACTCTTTCATTATTCAACATTTTTAGATAAGTTAATGGTAAAAGAGTTCCTAGTGGGACTATCTAAAATGTTGTCTAGTCAATAATGCTATTTGGACTGCCTTTTGTTTTTCTACTCTCCCAGTCAAATTACAAGAGTACAACTATGGCGGGAAGCCTGGAAGTCCTCATATAGTTGATATCAGTCCCTGTATTTTGGTTCTAATTAATTCTAAAAAAGTTTTGTATCACAGCAAAAAGGAAATAGCATTAATCTGGAATCCTTTCTGCTAAATTATTGTGTATAGTTGATGCATGTTGGCTGACTGAGTTCAAAAGGTAAGCTATTAAATTCAAATTTTGTAGGAATGGGTTGTTTTTTGGTTTGTGTATCTGTAATATTTGGGGGGTGGGGAAGAGCTAAAATTCCTCACTATACTTTACATAACCTTGGCAATGATGGTTCATGATATTTCCTCATTAATACTTTGTAATATTTGTGTGTATACGTTTACATGCTTGTTAATGATCTAGAATGGAATACTTGTTAAGCCAGTAAGGAAAAATAGGCTCCATGGCAGTGGGATTTGTTCTGACTTCTGATATACATAGTTTAATTCTCATTTGTCATTATTTTTGGGGAGAATTAGGACCTAGCAGATAGTCAGAAAGCTGGTGTCTTTGCCTCTATGCTTTAAGCCACCTTTGTTCTGTGTTGTTCTTGTTAGGTTGTATTCACAGCAGTACTACTTGTACTGCTATTACTATATTTCTAATAATATTATTATCTTTGCTGATCAAAAGAAAAAAAAAACATTGATTGCTTAGACTAGTGATATATGTTTTTGTAACTTTCCTCATGGTTCACTTAGTTGTGATGTATGTTCGTTAGATTTCACGTCTATGCCTATTTGATAACCCTTTAGCATTCTATTACTTTTTAATTCATTTTAAGATTACCATCCCTATAGTTCTAATAAAATAAGTTTTGAATCGAGAATTCAAATACAAGTGAAGGCTAGTGTGTTGCTTTTACCACATGGAGCAACTTCATTTGAGCTGTTCTTTTACTGGCCACAAACATGATTGCATCGCTATCATTCCTTTGCAATTATATAACCTGTAACCTATATAAACTTGGTCACTTTATGAAATGTGAAATTTTCATGCAGAAGAAGGTTGTTGTGATACAGACAGTCTATTGTTTAAGGAGCTCACAAAAGACATACCTTTCCCTGTTACATACTATACACTAACAGAGAAAGAGTTGGAAGAGAATGGATATTCTGTTAATAAGCCAGGTGATTTTTATTCTGCTTCTACCAATTATATACGTTAATCTATATGAACATTTGCTTACTGGGCAAGTTTTTTATATACCGGTTTACTACAGGTTTTCTTTCTACTTTGCCCACACCTTCAGGATCTCCTTTTTATGAGATATTGGCACTTGATTGTGAGATGGTAAGTCTATCAATACCAGTTTGGTTTAAAATGCTGTTTTTATCATTTAGAAATGACGTTCTGGATGATGAGAAACTTATCAGATTTTTGTCAGTCCAAGGAAGCAAGTTTCTCTGTTTATGGAAATATGTTCATATTGTGTTACTCCCTATACTTACGGAATATTTATTTAGAGTGAAATTAAACTTGTTTAAAATGGTGATTCACGAGTCATAAATCACAATGAGAGGACTATCATGTAGAATTTTCTTTCAAATTCCTAATCTACTAGATAGTGATATCAGTTTTTAAATAATGAAGCTTAAAAGTTTTGTACAATCTTTTAAAATTTGGACTTCTTTATCTCCCCAGCATTTCATTTCATTTTTTTTTTAATTATCTTGAACTCATTTATCTCAATGCATTGCATCATTAATTGGGATTGACAATTGATGCACCAAATTTCACTTAAGACAAAACTCAATACTACTGGATTCATTTCATATTCATGAAATTGAAATGAAGATAGCTTGTTGAATTTAGTAGGAAGTGAGAAATAGAGAGAGGGAGAGATATATAGGTATGGGTTAGGTGAAATTGATTAATTAGACAACTTAGGATATGCAGAATGTACAGATTCTTACCAGACTAGATGGGGACTATTTCCAAAGCAAAGGGTAAAGGGTTTCTACTTCCTAAATACTAATTCCTATGAAAACTAAATGCATTTAACATAGCTGAAAATTATATTGACTGAGGTTTTATTGGAATACATAGGCAAAATTTTAAGTAACTTCATTCTTTATTGTGAGACAAATTAAAGTAGTTCTGGCATTCTTTTTATGGTTATCCTGTACATATGTAATCTTGACCAATCTTCATTTTCTTTTTATTTGCTTAGTGCATAACAAGTGAAGGTTTTGAGCTGACAAGAATTACTCTAGTAGATGTCAAAGGACAGGTATTCACTGAATTTATTTTCTACACTAGTTTTGTAAAGTAAATGCATCTACTACTGATTTTAAGAGGAATGGTCATTAGTTTTAAAATTTCAATAAATAGTTATCAATATTTTAATTCTTTATATCTCGTGTTTGTTTCGATGTATATATATTTCCATTGAGATATATATAAATTTGCATGTCTTTCCTTCCTGAAGCTTGTTGAACTTGGAAGCATAGTTATCAATCTCATCCTGAGTTGTCTAGCGACCAGTTCCAAAACTGCTATAGTGTGATACTGCATGGGAAAATGAACACTATTAAGTTTATAATTACAAATTAACTAATTTAATTACTCTCATACACATATATGCTCAGAAATAATAAAAAAGGTATTTAAAATTGTTTATGAATAATTAATAATATTCAAAATGGTAGTTTTCTCTTAAAATAATAGAACACATGAGGATACCCTGCCACTCTCAACGCAACATGGAAAGAAAGTAAGAAAAGATAAAAGACAACACATGCTGAAAAAATTTGGGATTGGCCTAAATGGTGCCGAAGTGCTGGGTCAGTGACCAGATACGGAGGTCAGCCTTAGCTGAGTTTCTTGATCTCAACTCTCAAATACCAGCCAAGTGTGAAAGAAAGGTGTGCTATTGTCAAATCAGATGTCAAACATCGTGAAATGACAAAAACACCCAAAAAAAGCTTGAATGGCTATGGTGCACTATTGATAACTAGGAAGTTGTTTCCTAAGACCATCTCCAATGCAGTATCTTAGGAGGAGTTCCTTATCTGACCTGGCATCCTTTCTTACTTTTTCTCTCTCCTGGAGTGCTTAAATTTAAGTCGAGCATCTTATATAAGCAATCATATTTTAAAAGAGGATCCACCAAAAGTCAGTAAGAAACCCATATAAGCTCCTAGCACTGGAGGTGCCCTAAGAACCTTTTTTCGCAAAACTGTTATGTTGCTCATCATTGCTTGTTCATCGATATTATTGTCTTTTTGCCATTATGGTGCTCATCGTAACATTTTTTCTGCAAAAGACTTGATGCTATTGCATAGAGATTCTGTTTTGGTTGTTTTTTTATTATGTCTCGTTTTTAATCTTTAAGAAATTGAAGTAGCCATTTTACATATTGAGACTTGGTCAACTCTTTAAAATTGGTAACATTTACTTGCACAGTGATGGCTTATTTCTAATATTTATCTTTTCAGGTTTTGATAGATAAATTGGTTAAACCATCAAATGCCATCACTGATTACAACACAAGGTAAGCTGTTGTTTGAGTATCAGTCAATGTCCCTAAATAAGTTCATTATTTAATATTGGAAATTAAAAAAGTTTATTGCTAAATAGATTTTAGCATCTTCTATGTTAGTTGCTCGTAAGTCATGTGTTGATAAAACTAATTAACACCTATATTATAAATTTGAGTCCTTATTCTTGAATGTGAGGACATCTTAACGTATTTGAGTCATTATTTAGCACTTATTTTTATATTTTAAAAAATTCTTAAATTATTGATTGTTTTCAAATTTTCCTTTTGCATTAAGAAAACTTTCCTCTCAAATCTCAGCTTTAATTATGTTTAAATTTAAACTTTTATACTACAATTTCCCTTTTCATTTTAAATCTCAAATACTTATAATCTCAAGTTAATTATTTTCATTGTTTTTAATAAATTGCTTCCCCCTAGATCCAAACAGTTTTTTTTTTTTTTACCTTTTTTATTTGAATTATATATTTCTTATTATTTGAAATTATTTTTACACATTTTTATATTTTAATTAAATTAAAAAATACCATAGAGCCATACTTCTTGCTTCTAATGGTCCCCCCTAGGGAAACTATGAGTAATCTGTATAATGTGTGAATTGTATGTTGTGTGTAAAAATTATCCTTTTCCTTTTTTCCATTCTGGTGGGGGTAGTTCGGTGCTAAGACTTTCACGGTCTTAACGTGTAAAATAAGAGAAACCAAGAGAAATTGAGTGAAAACCGTGTGCAGAGTACACAATGGGATGCTCATTTATATAGAAAGATAGTAATAATTACACATAATTAGAGGATATTAAGTTTTCCCTAAATCAGATCCTATCAAATCAATTTATAATAAATGACATATTTATTCCTAATTCTCAACATTCCCCCTCAAGCTAAAGCTTACTAAGCAGAGAGCGTGTTACAAATGAGGTAAACCCAAGAGAAATGAAGGCGGCTCTGGCCGTGTGGTTGTGCCGGATAAATGATGGCTTGGCGGCAGCCAACAAAGGCCTGCAACGCTCATTGGAGATGCATCACGCATTGTGTGCATGAACTTCACGTGTTGGAAAAGGGTCTTGCGTTCGGTAGTGTTTTGAGTTGGCCGCGCATGTGGATGATGTGGCGGTCTTAGGCGATGGGCGACAGTGGTCAAAGGTGAGCTTCAATGAAAAGAAGTCGGGAAGTCTGTCACAGAAGGCAGAGCAGCCGCACGGTACTGTTTACCGTGGGGGATTGCGCGAAAAAGGAAAACAAAGGGGAACCTTCAAACCAACATGGAATGACCCCAAACTTTAGGGGTAGCATCGGAATGGAGGGACGATAGTACCAGTGGAACCACAACCGGAACAGCGGGCTGACGCGCCAGAACAGTGAGGTGCGAATATGGTGTTTGGTGCGCAATAGATGGGCATGTGAGAGAGCATTGGAGCTCCAATGAGATTGCGGTCACCAGTGTTGTGTAGACTAGTGGACGGCGATGCTGGTGGTTGGGTCACCGGCTGGAAAGGTGTCAGCTCGGGGGCGGCTAATGGAAAATGTGTCGAAAAAGGGGAAAGGGTCGTCGAAAGCAGAAGCAGGTCGCCGGAATAATTATGATGACCGTAAAGGTCCATTGGGGACAATAGGTCCCCGGTGGGGGATGTTTTTCATTGTTACCTTAACCTGGCTCCAGATACCATGTAAAATAAGAGAAATAGAGGGAAGTTGAGTGAAAACCGTGTGTCGGAGTACACAGCGGGATGCTCGTTTATATAGATGGATAGTAATAATTACACATAATTAGAGGAGATTAAGTTTTCCCTAAGTCATTTCCCTAAGTCAGATCCTATCAAATCAATTTATAATAAATGGCATATTTATTCCTGATTCTCAACATAACTCTTTGTAAAGACTTCTCGTAAGGGTTATTACTTGCTCAGTTGCAAAGATATATGTACGGCTTGGTGGTTTGATTTCCATCTAATACAGGGTTGAAATTTTTGTACGAAAATGAATAGATTAAAAGGATTCTGTTACCCTAATGGTCTGGTTCTGTTCGTTGTAAGAGTTATAGTTATTTAGTCATTGTTAGTTAAATTTCTAACAGAATGTGGCAGAGTTTAGGCTATAAAGAGATTGGGAGAGAAGACTAGAGGCATGCTTTATAGTAAGAGATTGGTCCTGGGGAATGGTCTTGGACCTTCAAAATACTGAGAACATACCAGAATGTTGTTGTTTCTGGTGCTAGAAAACTCTAAATAGATTGAGTGACTATTGGATGATGTTTTTCATTCAGTCTTGGGAGTTGGGATACTGTTATTTATTTGTAATGAAAGCAAAACAAGTCAAAAACCAGAGAATAAGTTGAAATAGAAAAAAGAAAAACAAAGTTTAAATTGTTCCGTATGACCTATTTTTCATCCTTGGATTTGAAACAAAATTGTCAGCATCAAGTGATATTTATGCTTTGCAGATTTAGTGGAATAACGTCTGAGATGTTAGATGGCGTGACAACTAGTCTGAGAGACATTCAGGTTCTGTTACTTGAGTTTTCTTGATTTGTTCTTTGTCTTATTTCAGTAAATAGGCTGAAACTTCTGGTACTGTGCTGAACCATTTAAGTTGAAACTATTTGTTTAGCTGATTTAATTTCAGCTGCTTCCCATTTACAGGAAGAGTTCATAAAGTTGGTTTACAAGGAGACTATCCTTGTTGGGCATTCTCTGGAAAACGATTTGTTAGCATTGAAGATATCTCATGACTCTGTCATTGACACAGCAGTGTTATACAAACACCCCGAGGATCGTCTCATAAAAATGCTCTACGGTTTCTTACTAAGAGATTTCTTTCAAGGGAAATACAACAGTCAGGGAATGGACATGACAGCATTGAAGATGCTAGAGCTACCATGGAATTGGCACTATTGAAGATCAGAAATGGCAAGTAGTTCTTCATGCATTAATGCTGCAATCTTTAACGATGGAAGTTCTGAATGCATTCTAATTTAAGTACACATGCAGTTTTAGTATATAATCTTTATTTATTGTTTTATCTTTCTGTCTTATCCCTTTATATTTACTTGGTTTGCCATATAGTTAGCATAACTTCTGTGATGTGACACTCTTGAAGCAGGGCCTGATTTTGGTTCCCCTCCATCCTTTACACGGAAAAAGCTCCTTTCTATTCTGAGTGAGTCTGGCAAAACTTCCTCACTGATTGATGATATATCCGTAGTAAAACGGTATGCCTCAGAGTCCTCTCATGCAATTCCAGTGACCTCTGATGATGTAGCTCTTGCAAAGGCCAACAAGGAGGTAGATGCCTTAGCCGGCAATATTTGCAAGTTTTCCCCTTTCTGACTAACATTTATAACTACTTTATGGTCTTGTTTCATTCCTTATTTTTTGTTTCAGGTGAAGAATGAAAAGGTACATTTTATATGGACTCAGTTTTCGGAGCTACACTCATACTTGAAGAAACAAGCTGAAGATTCTGAGAGCTTGAATAAACGACTTGCAGAGATGATTGCAATAAAAACATGTCAGAATAATTTTGCAAAAGGGAAAGGCTTCAAGTTGAAAGTATCTGCTGAACTGAAGGAAATTCTGGCTCGCATGGACGCTAGAATTCACAATCTGTATTTGTCATTACCCACAAATGCGATGATGATAATTTGCACTGGTCATGGAGACACTGCTATTGTCCGCAGGTAAATATGCGTGCCTTTTTTAAATCCAACTATTCTATCTTTCTATTTGTTTTAATTGCTCTACACTTTTCACCTTACAATAACGTAGGAACAAATAAATGCTTTACCCTAAAATGATGTATATTTTCATGAGTCTTCATATATGTAATTTCCTCAACAGGGTATATACAAGTGTCTGTTTGTATATATCTAGAAGTTCCACAAATCCTAGTTAAGTTTGAGGGCCTGATTTGCTCATGCAATTTATTGACTTCCCCTGTGGATGATGGACCTTGGGTCACATTGGACTCGCTGATTTGCATGCAGGAATTTGGTTGCGCCTTGCAGTTGTTGAGTTGGCAACAAACTGCATGGCTGGTCCTATATTATCATCTGTTGATTAGAAAACTATGTATAGGAGAGTTGTCCCAGAAAACCTGCCTTTTAGAGTATCTTTAATGGAAGCCCTTGTGTTGACTTGGGAATTTGAATTGTCTATATAGCTCATTTAGCACTGTTAGGATTGGATAATGGCATCCTTTGCCCTAGGCGACTGTAGTTTTCATTGTCACTTGATGATCTGGGACCAAGTCACACCATTTATTAGGGCTCTATGTATGCTATCCACAAGTCCAGGAAGCTAACCCATTCATTAGTCCAATGCCAATGTGATCCTTGCTGACGGACATTACTAACATCGAAACTAACCCACAATTCCATTATGCATATGAGGATTCAATTTTTTGTCAATTTAGGCAGGCCCGGAGCATAAAAAATCTGGGGGTTGCACTATTTTAACATGCATTTATTTTTGCTGAATTAACTTGTTTGTTTTGCATGTCATGTTTTGTGTTTTTAACTTGTTGCGCCCCCCCCCCCTCCTCTTGAAGGTTGAGGAAAATGCTTACGGGGCAGAATGAAAGCAATTTATGTCGTGAAGAGATTGTGGAAATATTGGAAGAGGTTCAGGCCCGAGCTGAAGTAGCCTTGTGTTTTGTAGGTGTAAAACATTGAGTATAATAATTAATACAAAATAAACTGAAATTAGTTTTCGTTAGCATGTAATGAGCACCCACAATTTGATTGTGAACGTTATAAATGTAAATATTGTGGCAGGAGGTCTTAAGAGTAGTTATACATGTGTGTGCCATAGCAATTATTAGTTACATGATTCTGCTGGTTTAAAACTATTGATTCAACTATTACTTAATTTTTCCCTAATATACTTTCTTAGACACGGTATTTTTCATAGTTAATTTTAAAGTTTCAGGACGCGTCTGAATAAGCAGTTAATAAATTTGACTGACCTATTTTAAGTACTTGATTATGTTTTTTTATTAAATAAATAATTCATAAAATTAACTTTTAACCTTGTAATAAATTGACTTAAAAAAACTTATAATTAATTAAAAATAATTTATTTTTATATAATTTATTAATTTAAGTTAAAATGAATTCATAAATAAAGTATTTTGTAAATTTAAATTCTTCCAAACATTTTACTATAACTATTCAGTTCAGTTTAAGGCAGAAAATTTGAATAGTCTTCCTTTCAGATATCAATAAATTTGAACTTCAGTGCAACAAAAGAATGGAGCTACAACGTTGTGAAGTAATTGGAATGACAGAAATAGCATCCGAAAAGGGTATAAAAACACATTAATTTACGTATAAACATTGTTACAATCCTTTTTTTTTGGATGTATTGATACTAAATTAATCATAAACTTAGAGCAACTGTAACGGGATATTGAAATTGATTTATTTCATAAAAGGATTGGTAAATGTCTAAAGTTATTTATTTCATTAAAAGATTAGTAGAAATAACTTGTTACAATTATATACTATAAACGCACTTATCATCTTCAATTGTCAAAGCCTTATAACTGCCTTAAAGCGATATCCTAACCAAAATGAATCACAAGATTGAACCGTTAATGTGAACAAGAAGCAGAAGTGGAAACGCAAAATTATATGCTAACTACCAAGAAAAAAGATGTCATACAAGCCTAAGCATTGATAGCTGTTTTGTGTTGTCATACACATGAAAGTATGTATTAGCATAAGTTGCACGTTAGTTTACATCTGAGTCTGAACCAAGCATAAACATAGCAGATACAGACTAAACAAGCAAACAAATACTACAACACTACAATGAGTCTCATGCAACAAAAGAATTTGTATTGGTCACTTCCATGCTGAAGCAACAATTAAGTTTTTGTCTTCCCACCCAAAATGAAGACCCCCCATTTCCTCCTTTATCTTGAATTTGTCACAGTATTGCTTAATAATGAGTTTTCTAATTGCTTCTTTCACATTTGTGCTCACTGGGGATGGAGTGAAGCCAGCCATTGACAACCTTGCCCTCCATTTCCCGGCAACTTCATACCGTTCTATTCTTTCCTCGCCCTCGCAAGCAACAATGTTGACTATGTCCTTTGCCAGGCATTGCCTTTCGACATTCATCCTGTCCTGGCTCTCCCTAGGGAGAGTTGCATCAAGTGTGTCAAACACAGAAGAGTAGTAATTGTAGGCTTCAACAAATCTTGGGAGAAAAGGGGAGGTGTTGGTGTTCATGTCCTGCTCCACAACTGTCACAAGTTTTGGATTCAAGCTCTTAACCATGCGAAGAAGTTGGTCTCGCTCGTTCACTGTTGATACAGTTTCATCTCGCATGTGATGAAGCTGGAATGCAAAGTTCACCACAAGTGCTTCCCCCGGACGACAGTCGAGCATTGATGGTGTGACATTTGAGGTCCCTGACGCCACTGCTCGAAACTCAAATGGCAATCCAAGTTCCTCTGCCAGCTTTTCAAGTCTTTGTCCTATGATGTTTATGCCACCAATGGAACGCTGCACAGACTCAGGATCATCCACCCCAGTTAATCTCAAATGAGGTGGCCTACCTGGCATTGAAGCAAGTGTTTGTATTAGAGTTATATATTGAGTTCCTTGGCTGATGTCAAAATCTATTATGTGAACCTTCTTTTCATCTCTAACAGCCTCAGCTATTGTGCCATTTGCAGCGATGTATCCAAATTTAAAACATGGGCAGACCTCAAATAGTATCTGCATTGCTGCTAAGCGATCGTTAGAAGGAGGTTCCTTGCATCTCAATGCTTGATAGATGCATTTTCCAGATGTAGCAAGACGAGCTGCAAGTCCTTCCACCATGTAAGCTGCAATTCTTTGAGAAGGATCACCCTGAATTGAGACCATTTGCCGGAGCTTGTTTATCATAGATGTGGCTTCCTGTTCATTTCCTTCTGAAAGTACCCTAGCACAATCATAAAGCAGTTGCTTAGGGGTCTGGGGCGAGTTTTGTGACGTGTATTTGGTGGTGCTACTGATGGTGCTAAGATTGGAAGAATATGAGGATGAGGACTCCTTTGGTGAGTCATGGAGCAGCATATCCTGAAGCGGATTGGCCCACTCGACCATGTCAGGATCAATCTCCATGCTTTGAACAGTCTCAAATATGCCTTCCTCCTCCTCTTCTTCATCAGAAAGCAAAGCCCTCTCCAATTCTTGAAGTTTTAGTCTCATTTCACCATCGAAGTCAAGGCCATCCGGGCTCCCATTTTCCACAAAATCTGATCCAGAATTGGACTGATAGGCATCGCGATGCCTTGTAGACCAGATACAAGTGTCAAATGGGTTATTAACAATCACAGAAGCTCCTGAACTAGCTCTGAGCAGGTAAGAAGAAGCACCATCAGGGTGAACTGAGTTTCCTGATATGCTGGAACTAGATGGTTCTATCAGCTCTTCTGTTGGTGAATCGCGGAAGTACTTTTCATAACTCTCACAGGAGTATGACTTTGTCATGTACATGTTTCTGTGCTTATCTGGTGCAAAATTGTGGGAGGACAAATCTGGTGTAACATCAGTTCCCTTTAGTGTGTAGAGCTTGGCATTCCCATATGATGTATCAGCCAACTCTGTAGATACAACCAATGACATAGTTCTCCTTTTATTCACTCAGCTCATACAAAATTTCAGTCTGTACCAAAAACATCACAGATTAGTCAGGAATTTGCTATAATAAAATTTGCAATCAAATAAAACTACCAGGCTTTATTTTTCTCCCTTTCCTACCTTGAGAAATAGTAAAACAACTGCTCACTGATGAAATCTTGTTGAACCTTCTAAGATGACTTTGCTGAGAAACAAAAGGAGAAGACATTTTCAGTTAGAATAAATAACCAATCTATATAAAATATACTGAAAAGTTTAGTACTGTACATACTGTGAGTATCACGAATAAACAGATTGAGAATTATTTCAATATTCAAAAAGTTTTATCTAAAAGTTGAAATAAACCTATGCAATTGTGTGCTTTAGTCATAAACAGAAACTTTTGCATCCTAAGATCACCACTATGATTTTGATTTTTGAATGTATTCCAGAAGTAACAGTGATCTCACTTAGCCAGAAAAGAGAACCAAAATAACCCTCCTTAACACTATTTAGTATTTAGCTTTGTTCAAATATGAATTTACATGGCAGATGAAGTTCAACCTAGCCTGCATAGCAAAAAGTATCGCTGTTACCATGGTGGCCTCATTCAAAGTATTTGGAAGAGGAAAATAAATATTAGACTATTCATTACAGTTTAGACCCATATGCACAATATGGTGACATGCCTGCAGAAATTAGCTGGATTATGATCCAATCAACATATCCAAACGCATTCTTGAAATCGAATGAAAATACCAAGGGAACAAAATCTTTTGTATTTTCCAAGATTCTCCAGACTTTAAACGTATCTGCCATTAAAAATGAGGATCTCCTACGAGATTGACAAAATATTTTCCTTTTTCAAATATGATATGTTCACTCTAGCCAGAAAGAACAAAAAAATGAATCTCCTGCTTTGAACACAAATTTTGATGTTAAAGCATAAGAGACTCATGCAACAATTAGCCAACCACAGTTCCAATTCATCTTGATTACATAGATAAAATTGATGACCATACATAAAACATTCCGGATAGTACCTATCACTATGAGGAAACAGCTTTATTTTAAGACAGCAAATCTCCCTTCCAAAATCCAACTTTGTTGCAAATGCAGAAGCAGAAAAGGATAACCAAAAAATACCCCTTTGGAGAACCAACCCATCATAGGAAAAATGAAAAAAAAAAAAATCCTTCAATAAAACACTAAATTCAGAAACTAGAGAATAAAGACCATTTTCCCCTAGCCTCCTTAACTTCAATTCATAATTAATCACAAGAATTGTAAAAGATGGTACCTCTTATTAGAAGGAGCATCCGAGTTACAAAAAATAAAACCACAGTCAAAATTAAGGAGGCAGAAATATAATTAAACAAGAGACAAAGGGTACCCGATGCAACTTGAGACAGATAAGGATGATACTCCTAGAGACTCAGAAGGAAAATCAGCTAAGGCTTTTGACCAAGTGGTAGAGCGTTTGATTATAGAAACCAAAGGGCAAGACAATCTCTTGAAGACTCCGTAATATATTAAAAAATTTGTTTCCTAAGGAAGGTCAGATTGGTGGAATAGGAACAAATCAGATAAAAATAATAAATGAACAATAGGGTACCTTGGAATTGATATGCACAACCAATAAATTCTAATAAATATAGATGTAGACAAGGTAAGAAAAAGATAACAAACAAGACTTTTAAGTTTGAAGCTTCCAAAGAATTAAGAATGGAGGTAAGTTAGGAGCAATTGAGCAACCCAAATAAAAAGATAATATGGTGAATTTATGAACATATGGTGTTATAGTCTAAAGAGGCCAATTTTTTTATTTATTTATTTTATCTTATTATAAAATTGCAATCATGAAGACAATCTGAGCTTCTGGAACCGAGTGAAGTGGTAAGCGAGTGAAAAATCAAACCCACCTAGAATTAACAAAACTTCTTGGAATTCACTGCAACTTGTCTATCTCAGACTAAAGACATTGGCCACACGAAACTATGATGGTACAATGGCATATATACCCCTCATGACGGTGATAACTGCGAATAATATACACCTTTGGTTCACATATATCAGCAACATTGTAGGGGCAATTGTGTCTTTTACTGTGCTCTACCCACTTAACTTCAACCTTTAATGTGAAAACTATAAAGTTTATCAATACAAACTTATTTATATTAAATTATTATTGATTGAAAGGGTTGAATGATTCTACCTGGGCTAGGAAAGACAATGAGAAATCCACATCATCTTTCAAAATAATTTTGTTATGATAGCATTATGAAAGTTCGAGTAAAAATGATCAATAAAATGTATAAAAAAAAATTAAAATATAAATTACTTTTTATATGTTTCACGTGTAATTTAGACATAAAGGCCCGGTAATTAATACAGAAATTTCTAAGATTTTAAAGTAATTAAGTCACATCATAGTATTTCAGAAATAGACGCATTGTGCCAAATGAGTATTTATGTGTTTATACCCGATCTATTAATTATGTATTAAAAAAATTAAATACTTTAATATGTCTTTTTATTTGATAAAATAGTAAAAAATATTATTTAAATATTAAAATTAATTATGAAAAATAATGATAAATATTAATTAAAAGTATAAATTCCAAGTCAAATAAAAATTATTTTAAAAATTTAACAATTTAATTATGAAATACAAAAATATATAATTATCTAATTATATTTATTACTTATACCTATATAAAAATGGATTTAGAGTGGGTCTAGGACTAGAACCTAAACTCACAAAATTTTATAGATAATTATTATCCATATGAATTGGATCAATAAGAATCCTATTTATTATTTGTACTTTCTATAAATATTTATTGAGTCCGAATCTAATTTGTAGGATTTATAGGTACGTGTGTATATTCATTAAGTTTGAGTCCAATATTTATACGTAATATACTTCAGTTCTAAATTCTAATAGTTTGGCCGTGTACATGTTACAATTATATTTATTTTATTCATATATTAAATTATTTTGATTAATTAGTGATTATAAAAGACCTTGAACCCTAGACCCTTATCGATTTACAAGAATGAAAGGTTGAAGTTTTTAATTCGTTTTATGAATTGAAAAAATAGATCCATAATTATTTGCTCAGTCTTTTCTCATCAAAATCTTGGAACGCGTTAGAAACAAACACAAGTGGGGCTGGCCAACATAGCATTGTTTGTATATATCTCAAGATTTTATGTGAAAAATTCAATAGTGGCTTATGACGTAGAATGTATCATCATATCATAACTCCATGACGTGTGTTTCTTTCTTTCTAATTTCCTTTCTTTTTTCTTTTTCTATCTGAACGTTGTATGTTTATTATTTTTTAAGGCGTGGAATAAGGAAATGAAATTTAACTGTTACCAACACGTTCTATTTATTGTTTCTTAATCTTTACATCAATAAATAATATTCGTTCAAAAGATTTTCTTTATTTTATTTTGAAGAGTAAAATAAACTAATCAACCCATCCATGGGGAATCAACTTTTAGTACCCAAAATTCTAAAAGTGGAAATAGGAACATAATTATCCTTTTTGACCAAGTCATAGTTGTGCAAGCCTACCCCTTTTTCTAGTTCAAACATTACTTGCTACCAACACCATTGTTGGTGGGCAACGTTGGACAAATTTCTTTCCATTTTCTGCTACCGCGTGAGATCTAGAACGAGCATGCGACTGTAAAAAGACATATAAGCCCTCATCCCCTCACATTATTCTCAAATAAAATGATGACACAACGTTTCAACTAAGATGAAAGTTACATGTTAGAGCATTTTTAAAAATCAGGTGAAATATTAGTTCAGTTAATAGTACTTTTACAAAATGAATAGAATTATTGTTTTTATTTTATTTTTATCTATTAAATCTATATTGGATTACATGCTACAACATTTTCAATTACTAATCAATTATGCGCTTATTTAACTACCAAATTACTTTATTGTTTTCATATATAATCATTGAAGGATTCACATTATAATGAGGAAGTGCAAATTCATTTCTTACTTTAAAAAAATTATACATATAAATATGTTGAGTGTGTAAATTTTGCTCCTTAGTTTTGTATATTTGACTTCCCTACTTCTAATATTTTACCCCTTTTATAATATTAATTATTATTATTTTTAAATAAATTATTTTCCAACTTAAAAATCTAGATCTGCCACAATATACAACAATTAGCTTGCTAACTTTATTTGAATGTGCATCTTGTGGGGGAAGGGGGAAAATGTATATATCCAATGGTTTTGTGACTTGTAGTGTGAAATGAATCAAACATGTCATCAATCACAAATGTCTTGTTTATAAAAATTGTAAACATCCAAGATATTAACATCCACTCAAATTTTGTTTATTAGCAAATAAGTCTTTATCCTTTCCTCTCCGTCTTATCCAAACAAGAGAGTTGTAAGACAGGAAAATAATTTATCGACATATTGAATTTTTAAAGAAGTACTTACACCTGTCGGCTGTCGCTCTATTTTTGTTTATAAGCTGTCTAATGTTTGAGCTTTACATACCTATTCGTCCACTTTTGTGTCATTAGTATAATCACCCTTTGATTGTATATAACAGATTTCATTATATATATCAGCTTGGAAGTGTTTCAGATATAAAATTTTAGAGAAAGTAGGATTTTAATGATGATTTATTCATGGTGCTAATGACCATATATAATATACATATATACACACATGAATGATACTAAGATCAATAACAACATGTAATCTCACTACTACAAAAACGTTATTCAAAGACGGTTCTAAACCCTATATAAAGAAGGTTCTTCAACCGTCTTTGTATCCAACGTCGTTAAAAGTCAGACATTCGAAGACGATTATTAAACCGTCTTCGTATCAAACGATTCTAAGACGGTTCCTCATTGAACTGTCTTAGAAGGTGTTGAAAAAAATAAAAAATAAAATAAAAAAACCACGCATTCTAAGACGGGTCTTAAATATAACCGTTTTGGAATGTGACTATTCTAAGACGGTTATGCCTTAGAACTGTTTTAGAATCATTGTGCTAAAATTAAAAAAAAAAATAGCGATTCTAAGACGGTTCTAGGGCATAACCGGCTTAGAATGTGTGACCATTCTAAGACGGTTATACCAAAGAACCGTCTTAGAATCACTGTGTTAAAATAAAAAAAAAATAGAGATTCTAAGACGGCTCTTAGGTATAACTGTCTTAGAATGCGACTATTCTAAGATGGTTATGTCTTAGAGTCGTCTTAGAATCACTGTGAGAAAATAAAAAAAAATAAAAAAAGTGATTCTAAGACGGTTCTAGGGCATAACCGTCTTAGAATGATCAATAAAAATAGTTATTCTAAGGCGGTTCTTTGTTATAATTGTCTTAGAATGTGATCATTCTAAGACGATTATGCCTTAGAATCGTCTTAAAATCACTATGTTAAAATAAAAAATAAAAACAATGATTACATTCCAGCCAATTAACTTTCTATATGCACAACAACAATGGAGTCTTTTCCCACGAGGTGGGTCAGCTACATGGAATCATGGATCATAACTACATAGATCATACGGTGCTATAAATTTGTCTTCTATCAAGTACAAAGATAAACCATTTACCTCTAGATCACTCTTAATGGGTTGACCTATATTTTTAAATCATAAAAGTAGAAAAGTAAATAAAAATATTTTTATATTGATTATCATAGAAGTGACATGAAAGCAAAAGGAAATAGTTGAGACATATTGGAACAAAATTATGCAAAAGAAAGTCTAAAAAATCTCCAATTAAACATGCCAATCTTATAACAGTAGATAGACATCACTAACCCCATATTCACTATTACTATTTTGATTTTTTTAACTTGTGATCACTCTACTACATTAAAATTCCACTCACTTTATAACTTGATGCAAACAAGGAACTCATTTAAGCCATGCATGAGAGTATGAGACGCATAAAGAGTAGCAAATAATAACATCTTCTACAAGTCCAGAGAGTACTACTGAATCACATACTAGTGAATAACAATTATCAATATACTTGACCATGACCTTAAATCAAGTTGGAGAATTTTGATTTTCTTAATTCATAAAGACACCTAATGCCTAGGGAAAAAACAAAAAAGGACCTCCAAAGACTAGTGTGTCCCATTTCAAAAGGAAGGCTATATATAAAGTGCTTATTAGTAACTAATGTGTCCCGTTTGAAAAAAAATGACTTGTGTTTATGATTTTCCAATGTAGACAATAAAAAACTATTTTGAAAAAATGGTTGGAATCATGAAAGAAAAATGCATCCCAACTATATTAATGTGTAATTAAATGAAAATATAAAAAACTATTTTCATTGTGAATATATACACATTATAATTTAACAAGTTTTGAATAAAGTGAAAAATTGTTAAAATGTTAAAATAGATAAATACCTGGAGGCAGCCTAGAACGAAAATGATGATTCCACAAGGCAGCACAAAATGTTTACATAAAATATTTTTAGAAAAGAAAACAAATATTAAATAGAAGAACATTTATTTGCTTCTTTTTTTTTTATAAAAGTTATTTTCTGTTTTAAAAAAATGAAAAGAAAAAAATATGTATTTAACAAGAATAATTTTAAAAATTAAAACATATCTAGGCTATCTTTTTAATTTTTATTTTTTTATTGCTCTTGATTATGCGGTTCTATTTTTTTTTCTCCACTTACTTTTTTTTATCTCATTTTAAAAATTATTTTACAAAATAAATTTTAAGAATAAAAATAAAACACATGATCATCCTAAAATAATGAGGGACGTTTCACGGATGAAGAACTATTAAGGTCACGTGTGGTAAGGAGCATACCATGAAATGAAGGAAGTCCTGGAGGGCATGGTCTCTTAAGCCTAAGGGGGAATGGAGATGGATACATAAGAAAACATTACCCATATTTTAAAAAGCCTTGCTTATAACAATAGAGTAAATAACATATGATTCGATACATGGCATCATTACTATAGAAGAAAAAAAGGGAGAAAGCATATGGTAGTGGAGGATAGATACTCCTTTATAGCAGAAAGAAAATAATAAAGCAAGTCAAAGAAGCTAGAAAATGGAACAAAACAATTAGTAACCTATGAATAAGGTAGACAAAATATGAGTACAACTTACATGCTTTGTTAACAATCTTAAATACTCTTCAATATTGATTAAATAAGTGAAAATTATAATGTAGCAGATAAAAAACTAATATAAGCCTTCAACTAATAGCTTAAGTTGCTGAAAATAGCATAGCCTTTAGAGGTCAACCAATAGGTACCTTTTCAATATCGTTTTTAGTATAGAAATATACTAATGCCCCATTTGAACGAGCTTATGTATATATTATTCAAACTTATAGCATAAGCATTTGTGTACGTGTTTCAAAGAACTTAAGAAAGTTGCTTATGACATGTCCATAAGCTGTTTTCAGCTAGTAAGCTTTCTAGGATAACTTATGAAAACGACTTATGGCTTATACAAAATCAGCTTAACACTATTTTTTCTTCCATTATATAAAAACAAGTTATACATAAATAAGTACTTATTCGGTAGGACCTAAATTAAGTTGTTTATCCAAGCGGGGCAATATTCCATAACTCAGGATATAACTACATCAACAACCTAGTTCAGATTTTCATCCCATGATGCTACAAAAATAATAAACACCACTTTTAATTTACATTAACGAATGAATAATCAAATAACCAATTCCTGACCACATCAAATTAAACACAATTGCTTGTTTATATATATATATATATATATATATATATATATATATATTTGTTTCCACAGGATTGCCTCCCTTCTACATGTAGTCTCATACCAAAAAATAACAGATCAAACACTCAATGTTATTGTTAAAAGAAAAATAAATAACATTTTTATTTCCTCTCCCTTTTTTTTGGTATTGAGCTCACATTTTCCCACATAGACATGAAAATTCGATACCAATGGCATATTGGCATTCCCTTTGGTGCTCTACCAGAGAAGATGATTTTTTTTTTGTCTTTTTTACCTTAAAAGTAATTGATTAGGCTTTTTCCAACTTGACATACACTAATTAAACAAGCAATTTTTCTCTATTTGGAAACTGTAAAAACTATGTCTTTTAGTATTCATTCAATATTACATAATTAAAGTGACACTAACAACTACAATGAGTGGACGAATTTCCAATTATGTAACAGACACCTCAGTATTCTCCACATGATCAAATTCAACATGCTAGTAAACTCAAGATTAATCAATGTGAACTAGGGATTATCCCTCACTTAAGCCAAGTGGAAATTTGAAGGAACATAACAAGGTTTGACAAATATATGGCTGAGAGGGAGGTTTAATCAGAAAGTTTGGTACAAGAAATCATGCAAATCCTAAAGCATGCTGGTGATGTGGCAATAGAAAATAAAATTTCCAGACTGTTACCAACCTCCAAACTTCATCTTTTCCCACTCTTTATATAGTCCCTTCATACACACACACTCCACTTAGTTAAACATGGAGAAAGCAGACTCTAACAGTCCTAAATCTACTTTGAAGGTTAGGAAGCTTAGTTGTTGTTTTTTTCTTTTTCTTTTGTTCTATTCTCTCTTAGTACTAGAATAACATGTCCTAACAGTTTCACTTTTGCATTTTCCTTAATTTCCCATGGAAAAAGTTTGTGAAGAACACTTGTCAGTCTGCAGCTCAATGGAGCAGTACTAATTCTAGAGGAATGGTGAGATTAGGACACAGAAGTTATTGAAGATAGTGTTTCTGCACTTGTTTAGCTATTTTGTTTCAATTCATCTTAAGGTTGAAAGTTATGAAGCAACTGCATCACCTCTGAATGACAGTGAAAGAAAAGAGATCAGTGAGAAGTATTATTTAGGTAACACCTCTTGCATACTTAGATGGTGATACAAATACAACCTTTGTTTTTATTTATTTATGAGATAGCACACCTATATATATGGATGTGTTCTTTTGTCTATGACACCACACTTTGTGTTATTATCATTAACTATCCCATCCACCCAACAAGTTTATCCATGCAAATTTATCCTCGCTATCAATTATTGATTTAAAAATTGACAAAATCTCTTGTATCTCTCTAAAATTTGAAGAAAAAAAAATTAATCCTATAACCAATGAAAGCTTTTTTGACAAAAAAACTAGAAAGCATCATTGGCATGTGAATAATGAACTATCCACCTAAAGTTATGAATCTCAATTCTCAAGCACAAAAATCAGAAGGATCAATACATGTTGTGTCATCATATATGAACAGAGTATACCTTGTTTTAAAAGTGAAATTTTCCAGAAAAGATCCAGGTAGTGCACACCAGATACCATCAGTGTCTAGTTCAGGTGGTTTTCCTATTGTCTCTACTAGCAACATGATAATTTTATTATTGCTGGTTGTGGTACATCTGATATTTTCAGTTGAGTTACCATTTGTGGTTCATAAACTTGATTCTTAGACCGAAGTTCTGGTCTTATTGATGGATCTACACCCTAACAAAAAATGGGTAAAAGTGTAACTAATCGAAATGACCAATAATTCATTGAAAATAGCTTAAATTTGAGAAAGAAAAATTGAAGCTCAGGTGTTTAATGCTTTTAGGTACGGATTTATACATTTATATTGATGGAAAAGGAAATTAAACTTACAAATTTAAGTTAAACATCTAGTAATCTACAATAAATATATTCAGAACTCGACATGAAAGTTACCAGATTGCCATGCCCAAAATTTGTCCCTACTCTCTATTACCTTTGCACCATAGGGGAAATTAAGCTATTATCCCAAACTGGTTATTTGCAAATCAATTTGCACCTTTGGAATGAAAATTCAAGAAAAACAAGTCAATGACAATAGCTGACAAAGTACACGTCAATCTAAAGCCTCAACAACTATATGAACAGGCAATAAAACTAATTTTATATTACACAAAGTTAGGCATGTTTGTTCAAATCCATTACTAACATGCCACAATCCTTTTTGTCCAATAAAACAAGAAAAAGTGCACCAAATTCATGAGCATAAAGCATCCAAAGCTTGAAGAAGATGATTATGGTGACGAACAGATGATGACAAAAGATAATGGTGTAGACAGAAAAAAAAATCATAGCGTAAATGATAACATACCCCTAATACGATCAATTTTAGTGCCTTGTGGAAACCAAACACCTTTCCTTCACTATCAGACATGGCTTGCCATGGGTATGGACTGAAAGAGGAGGTGGATGAGCATGCCTTCTTCACAAAACCTTCTGGAACTATGAGAAGCTTCTCTGCTTCCTCAATGGAAGATTCATGGCAACTCACACCACTAACTATAAGCTCCTCTTCCTCATCAAAACAGAGGAGTTGCTCTAGTTTATCCAATGACAACAACGAGTACTCATACTTGCAACTTCAGAGCCTCAGTGGCAACAACTCAAAATAGCCACAACAAGATCAAGGTTGCTACATATCAGGTTGCTAGATATTAAAATGCTACCAGATTGATAACACAAAGAAAAGTCACGCAAATGCAGACCATCTCTTGAAGAGAAAAGTACATGTACCTCTCTAGAAAGTATGCAAAATGAAGCATCAAAACCACAACTACTATTTGCCGATAAGTTACATACACAAAACGGCTCATCCTGTGATTGAAAGAGGCTTTAGTGGTCAGATATAATCCAAACTCGTGTCTTACCTTACTCACATATGAAGGGAAAAATTGTTTAATCCAGGACCCTCGTGCATATTAATGTTTAAATGAAATTATCTCTTACCTATAATTATTGATGTTTAAAATTAATGCATATAGATTAAGGAGTATTTTATAAATATTAAATATTATTATGTTGTGAGATACAAGCAAATAAGGATCCGATACGAACTTCCACCTTCTTCATTGGTGTAAGTGATATTACATTGTCGACACGCACCAAAACAATTTAACTACGTTAATTCTGTAGCACATGATTAACCTAGGTCAACTCAGAGACACAATCAATATGGTTCTAGCTTCAATTTACGAATAACAGTGAGGGGGAAATTTTATCGAACAGTTTATGTGCATAAGTAAAATTTGCAAAAATATAAACTAAAATTAAAGAGCAACACAGAAACTAACAGAATTCAAAAGAAGTGATGTAAAACAGAATTAAAACATCAATCCAATTCACCTCACCAAGCAATTCGAATCATCATTGTTCTCAGAAATTTATCCTATTATGAAAGTTCATTCAATCTCATTAGAAGAAACTCAATCGACCTAACCCCTAAATTGATTGAAACCACAACCCTAACCGAAGTATCATCCAATTAATCAGTGATTAATATTTGAAATTAGGAAATGAATCCATAACCTGATCCGTTTTCAATCCTAAATGCATTCATAATCATGAAAATAGAATAGCAATTGAAGAAGAAGATGAACATTCACATAGAATTCGAAATACCAAACCAGACTCAAATTTCCTTGTGTTTGGGTTGGTTCCTTGGATTGAGTGAGGATTTAGCCTTCCATGATCATCATCAGTGAAAGCCCCATGGAATTATTGCACGAAAATGGAAGAACAGAAAAACAAAAATGAAGAACAATGAAGAACTAGTAAGAACAGTTGAGAGAAAATGAAGAACAAGGGTTTAATTCTACAAACTAAAGAAAAGAAATATAAAACTTGTTTATTGAAATGTAAAGAGTGTTGTCGAAGTTTCACTAAAGTCACTAATATAAATAGTGACTAAGTTCTGAAAATAGAATGGACCATAAACAAACCCAACAATCTAATTATTTGCTATTTACAACCATGAAAGTCAAATTCGCAGCCCAAAATTACAAGTGCAGAGGTGCTAACTACGAAGCTTAAAATGACCCTCTAAATAACAAAATTGGCCTCGGGCTATTTCTAGCAAACTTGTAGATATTTTCTTTATCTTTCCAGGGACTCCTAGAACACTCCATTCGAAGATCAGTATCACTCTATAGGTCCTGCACAAGTTAGATACGTCAAGTGAGCAAAAATTCGAAAATACGCAATAATTAGCAATTAAGCCCACTTACTTGCCTAGGCCAAAAAATGAATTAGAATAGGAAAATAAAGGTCCAAGAGAGGTCAAATAAGCTAAGAAGGATAGAAAAATATTCAACTAAAAGCACTCTATCAGTAAGTTAGAATCCTTTTGACTATTTTTCTTGTTTAGGCAAATCCTATCTAGTCATCCTATGTTGTAATCCTCTAGACAAACTGACACTTGAAACATGTTATTAGCATCCTTCACTATGGTATTGGGATGTCACCGCATTCTATCTCATTTATCAGAAAACACTACTACTAAATAGTATAACAAAGGCTGAGAAATTAAGAGCATTTCAGGTGACATTTGAGTATAACAAAGGGGATTGATGAAATTACAATGAAAAGGTATCTAGATCTGATATGAGAGATCGAACAAAAGAACCTCAATGAAAGGAGACAACCCTCAACATCGTTCCACTTCACGTTGGGCTTCTCCCTTATAATGGTCGAGTTGAGCCTGACTCATAGCTTGGCCTACTCGGGGTCGTCGTCGTCGACACCACCTTCACCGTCCTTTGGCTTGGTCTTGGGCCTTGCACCCACAGTTGCGTCCCAGTTGGAAGCCGGATCAGGGCCACCATAGTCGAGCATGACCTGAAGAACCCATGATTTTATACGTCGAAGAAGGCAAAGAGAGTGCAAAGTGAACAACGTCATATTGGGATCGACGGAGGAGAGGAGGGAGGGGCTGATGTCCATGAAGGGGAGGGGAAGGGGTTTGGGTTTTTGAAAAGTTTTGAAAACAGGGAGATCGTGAGCAGAGTGCTGGAACGAATAATAAAGGCTAAAAGGCACACCCAATGAAGATGGTTTTTGAATTTTTTTATAAAATCAACTTTAATTATCTAATTTCAAAGACGATTTTTATAAAAAAAAAACATTTTTGAAAATATCTTTTAAAGATGGTTCCGTAATAACCGATTTTGACAAGTTATAATTATTTACAAAAATGCCACCGGTATGCCTACGAAGTCGGTTCTTCGACAACCATCTTAAAACACGCATCTTAAAAAGCTATTATTGTAGTAGTGTCTGTTTTATCTAGGATAATTAGATAATCATTGTTTCTAATTATCTAGAATACATTTGAACTTTAATTTGACCGTTGTTATCTTTAATTCAAATAAATATTTTTTATCTAGGATAATTAGATAATTTGTTTCTAATTATGTAGAATACATTTGAACTTTAATTTCACTGTTGTCATCTTTAATTCAAATAAATTCAAATTGTTGTTATGCGCTAATATGCCTCCACAAGATGTAGTTTCCCCTGACAACGTGTATCTTTGTTGTTAAGTCCTTGAATGTGGCAGTTGCTAGTTCTTACCAAAATCTGGAAATTCCACGTGTGAGGATGAGTGGGTGCCAAACTTTGCATGTTGTATGAGTGAACGTCTTTGTTTAGGAGAGGGACCTGCAAAACAAAGGAAAAACACTCCGACGCTCAAGTAAGTACATTAATTATATGAGAATAATCAAGTATATGAGAATCTCATATGAATATGTGTGAGTATTCAAGCATTCACACCATGTATTTCTTGTTGTTTAAGGTTTAGAGAGAACCTGCATTTATAGTGTGGAGTATGGGCCTTGGGCCTTTGTTTAGTAGATAATTTGTTGATAAGATAACAAACAATAACATGTCTTTATATTTGAATTAGAGATAATGTGTACCTTATAGATATGTTGTTATTTGTAAATAAATAACAACTTGTAGATAATTGGATAGGTATTAGGAGATAAGGTGATTGCACAATCTCCAATATATACACAAATATGACATTTCGATCCAGGAGTCCGTGTTCCTATAGCAAGGCGTACTTTGAGGTCGGACAAAATGTACTCGGTGTGTCAGGGTTGATACATAAGATGGAAATATACACGATCACTGTAGCAGGGCGGACACGGAGAATGAACACGTGTAGAGTGACCCCACAATAATGTCCATGTGTAATTTTACCAATTTGTACAGTACATAAGCCCCTCAAGCCTCTGATCCAATTTATGGGTGAAAGAGGTTGAGTAGGAATTAGTGGTGAATGTCCGGTGTCCAGATTGTCAAAATGTTCTTTGACAAATAATGAATAATGTCAAGCTCGAGGAGCCCCCCGAGGGTGGACAAGTAGTGTCCCATGTTCCAGTAAGTTACTTCATGAAAATAATTATGAGTCATGTCAGACCTCTATACCCAGGAAATACATCATCTGAATAATTACTATTGACGTGTCTAGAATGAATGTATCTAGAAAGTTAAGTCTGTCAGGTAAATAAAGCATCCGGGTTGAGCACTTATGCCAAAATCTGACCGTTGCAATGAATATCAAAAGCACTCGTGATGCTTTGCCATTTCCCCATGCGCGTGCTACGCACTTGCCATACTCGTGCATACGTGTCACTCAAACATTGGGCACGTACTAGAGTAATGTGGTAGTGGGTGGGTGGGCATTAATCGTGGTGCAAATTGCGAGGGGGCACTTCAAATTCGTGCCAGTAACCGTCAGGTCTCATTTATTACTCGTCATTTAAATTGATGAGACTGGCTGTCACTTCTCCCACACCTCCATTTCTACCCCATCTTCTTCCTTGCTTCGCAAAACTTCTTGCTTCTTTGCAATTCTTCTGTTCAAGGTAATCTCATGAAAATGTCTGTCTCCCCCATCTCTAATTCTGCTTTTGACATGGGTGACAGTGGTGACTCGGGAGATTCAGTGGAACAGCGCACTATGCATGAAGTGCTGGAAGAGAAACTCATGATGAGTCTTTCTTTTCTGGGAAGATAAGACAATCTAGTTGGACTGGTGAGAGCATCTCTCGCCTTCGTCGGTAGGCAAGGCCATCGGTCATCCCTTGGGCAGATGAACTTCTACCATTTTTGTCTCTTTCTTCTTCTTTAGAGAAGCTGAGGTAAAGTGGTTTCAGAGGCATTAGAGATTTCTCTGGTGCGTGCAATGCCTTACAGGATCACCATCGACTGATCTCATCATTTAAAGCTATGAATGGGTGAGGGATGATGTTCTGCAGAAATTATCGTATCCCAATGAGGGAGATAAAAGTGCAGAAGCTTGTCCTCAATATCTCGGTTGGGGAGAACAGAGATCATCTCACCAGAGCCGTCAAGGTGTAGGAATAACTTAGTGAGATCGTCTCACTAGAGCCGCCAAGGTATTGAAACAACTTAGTGGCCGAGATGATGTGTTCCAGTTTTGATGATGTCAAGACAAATATCTAAAACAAGACTTTGCTGTAGAAAATACTAGTGATAAGACTATTGTGTAGGTTGCTTTATTTTGTAATTTCTAGTTTTGCTTTGTCTTGGGCTGCAGAGGCTATGTAAATGGACTTCAACTTAATGAAATGTTCCTTATTTCTCCGCTTTTCTTCTGTCTTAAACCTTCACATACTGTCTTCACTATTGTCTTCTGATTATTTGATGAATGTAAGTCGGCGGACTTGTGTATTTTCATCATAAGTGTTGAGACACTATAGCTGTAGCATCCCAAATTGCTTGTTGAGGCTTGGAAGCAAATGAATCACTGAGAGTTTGGCTTGGGTTTGTAGTGTCAAGTATGATTCTTAAATTGATGTTGGAATTATGCTTTTGCATATGACTATGTGTGTAGCCTTGCTTGTCGAGGTTCCAACTAAACATACACACCGAGAGCTTGTATTGGGTTTAATAGCTGTCTTGGACTTCTATTTTTACGAGCTGCTAAATCGATAGCACTGTTTGTTGAAGTTTCAAGTAAATGATAATACCAAGAGAATTGCTTTGGGTTTGAAATGTCAAGGGTGGACCTTGAGAGCTTGTTCTTTCAAAACAAGTGATTCTATGGTCCACTATGTCGGGGTTCCATAGATGTAAGAATACCAAGAATACTTTCTTGGGTTTAGCATGCCAAGGTGACCTTGGACTTAAATTCACCAAAGATGCTTCCTTGGGTTTTTGCGCAGCTCGTCTTCCTGTACAGATAGAATTTATGAGCACCGAAATCCTCAAAATCAAGCTTTAACTACCTTGTGCTTCTGTAGTGGATAACTTGGTGATTATGAGGTTGACCATTGATGGACCTTATTTGAGAGTTATGAGTTACCAAGGGTTGTTGATAATCACGCTGATCAAGGGTAGACCTTGAAATCCATAAACCATCAAGAGCTGGTCTTGAGTTTCATACCAATAATTCATCTTGGGTTTTAGAGACCAAGGATAGACCCTGGATTTTATGTACCAAGTGTGTATCTTGGGTTTTATGTTCCTGAGAAATTATATTCCTGCAAGGAAGAAGTATAATAATAGTAACATATGTTGAGAGTGGACATAGTTGTACCTCATATTTGTGAAGGTTGGTACCAGTGGAGTTGTCTGAGATTCACCAGAGTATGATCTTGAATTTGTGAATCCATAAATTGCCAAGGGTTGGCCTTGGATCCCATATTCATCGGGAATTTACCAGTGACGCGTCCGCCTTGGATTGTTAGAGGTCGACCAAGACTTTAGGATTTATGAACCTTGATGGTTTACCGTAGCTTGGGTTTACCAGCCTATAAAAAGTGAGGTTGACCAAAGCTTTAGACTTATGAACCTTGACAATTCGGCGTAGTTTGGAATTACAAACCCATAAATAATGAAGGTCGACCAAAGCTTTAGACTTACGAACCTTGACAGTTCAGCGTAGTTTGGGTTTACGAACCATAAATAGTGAAGGTCAACCAATGCTTTAGACTTACGAACCCTGACGGTTCCATGTAGTTTGGATTTACGAGCCTGTCTTGGGTCTTGTAGGGTTTACCAAATCTTTAGTTTTATGAACCTAGTTGGTTCTACGTAGTTTGGATTTATGAACCTGAATTTAGATAGGTCGACCAAAACTTTAGGATTTATGAACCTTGACGGTTGGTCGTAGTTTGGATTTACAATACTTGTTAATTATCAGAGGTCGACCGAAACTTTAGCTTTATGAACCTAGACAGTTCAACGTAGTTTGGATTTACAAGCCGTAAATGAAGATTGTCGACAAAAGCTTTAGACTTATGAACCATGACGGTTAGGCGTAGTTTGGGTTTACGAATCATAGGCAGAGAGGGTCGACTAAAACTTTAGACTTATGAACCATGACGGTTCCGCATAGTTTGGTTTTACGAACCGTAAATAATGTAAGGTCGATCAAAGCTTTAGACTTATGAACCCTGATGGTTCCGTGTAGTTTGGTTTTACATGCTGTACAGTGCCAAGAATGAAACTTGGACTTTGTGAGTCAACAAAAGCTTTAGACTTACGAACCCTGACGGTTCCGTGTAGTTTGGAATTACGAACTCGTAATGTGTAAGGTCGACCAAAGCTTTAGACTTACGAACCTTGACGGTTCCGCATAGTTTGGTTTTATGAACCTTTAGATAGTGAAGGTTGACCAAAGCTTTAGACTTATGAACCCTAACGGTTCTGCATAGTTTGGTTTTACAAACCATAAATAATCTAAGGTCGACCGAAGCTTTAGACTTATGAACCCTGATGGTTCCGCATAGTTTGGTTTTACGACACTGTATAGTGCCAAGAACGAAACTTGGAATTTTGTGAGTCAACCAAAGCTTTAGACTTACGAACCCTCATGATTCCGCGTAGTTTCGAATTACGAACTCATAACGTGTAAGGTCGACCAAAGCTTTAGACTTATGAACCCTGACGATTCCGCATAGTTTTGGTTTTACGAACCTTTAGATAGTGAAGGTCGATTAAAGCTTTAGACTTATGAACTCTGACGATTCTGCATAGACAAGTTTAACGAACCATAAATAATGTAAGGTCGACCAAAGCTTTTAGACTTATGAACCCTAACAGTTCCGCGTAGTTTGGTTTTACAATGTTGTACATAGAGAAGGTCGACCAAAGCTTTAGACTTATGAAACCTGATGATTCAGCGTAGTTTGGTTTTATGAACCATAAATAATGTAAGGTCGACCAAAGCTTTAGACTTGTGAACCCTGACGGTTTGGCGTAGTTTGGTTTTACGACGCTGTACATATAGAAGGTCGACCAAAGCTTTAGACTTATGAATCCTGACAGTTTGGCGTAGTTTGATTTTACAAACCTTTAGATCATACCAGGTATAACGCCTTGAAATTTTAATAACTGAAAATATATGGTTGAAATATTGTGTGAATTACCATAATAACCTTAAAGTGAAAATTAGAAAAATGCCCTTGAGTTGAAAATTACAAAAATGCCCTTAGATATTCTGGTTATATATTTTGGAATGAAAATTACAAAAATGCCCTTAAAGTGAAAATTACAAAAATGTCCTTGAGTTGAACATTACAAAAAATGCCCTTAGAAATTTTGGTTGGATATTTTGAAGTAGAAATTACAATAATACCCCTGGAGTGAGTGACAAATTATCATAATACCCTTGAGATTAAAATTTACCAAAATACCCTTATATATTTTGTGGAAACTTAAGGAAATTACATAAATGCCCTTAAAATAATAAATTACCAAAATATCTTTAGAAACAGACAAACTTCACAAGAAAACTAGAAATACCTATTAGCCAAAAATTTATGATTAAGTAAGCCAGAAGATAAGTTGCTAAATTTTATTACTTGATATAATAAATGCAAACCTACAATAAAAATGAAGGAAGATCGCATGTGTATCTAAAGCTATCATTAGCTATAGCTTCAGACCATATGATGAGGAAAATTATCACATGAGAAGCATCTGTGATGGTAATGTGATACAAGAAGGATAAGATAGAAGCTAATGGATTCAAGTGGTAAGCTTAGAAGTGGTTATAATATATTTAGTTGTGATTAGTTAAATTATGAAAAGAAACCAATCCTAGCTGTGTAGGATTTGGGGTAAAGGCTTAAGATGTTAGATGAATGACACATTAGTATCTATCACCTTAATTAAAAAAAAAATGAAGTACAAGTAGTATAAATTAAAAGAAACAAAAACATAAACCAAAGCATGCTTACACGTACAAATTTAATTAGTTATGGAAGTTGAAATCATGTGTGCTTGCATGTGAACTTCCTAGAAATGGTATAAATAATGTATTTGTGCAGCCATCTAGCTCATCCAACAAGCACTCCACGTACACCTCAAGCCATTTATGAAGGGAATCTTAGCTTTTTGCTTAGTAAGCATGCATTTAATGCATAAGAATTAAAAATATCTTTAGGTCATGATTACTTGGTTACATTAGAACCAAACTAAGGCCTAACTAGATTACATCTTAACTAATCCCTTTACATCCTAACTAATGCTTCTACTATATATACTCCCTTTGAGATGAAAAATCTGCACAAGCAAGGCTTCATTCAAAACCGACGACCACTTGCTTCTTTTCTCTCTTCACTTTTGTTTACATTTTCTCTTCTTCTCACACAAACTAAACTGCAGCCTTTCACCAAATTACCTATCATTTCTTCATTCAAAATATTCTATTAGAAGATAGCAATTTTATTCCTCAAGTTCTTGAATCATTCCAGCCAAGTACTTTGGTAAGTATTGATGTTAAAATTCGTATGGTTTTGAGCTGAATATTAGACTGTTTTTAGAATTTCATATCTCCCTTTGTACTTAACCAAATGGGGTGTTTGACCACTCATTTTAAAGCTTAGGATGTACTCTATGTTGTCCGAAAAGATGGGACCAAAATAAGTAGTGAATCATGCCCAGAAATTATTTTAGCTCAAGCTGTCTGAAACTGTCCACACCCAAACAGCTTCTGTCATCCGTTTTGAAAAATTTATTTCTCTCTCATTTACTACTCAAAGTAGGTGTATGATATATAGAATTAAATATATGGATGTCAACTATAACATATAAAAATTTCAGATAAATCTTGATTGTATACTGCTTGCAGTCATTAGAACACTAAGAGATGTCAGTGTGGAAACTAGAACTCGCTGGCAGCTTTGGAGTCTAGTTTTAAAAATGCTATAGCTAGAGTTTTAGAAATCCAAATCAGGCATATGATATCTTTTTAGAAAGCTTAGGAAGTCTAGTTTAACATAATTAAAGATGGGAATTTAATAACTTATAGATTAGCACAAATTATAGGAAGAACCGAATCGTGTATGGTGATAAATCTATACTAAATTATTTTCAATTTGGTATATAGCGCTCTGCGTTTGGACCAAGGCATGTGAATTTAAGAGAGCTTAAAACAATGCTACAAGGGGACTATCAGAGGGATAGAGATAGGTAAGGGGAGTTTATTACTTGGTTACAGTTTTGATAACATAGTTGGGGGCCAGAGAGTCCAACTGTGAAGATAACTGTCTGTCCCTGATGTGTGCTGGTTTTCAAGAAAAACTACGTTTTTAACTAATGGGATGTGATGTATTTATGATTGATATCTGTTTGTTCTTGTGTGTGCTAGTTTTCAAGAAAAACTATTTTTAACTAACGGGATGCGAGGAATTGACTTGTTGATGGATAAAGTTGTAAATGATATTGTTGTTGTAATGATTGAATTTTTGGGAAAAAGTCTTAATTACAGAGGAGACTCTGCCCAAAATTTTATAATATGTTTTTCCTATTTAATCCTTTATCAAATTTTGTAATGGGCATAAGAGTGTGTTTTATATATTGTAGTCCTTCTCTTTAATTTAGAATTTTCCTAAAATATCAGTCTTGTGGTATGATGAATGCGATTGCTTGTGATTGGTGATGTTTGAATGAAACAATGTTGTTTTGGGTGATAGTGTTGAAATGAGATGTTATTGATGTTTTATGATGAGGATAATGTTCAAATGGGATGTTATTGATGTTTTATGATGATAATAATGTTGAGATATAATGTTGATGTGAACAATATCATTGTGTGATGAGGATATACATGGATACCTATGGGGGGTGCATGACTGGTCATCCTTGCGGGGAAAGATTTGTTTCTGGCCATGGTCATACATTGATAGTGTCCATGGTTGTATATTGTGTATATACACATGGGGTGCAGTGATTGGTTGGTTATCCTTGCGAGGAAGGATTTGTTCCTAGCCATGGTCAGTGCATCGGTGAGCCCACATTGGTGTGTTATGTATGTACATGGGGGGTGTATGACTAGTCATCCTTGCAGGGAAGGATTTGTTCCTGGCTATGGTCATACATTGATGATGTCCATGTTTCATACTTCATTTGTATGTGTGGAAATAGAATGAAGGCACTTGTGTACCTGTGAGTTTCAGTGGGCTGAGAATGCAGGTACTAAGGGGTCATCAGGTTTGGAATTCCCTTCCGACGCTGGCTGATCACCGGGTGGGGGAATGGCCAATGTACGACACGGTAGCCCTGATAGGCGGTGAATCATTTTTCCGATGAGAGGCTATTTCCGGAGATGGTACCACATTGCATGCTGATAGATGAGTCAGGTGCATGCATCATTCTATGCATGATTGTTTGAGTTGTGAAATGCATTGGATGATTGGTTTGTTGAGTGTGTATTGGAATCATGGATTTTTGTTAATGATTGTGCTGGGTAATGTTGTTTCCTTCCCAATTATTGCTATCTGATATTTGTTGGTTTTTATATAATAAACTCACCCTTGCATTCGTTGTACTGTGTGGTTGGTACTTGTGATGATCGCGAATTTTCGTTCGTAGGAGCAGATGAGCAGCAGTAGGTGACTTTGGAGAGAGATCTTCTTTTTGGTTGGAGCCGCCAAGCCGACGTGATGACGTTGCATTTCTTTTAGGAGAAAGAGTTATGTTTTGTTAATCAACTCTCTCTCTTAGTAGTCTTTGGCTTTTGTTAATATGTAATTTCAGGTGTATATACGCGTAAAGCTAAAGGAAGTTCTGACATGTACTGATTTCAAATATATGTATAATGTGTTTAAAGATGTAATTGTCATATGTGTATGATAATTGTATTATCGCAAAAAATTTACCATCATTTTCATAATCAAATTAATGAAGTTTTATTAAAAAAAATTGAAAATTTGCACGATTAAGAGTTAGTGATATCGTAGCGACGAGGTGGGTCGTTACACCAGGACGCGTCCACCTTGGGTTTAATAAAAGTCACCAAATATTACTTTTGGCGAATCACACTAGGACATGATCCCAAGATTATGTCAAGGTTGGACTTGGGATAATATTTAGGCAATATTTCCTGAAGAGAAATTATGTTCCTACAAGGTGGACATAAGTTCATATAGAAGAAAGAAAATATGCTTTATTAATATTGCAGTCAATATACATATTTCCTTCATTAGTCTTTGGATGAGCCTCATTAAAACCTCTGAAGCCAAAAACCCAGTGGGAAAAAAGACTTGGGTAGGAAAAAGAGTACACCATCCGACCTTCATTTCTTTAACTGTAGTAGAACTTCAAGTGGGCAACATTCCAGGTCCTTGGAATATCTTTACCACTTAGTTCTTGTAATTTGTAGGCGCCATTGTCCAGGTTAGTAACAATTATGAACAGGCCTTCCCAGTTAGGTCCAAGCTTGCCTGCGCGAGAGTCCTTTCTGGCTTCTCCAAAACGCCAGACTAGATCACTCGACTGAAAGGTTCGTGATTGAACCTTGGTGTTATATCTTCATGCCATTTGACGTTTCATAGCTTCTTCCCTAATCCGGGCCATATCTCTGACTTCCTCTGTTGTTTTCAGCTCAACCCGCATGTTCTCTTCATTATGTTGTTCTTGAAACAACATTCTTCTCATTTATGCTTCCCTTAGTTCCACATGAATCATGGCATCAGCGCCATAAGTAAGCCGCTGTGGCTGATTGTGGTGAACAGTGATATGCCCATAATATGTTGGGGAGTTCTTCCTTCTAGAGGCCTTTAGACTTGTTGAGTCTAGTTCATAAGGCTCGAAGGATGACTCGGTTGGCAGCTTCTGCTTGTCCATTTGTCTGAGGATGCTCGATAGAAGTGCCAGGTGCTTGATTCCTAATCGCATAAGGAAGTCCTCATAGGTCTGTGCTTTGAATTGCGTACGATTGTCACTAATGATAGCATAAGATAGACCGTGCCTGCATATAAGGTGTTTCCAAGTAAAGGTTTCAACCTCACTGGCAGTAATCTCTCGTAATGGGTTTGCTTTAATACACTTAGTAATGTAGTCGATAGCCACTAGTAGGAACTTAACCATTCCTGGAGCTTTAGGAAGTGGCCCCAAAATGTTCATCCCCCACATTACAAAGGGCCATGGGGAAGTAATGGTGTGAAAGTTGTTAGGGGGAGTCCGTGGGACGTTCGCAAACTCCTAACACCTTTTGCACTTCCGGATAAACTCGAAAGCGTCAGTCCTGAGTGTTGGTCAGTAGTATCCTACCCGGATTATTTTGGTTGTGAGAGATCGTCCTCCTGTATGAAGACCGCAAATCCCTTCATGAAGTTCTCTCAGGACATATTCTACCTGTTGATTGTCCAAGCACTTGCAGTCAACCCTCTTGAGTGTCAATGGTAGGTTTCTTGAGTGTGTCCTGAATGATGGTTTTGAGATGTCCAAACTTCTTGGTACTTTCCAACTTAGAGAGCAAGTCCGCACTAGTATTACTCTCTCGCGGTATATGGTACATATCAAAACACTCGAAACCTTCAATAAGTGTCTTGACCAAATGATAATATTGGAGGAGTATGGCTTCTTTAGTTTGAAACTTGTCGGCGACCTATCCTTGAATAAGTTGTAAGTCAAAATAACACATTAGATTCTTAGCTCCAACTTCCTTCGCGAGCCTAAGTCCTGCAATCAGTGCTTCATACTCAACTTGATTGTTGGAGGCTTTGAAACCAAACTCGAGAGCTTGTTCCAGCGTGATGTTGCCAAGACCCTCAAGAATAATTCCTGCTCTGCTTCCCTGCATGTTGGATGCTCCGTCCACATAGAGGTTCCACCAATCTGGGATGGATTTGTCGTCCCCTGTAAATTATGCTAGGAAATCTGCCATGAACTGTGTCTTCATGGGACCACGGGGTTCATATCGTATGTCAAATTCTGACAACTCCACCGACCATGCTACCATCTTGCTTGCCAACTCTGGTTTCCTCAATACCTACTTAATGGGATAATTAGTTTTACTATTACCTGGTGACTTTGGAAGTAAGGTCGGAGGCGTCTAAGGCAATTTTCTCAATCATTTGATATCTCTTCTCAGCATCATGCAACATACAACTAGTAAAATAGATAGGAAGCTGATGCTTCCCTTCTTCTTGGACAAGTGTTGAATGAAAAACTTCGTCCGCAATAGAAAGATACAAAAGCAAAGGTGCTTCTGGTCTAGGTCGACTTAAGACTGGTGGTGCAGCAATAGTCTTCTTAAATGCTTCAAAGGTCTGATCACAGGCTTCATTCCAGAGGAATGGTTCAGTGTTATCGTGATAGAGCCACCAGTCTTCCATTCCGTCTTTGAACTTCATTGACATTTGTCGGGCTATGCATCTGCAAGATAGCTAAACATTTGCCTGGGTTGTCTTCGATTCCTCGATGTGTAATCATGAATCCAATGAACTTTCCACGCTCTACCTCGAATATGCACTTCTCGGGGTTAAGTCGCATATTATATTTTCGCACTTCTCCAAATACCTCCTCCAAATCTACCGCATGCTGATCTACACTCTGAGACTTGACAACCATGTCATCAACATATAACTCGACATTACGTCCGATCTGTTTTCTGAAGACACGGTCCATAAGTCGTTGATATGTGGCCCTCGCATTTTTGAGTCCGAAAGGCATGACTCTGTAGCAATAATTGGCATCTTCAGTAATAAATGTCGTTTTCTCCTCATCTGGGAGATGCAACTTGATTTGATTGTACCTGGAGTACGCATCCAAGAAACTCAGGATTTGGAACCCGAACGCACCATCGAGCAATCTGTCAATGTTGGGCAATGGATATGCATCCTTTGGACATGCCTTGTTAAGATCAGTAAAGTCTGTGCACATGCACCACTTGCCACTGGCCTTTTTAACCATGGCCACATTAGCAAGCCAAGTTGAATATCTAACTTCTCTGATAAAATTGGCCTTAAGTAATTTGTCTACTTCCTCCTTCACCGCCCTTCGTCTTTCTTCACCCATATTTTGCTTCTTTTGAGCTACTGATTTAGCCTGCGGACATATTGCCAGCTTGTGGCATATGATACTGGGATCAATACCTGGCATGTCAGATGGCTGCCAAGCAAATAAGTTTGCATCCTTACGAAGAATGTTAGCTATATGCCTATATTCATGACTAGTAAGGTCCTTGTTGAGCTGTGTACACTGCCCAGGTTTAGGTCCGAGTTGAAGTTTGACAAGTTCTTCAATCAGTTTTGGTCCTTTGTCAACACTGTCGTCACGTTGATCCACATTGAAGGTATCATCATGATGAGTTGTATAAATAGCTAGGGTGTATGAAGTGGACCCTTTGTCAATGTTCATCACCTGACTAGTACCCCCCGAAGTGGGACTGTGTCTGCCTGGTTCTCTGCTAGGAGGATACAGTGCCACTTTTAAGCTTTCTACGTAACATTGTTGAGCTTGCTTTTGATATGCTTTTACTGTGACAATCTCTCCCCCGCTTGTCTATCATTTCTCTTGCAAAGCCGAAGAAGGGTTCAGGATGGGCTTGGATTATGTTTGGAGAGATTTCTAACTTCTGGATAGTTCTCTAATACAAGATGTCAACAGAGCTACCTTGATCAATGAGGACTTTAGACACTCTGAAGTTGGCGATTATGAGAGAAATCACTATTGGGTCATCCTGGTTGACAGGATTGATTCCCAAAAAGTCTGCATCCGTAAAAGTGATAGGGGAAGGACTCTGTGGTGAGGGAGCGTCGACACATTATGTCAATGTCCTGGATGGCATGTAAGTGTCTCTTTCAAGACTGATTAGATGATTCGCCATACGAGAATCCACCAGCAATGGTATTGATTTCCCCTCAGATTTGTTGGGGAGGTTCATCCTCCTGTTGGCGAGGAGGCTGACGCTCATGTCTATGCTATTGTTGTCTCTGCCTCCCGCTATCATTAGGTCGCCTGTCAGCATCTCGGTTCCTTTACTGATCCTGTCCTCTGCCCCCATGTTGGTTTCTAGTACAGGAATTATCAGGTTGTTTCACAAACCCTTCCAAATGTCCTACTTGGATAAGTTCTTCAATCTTATCTTTTAGGGCCCAACACTCTTTAGTGTGATGACTAGTACCGCGATGAAATCGACAATACTTATTCGGGTCAGATCCTTGTTTGAAAGATAATGCAGGATTAGGTGATACCACCTGCACTTTGGTGTTGAATGCTTCCTCCATGATTATAGCTCGATTGACCGTTAAAGGGGTATATCTCTTATACCTAGGTCTTTTCGGGAAAGGCTGGTATTTGTCCCTCCTCTGCCTTTTATTTGATCTCTGTGAATCAATTTTGACATTCATGTCTCGCTTTTCCCTTTTTTGTTCGGTTTGTCTAATTTCATTCCGAAATTTGGACATCTTCTCCATCTCGATGTAACCCACAGCTCGTTCAAGTATTTTGTCCATGCTAGCAAGGGGTTGCATGGATAAATTGTCTGCAAACCTGTCGGGTTGTAATGCTAGCATCAATGAGTGTAATGCTACTTCAGGATTGAGGTTCCTGATTTGAACCGAGATTTGCCCAAATCGGTCCATGAATTTCTGAAGAGATTCATTATCTTCCTGATGCAAAGTGGCCAATGCGGCTGAAGTCAACCTATGAGACCGGCTGGTTGCATACTGTGCTTTGAACTTTTTGACCAAAGCGTTGAAATTACTGATGGATTTTGGAGAGAGTCTGCTATACCATGTCAAAGTTGCTCCCTTTAAAGAAGTAGGAAACACCCGACACAATATGGCATCACTGTTCGTGTAAAGATTAACCTGAGTCAAATTGGCATCTAGATGCTCTTCTGGGTCGGTGGTGCTGTCGTACCTCTCTAAATGAATGGATTTCCATCCAGGAGGAAGGGCAACTTCCATAATGTGATCAGCAAAAGGGTGTGTTTTCATAGTCAATTCTTCGTGACGATATACTCGTGTAGAGCTAGGATCGCCATGAGGGTTGACATTTTGTTGGGGGTGCGACTCACCTTGAGTCGTTTCATTTTGTGTGGACTAAGACTATCCACCCCATGATTGGTGTTGCTTCCTGGTCTTGTGTTGGTCACGATCGGCTTTTAACTTCCGAATTTCTTCTTCGTGCCTTCGCTCCATCTCCGCCAAGCAGTTTTGGAGTTGTTGAATGGCGTCGACATTTGTCAAGGTTGTGTGTGGATGATTAGATGCATCCAAATGAGTGTCACGCCTGATGCTGGAGCGCGTACTGACCATGATTCTTTTCTGGTGATTGTTTGGGAGCAAGGCCGCAGGGTATGTTTTACCGCGACCCCACGGTGGGCGCCAAATGTTCTTACCAAAATCTGGAAACTCCATGTGTGAGGATGAGTGGGTTTCAAACTTTACACGCCTTAGAGTGAACGTCTTTGTTTAGGAGAGGGACCTACAAAACAAAGGAAAGACACTCCGACGCTGAAGTAAGTACATTAATTATATGAGAATAATCAAGTATATGAGAATCTCAGATGAATATGCGTGTGAGTATTCAAGCATTCACACCATATATTTATTGTTGTTTAAGATTTAGAGATAATCTGTATTTATATTGTGGAGTATGGGCCTTGGGCCTTTGTTTAGTAGATAATATGTTGATAAGATAATAGATAATAGCAGGTAGTTATATTTGAATTATAGATAATGTGTACCTTATAGATATGTTGTTATTTGTTGATAAATAATAACTTGTAGATAATTGGAGAGATATTAGGAGATAAGGTGATTGCACAATCTCCAATATATACACAAATATAACATTTCGGTCCAGAAGATTCTGGAAGGTGAATAAATAAGTGTTCGTGTTCCTGTAGCGAGGCGGACTCTGAGGTCTGACAAAATGTACTCGGTGTGTCAAGATTGACACATAAGACAGAAATATACACGATCACTGTAGCAGGGCGGACACAGAGGATGAACATGTGTACAGTGACCCCACAATAATGTCCACGTGTAATTTTACCAATTTGTACAGTACACTAGTGGTTTGATCAAGATGTCAGCGATCTGATCCTTGGTGGAGACAAGACTCTGAATTTCTAGCTTGGACTTGTTCATGAAGAAAGTGATAGTCCAAGGAGATATGTTTCATTCGTGAGTGCAACAACATGTTTAGCTCAAGCATGTGGCACTAACATTGTTACTTAAAATGATCAGAGGCAAGCTAAGTGGCACTTGAAGTTCTAAAAGTATGTTGTGAAGCCACATAACCTTTGTTGTTATGGTTGCAACAACTCTATATCCAACTTTTGTTGATGACCGAGCAATGGTGCATTGTTTCCTAGAGAAATAACGTGGTGTGCCCATATTTTTAGGGAAAAATGGGTTGACAATGAGGCTATGAAGGCAGCCATGAATCTTGTGTCATTACTTGTGAGTAGAAGATCATCCACATAGACTAAGAAGTAGGCTACCACATGGTTGTTGGTGTATATGAAGAGAGATGGTCACTTCTGCTCGTGTTGAACCTATATGACATGATGAACGATTTCAAAGCATTGGGCCAGGCTCTTGGTGCTTGTCTTAGACCATAGATTGCATTATGAAATTTGCAAATATGATCCAAGTGTTGAGAGTCTTTGAGGCCAGAAGGTTGGGCCATGTATAATTCTTCATTGAGTGATCCTTGACAGAACACATTGTTGACATCAAGTTGATGCATCTGTCAGTTGTTGCCAAGGACTATTGTGATGATGATCTTGATTATCTGTGGCGTACAACTGTCATAAATGTTTCTTTAAAGTCAATTTTGAGGCATTGAGTGAAACCTTTAGTTACCAGGAGTTCCTTATAATGGTCTAATGAACCATTTGGATTCCTTTTGACTTGAAAAAGCCATTTGAAGGAAACAATGTTTGACCTATGGGAGGAAGGGCAGGAGATTAGGTGTCATTCTTGATAAGGGCATCAAATTCATCTAATATGGCTTGATGCCAATGATGATGTTGCATAGCTTGTCAGACATTGGATGGTTCTATGTTTTCTAGAAGGGTATGTTTGGAGGTAGTGTGCGTTCTCTCTTGTTTGAAGATGTTGTTTTGGAACCTTGTTATTATGGAATGTGTATGATTTAGAACAATGGTTGCAATGATAGGGTTAGTCGAAAAAAGATTTTCTTGAATAAGTGATAAGGGAGGAGAATCATTACCTGGCGAGGACAATGATGACAAGGGTTTTGCATGCATAATTGTCGAAGATGGGGACTGTTGTAGGGATGGCATGGTGGGAGTTACTAGGTTAACTATGTGAAGTGTGAGGTGTGAGGGTTGATTCAGAATGGTGTATGAGTTGTTTGGGTTGGTTGTTTGGAATTAATGATGAGTATGGGGAAATTGTATGTTCTGAGGTGTATATTTTATTTGTGGTTAGGTCAAGACATTGGTAGGCATATTGGGTGGGTGAGTAACCAAGGAAAATGCATGGAGTAGATCTTGGTTGTAGTTTGTGATTTGTGTAGGGTCGTAACCATGGGAAGCATAAACATCCAAATGAGTGTAAGTGTTTAGGATTGGGTTCAGTTTTGTGAAGTATTTGAAATGGAGACTGCATGTTTAGGTTTGGGATAGGTAGTTTGTGATGAGATAGGTAGCAGTTTGGAAGGCAAGGGTCTAGAATTTTGGTGGTAGTTTAGCATGATGGAGAAGAGAACGACCAATTTCTACAATATGGCAGTGGCGTCTCTCGGCAATGCCATTGAGTTCTAGTGTATAGGGTGGTGTTGTGTAGTGATAAATGCCATGAGTGGATAAGTATGTTTCCAATTTAAGAAACTCACCACCATTGTCAGAATATGTTGCTATGAGAGGTAAATTAAAATACTTTTTAACAAGAGGTTTGAATTTTTGGAAAATAGAAGAAACAATTGATTTATTATTGAGTGGATACAACCAAATATATTTTGAAAAATGATCAACAAAATTGGTGGTGACAACACTAGATAGAGTGAAGGGCAGTTTGTGACTCTTAGCACTGCTACACAAGATGCAAAGTGTTGTGGTGCTTGACCTTATTTGATGGTGGGATGCTAGATGTCTTAGAATGCGATCAGATGGATGCCCCATGATGTGATGTTGTGGTTTGTGAGATGGTGATGTCGTGATGTATGTTGTTGGTGATTTGGGTGGATAAGGGATGTGGTAAAGACATCCCTATGAGTTCCTATGAGTATTGGAACCCTTGTCTTCAAATCCTTCATCAAACAATGATTAGAGAAAAATTCAACAGAAATAGGATTAGTTATACACAATGAGGAAAAAGATAATAATTTTTGGGAAATAGTGGGTACATGTAAAACTTTTGGTAGTGAAAGGTTATCTGTGTGTGCGCATGTTTGTGTGTGTGTGTCTTGAGAGCTATTTTACCAGTGTGTGTGATGGGGAGAGTCGATCCATCACCACAAGGAGGTGATCGTTGCCATGATATGGTTGTGTGGTGAAGGTTATCAAGATCATTGGTAATATGGTGGGTTGCTCCTAAATGATGGTGTATATCTGGTATAGTGAGAAGATGGACCGTTGTTCCTCTTGGTGGGATATGGATAGCCATTGATTTTGTAACAATCCTTGGCTATGTGCCCAGTTTTGTTACAATATTGACAAACAACTTTCTTGCAGCCAACGAGGTGGTGGTGTGGCTCGAGATGGAGCCATAGTTTTTTGTAGGACATCTACCTTTATATGTAGCATGTGAAGTGACCACTGAAGAAGACTCCTGGTTAGTGTCTCCCCTCTTTAGATGGATTTCGAAGTCAGTGGGGAGATCATGTAACTCCTCAAAATCAATAGGGTTTTCACGTGTGTGAATGACAGCAGTGACCTCTTTGTATTCATGTCCAATACCATTGAGAGTGTGAATGACGAGATTGCCATCATCCATAGGAGTGGTGACATTGGCAAGTTCATCTACAATGAATTTGATACCTTGAAGGAATTCAGTGACAAATCTGGTTCCTTTTGTATAACGAGACAAATGCTCTTTGAGATGCATGATGCTTTCTCGCATTTTGCTACCAAACATCTTCTTGAGGATATCCCACGCTTCCTTGAAATTATTGACATTACCAAGCATAGTAATGACATTCAAATCCACAAAGGTGATGATGGCATATAGGATTAGTTGATCTTGTCGAATCTAGTAGTTGTAATCTTGATGATTAGAGGCTGGGCACATGTTGGTGCCATCAACAAATCCCATATGGTTGTAGCCTACAAGGACAACATTGATCTGGACTCTTCAAGCTGGGTAATTTGACCCAGTTAGCTTGATAAAGGATTGAGTATTAAGGACAATTATTGATTAAGAGTTGTCAAGGGATATGGCAACATTGTTAGCTGCGAAGGTCATGTTTTTGTCTATTGGATCAGTGTTGTTAAGCAAAAGTTGTTGAATAGATTCCTGCCAGAATAGGCAAACCTACTAGAATAGTTAAGAACCAAAATTGACTATAGGCTCTGATAGCATATAAAAGTTTAGAGAAAATAGGATTTTAATGATGATTTATTCATGGTGTTAATGACCACACACACACACACACATATATATGTACATACATACATGTGAATCATACTGATATCAATAACAACATACAATCTTTTTATCTAGGATAATTAGATAATCGTTGTTTCTAATTATCTAAAATACATTTGAACTTTAATTTCATTGTTGTTATCTTTAATTCAAATAAATCTGTTTTATCTAGGATAATTTGATAATCATTGTTTCTAATTATCTATAATACATTTGAACTTTAATTTCATTGTTGTTATCTTTAATCCAAATAAATTCAAATTGTTGTTATACACTAATATCAGACAAGTACGATGAATATTATAATAAACTCGATGAATGAATATCAATGTTTTGAAAACCAAAAATTGATAAGTCGATGTTTTAAAGTTACAATAAACTAATTGGGTATTGATGGGATCATAGTTGTAAAATCCGGTCCGGTCATTGACCCGGTCGAGGTAATGGGTCAGTGGTCCAACCGATGGATCAGTAATTGACTCAGTTTGACCCGGTATATATTAAAAATTCAAAATTATATATGTATCTATTATATATATGTATATAACTAACATTATTTGAGTAAGAAAAATCCATCCATACTCCAAAATCCAAATTTTTTAAAAAATCTATTTTTTTTCAAAAAAACATTTTTTTAAACCAGCCGGTCAGACCGGTTGGATCGGGATCCGATGACCAACCCAGTCGGGTTTGACTGGGTCAACCTGGGTTAACTTCATAACTGATTTGAAAGCAAAACCAGTCCGGTTAGGCTACCGGTTTTCGATCCGACAGGCCGGTCTGGACCGGGTTTGATAACACTGGATAGGATCTTCAGTTTGTATAGTAAGAGAGAGAAATATACTTATTATATATGATATAATGTGACAAAAAGAGAGAGATAAAAATATATGATATAAGTGTTAGTTAATTATGTATTTGAAAATGTTGGATGTCCAAGTATATTTGTGCTAAAAAATTAATTAGTTTAGGTATAGCAAAATGGTCGAATGTCTTGTAACGTGATAGATCACAAATTTTTATTTTTTGTTAAAAGATGTGCTTATATTTAATGTTAAACCATATTTAATATGATATTATCTCTAGAGAAAATACTAGTGGAAATTAAAATACACGATGCCATAACCAAATTGATTTTTGTCTTTGTTTAAACATTTTATAATATTAAATATTGTATTTGTTAATGAAAATATCATAATAAGGAGGTTGAATTGTGATATTAGAAATTTTTAAAGTCTTTTTGAAAGGAAACAAATTTATCGTCTATAAGAGAACTTTGTAAGACCAATAATCATTCTTCAGAAAGCATGTTTAGACAATGAAAATTAGATTTTATAAAACAAAAGATATTTTCAAAACCAAAATCAAAATTAAATTCAAACCCTAGGTTAGTTAAAACAGATAAGAGATAAAAAAATATTAGACACAAGAAGTTATACTGGTTCGTCTCTACCATCGAGTGTAACATCCTAGATTCTAGTTCAAAATATTGCTTGGAAAACTCTCGTTAATTCTTTTTATTCTTGAAATATGTGTCAATAAATTCTATTAAAACTTATAACAACACATTAACATCATTTCTTGAAAGTCAGTACAATTAAAAAAAATTGTAACAGATTTACAATAATCACGACCTTCTGAAAGATATGAACCTTGCAATAGAATACTTAAATACAAGGGTGAAATAACATAGTCGTGAATACCTAATAATAAAAAGTACCATATCGTGTCACATGAAAATAAAATGTAATGACAAATCATAAATGTTTGAAAGTAAGTGTAACATGTAATTTTGTAACAAATATGACTCTATCAATCTAGGTACACCCAACTCTAAAACAAATACATCCAAAAGAAAACCTAGGTCTCAAAGTAGACATCTACCCAATCCAAGGTACCAAATGGTATCTAAGACGGATCCTCAAAATGATCATCATCATCCTCCTTAGATGAAGGCTCTAACTATCACAACAAATATTTATACTCCTTTATCTCCGAAGGCATGAGATCATCATGGTCTCCTCTGACGTTGGTACTTGAAAGTTATTAGTTGTAGGGGTGAGTCCTTTGCTTCTCAAACGCTACAAACAACACACAAAACATACAACTTACATAACCATGGTGTATGGTTTTTCTAGGCAAACAACACTCTCGATGCCCTAGACTGTATAACTATCACACTTGACATAAATGACTATAGTACTTAACACCACTAACCATCACTCTTGACACAGTCTAATACTACAGTTGACATCATTGATAATCACATTGGACACAAGTGACTGTCACACTCGACACATAACAAGGCCTAACAATGCCACCAAGCCTCTCAGGTATTGGTGGTCTTACAGAACCACATGAATGATAGTTGAGAGTAATTGCCACAAACGAGTACAATGTATACCAATCCCCAAGATCTCAACTCCAAAAAGCATAGTCTCGGAGCCCATCAGGAGTAGTAAAGTGAGGCCTTAATTTTTCTGTTGATTCAAGTGAAGTCAAGTATCAAGAATGAAGATCAAGCCTCAAAGGTTTTGGACATTCAAACATGCACAAATGGAGATGCTTAAAGGGAAGCTAAAAGGAAGTATATGATCTGATAATCCATGTGTGTGTGTGTATGAGTCATGCATCATTCATTCATTTAAAATCATTGGATTAAATAATTTAGTAAAAGAAATTGATTTAAAAGGCACATAGAAAAATAAGTTTTTGGAAAAATTAAGTAACAAATAAATAATCGATTACAAGAAGTAGAACATCGATTATTTTGTTCTTCGTGCTCTTTAGAAAACAAAGTATGATCATTGTAATCGATTACATATCGTTTTAATCAATTACTCAAGATTTTTATGAAAAATAGTGCTTTCGGTCTTAATCGATTACATAAGAGATTAATCGATTACTTGCTTGAACATACATATCAAGAAAAATACATGCTGACTGTCTTAATCGATTACTTCATGGAATAATCGATTATACTGTTCTTTGACTAAATCCAGAAAAGATCATAAACATTTTAATCGATTACAGTTTGTCATTAATCGATTACTTTGTATAACTTGGAAAAACATGTGTCTCGGGCTTAATCGATTACGTATCGGAATAATCGATTAAATAACTCGTTCTTGGAACTTTGAACATTTCATAAGCTTTTTAATCGATTACTGTCTTGATTTAATCGATTACAAATGATAAATAATCGATTACTAGAGCGTACTTAAT
>PYAF01004457.1:156779-177351 GCA_007407185.1 Glycine tomentella
TTGAAGGAAAGAGACTTGTAATATTGCTTGTAAATATTTTATTGCAATAGTGGAACTCCTCTCTAGTGTTGAGTTGGAGAACTGGATGTAGCCTCATAGTGGTTGAGGTGAACCAGTATAAAAATCTGTGTGTTCTCTTTATTCTTTCAGTTCAATTTCGTATTACTTTGTTTGTGAATCAATATCATTGCTCAGATTTACAATACTCTGTTTCTGTTGCTCATAAAAAGGGAAGATTGATTGAAAACTGATTTTGATATTAAGATTTGTTTTGTCTTTGAAGATTGGTTTAAATGTGATAAAGATCCTGTGGTTTATAACTCTGATGTAAAATTTTAATTGGACAAGTTTTCAACCAATTCACCCCCCTCTTGGTTGTTTGAAGTGTTCCTTTGTTTTTCATTTTCCACACAAAATGAGTACACCAAATGTCGGGTAGTCACTACTCGCTAATTCCCTCAAGTTCTTCGAACCTCTACACCACTATACCTCATTGTACCCTGTAAATCATCCATTTCTCAACATAAACCTCATCATCTCACAGATGGAACATAACAACATGCCTCACCATGTCACAGATGGACCATAATCATATACGTCACCATCTCATAGACATAATTTAACCATTACCACACCATTTCACAAATGAAATGTAGCCCTCATGTAGTATACATCACATAAAACAAACATTCATACATACATAGAGAGGGCAAGGCTCAAGCCTACATACTACTCTCAGGGAACCATTATATGCCCCTCAAGTGATAGAAATCACTTTTCACACAAATCTACCAAAATTTATAACAAGCAATTTGTCAAGGATCGGACACCTCCATACTCAAACCAAAGCGCGTATAGGTGAATATCAATATATTGCAAAAATATAAATCACACACCATAGATACAAGTGTTGGAGTTCACACTAGCAGGCAATACTCACTTAAAACATAACAATAGTCATAGACATGCATACGATCAATCTTAGCATTGAACATGATATTCACCTTATATCTCAACAATCACATTAACAGTATCCATTGTTGGCCCCAGATGAACTCAAGAGGGGGGTGAATTGAGTTTATAAAATAATTCACTGTTTAAAATCAAATTCAAAATAATAATATGAAGATAAAAGATAAAGAGAACACAATCAATTTTAACGTGGAAAACCCAATTGGGAAAAAAACCACGACGTCCAAATTGGATAACCAATCCAATGGATAACTCCACTATGATAATTTTGTGTACAAGAGTTCCTAGTATCCTAGTTTCCTAGTCTACCTTTACACAACAATTATCCCAGCTGGTATCCTTGTTTCCCAGCAAAAAGCTCTCGTCTCAATTCACCAAGAATAGAGACAGACTGGTATCCTTGTTTCCCAGCCATACTGGTATCCTAGTTTCCCAGCCAAAAGTCGCACGTCTCAATTCACCAAGAACAGAGACAAAAACTGGTATCCTAGTTTCCCAATTGCGACCTCTTCCAAAGTCAAGAAGAAGAATACAATTAAAATAGTTACCTTTACGCTTCTATTCCTTAAGCAAATAGGTACCTTTAAATCCTGATGGAGAGTTGAAGAATCAAACTTGCCAAACGCTTCTATATGATCTCACAACAACTCTATCAATGATGCAAACATAAACTCTTTGACACTCTAATATTATTTGGAATGGAATGCATAATATAAACACAAGAGTATGTTTCTATTTATACTAATTTAAGGATATGATTTTATCCAATGAAATCCTAAAAGATATTCTATTTTATCTTAAAAACATTTTATCTTATCATACAATGCAATCTTAAAGATATTCTACTATATTATGCAATGTAATCTTAAAATATTATATCTTATTTTTGAATGAAATATTAAAAAGATTTTATCCTATTTTTGAATGCAATCTTAAAGATAAATATGTTGGCAAGATCAATCTTCTAATCTCCTTACATAATATCTAAAAAATAAATAGAAACAAATCTTCTTAATTTCATGTCATCTTGAATGATATCAATCTTCAAGATTCTTCACTTAATCTTATCTTCAAATAATCTTATCAATTATGTTGATCTTCATAAATTCAAAATATCAATAACTTCAAAATATCAAATCCAAAATATTAGTAACTTCAAAATATCAAATAATTATTATCATTGCAATTAATCTAATAATGTGGCATTCATTATTTGTTATCATCAAAACTTTATAAATCGTTTTATGCATAAAGGGTTCAACAAATATCCAACATCCATAACATTTTGGGGCATAGCAATAATCATTAGAGAACAATTGCAATTAATTTCAGCATTGATCACATAAACCACAAACATTACATACAACATCAAGTTACAAATTAGAGAATTAATACAATTTGGTCTTCACGAGTTTAGTAATTTTGTTTGTCTTAGCTTACAAGTTCACAATGGATCCTAGAGCGGTTCTCAGGGCTCCCTGACACTTTGGCTAGGGTTTTATTCATTCTAAATCCATTTTTAGTCTTAGAATTACTAAATTAAGTAATCTAATGTCCAATGATAAGTTGTTGCATTGTTTCACAAAGTTTCACTCTTAAACTTGTCTTCAAATATCTAAGTGTTCTAGAAATTAGTTTTTCATAAATTTTACATGTTCCCTATATTTCCGCACATAACAATTTTTTTTTAAAGTCAAATATTTAAGGAAAACAATCCATACAACCATAACCACCATTTTAATTTTGTGACAGATTTAATCCTACAAAATATCCTTAAACTTGTTTTGTTCATAATATTTTTCTAGAAAACTCCGATTTAAGTGAAATTTAAGGCTAACCCAAAGTTTTGGCACTCAAAGAACTCATTTTTAACCTTAAATTTTCCACATAAAAAGCATCTTCTCCAGTTCCAGCCAAGACAGTAGCTATAAATATTTAAACATCAAAACAACATGCAATGAAGCTTGGCTTCCAAAGACAACAAGGTTAGGGTTCAAGATGTGAAAAGACTCACCTTACCTTGATGGAGCTTGAACAAAAAATGCTCAGGTGAACCAAGAAGTCAGATATGGATGTTCCCAACAGCTTAAAAGGATGAAAAAAAGAAATTTGGAACCAAGAATGAGAGTTTTGCACAAAAATGGTGAGGAAACAAGAAGAGAATGAAGATTAAGAACCTTTTACCAAAGCTTTGAGGGAAGAAGCCTCAAGGACACTTGTATGAAGCTTGGAAGAAAAAGAAAATGGATTCCTCTCCCTCCCTTAAAGAGCTTGTGTACAACAATGGAGAATGAAGGTTCCGATTTTGTTATTTTAGAGATGTGAAGTGATAAGACTTTTAGGCTTGGTCCAAATGAAACTTGGTTAGGCTTAATGTTGATAAGATCAAATTGACAACATGAATGACCATTTGGAGGATGTGCCAAATGCTGTCATATATGGGTATTTTGTCTTTTGAAATTTTAACCAGAAATGACTAAAGTGACTTAAGCAAAAATGGTAAAAATTGCTTTTGTTATAAATGATAAATCTTATCTTAATATTTTGGATTAGTTTGCTATCTTCCTTGATTAATGTGCTAATCTCCATTGGGATATGTGTACTCAGAGTGAACCTTGCAAAAAGTCCACTTACATAGAGATAAATTACACTATGACTCAATGCACAAGGCAATTCTTGCATAGATGAAAATCTAGTTCAAACATTTTTTTTATTTCTCTACCAAACTTTACTAAACCAATCACATACATGTATGTATATATATACATGCACAAATGACACAACATGGACTTATGACTCGAATCTAAGATGCAACAACCCCACCAATATGGAATAGGTTATCAACTAAAATTTTAATAATTCATCTAATAAGTTAAATTTATTTCTAACAAACTTTACAGCAAATATGTTATTTAAGTCTGTAGTTGCATTATTAATTATATATTTTCATAAAATAAAAAAAAAATCAGTTTGTAAACTTCAAAAGGCACTTTAAGATATTGAGAAACTTATTTTATCTGAATATGTAAAATTTGATGAGCCTGCATAAAAGAATACACTATCATTACTTTTGTGCAATCCTTAATCAAATATTGTCTGATAAAATAAAACTTAAATAAGTTTTCCCATCTCTACCATAAATATATTAGTTAAATTTAAAATTATAATTATAACTTTAAATCAATAAAATAGATTTATTTAAACGTTAGTTAAATAATTAAATGTTTAAAAATTAATTACTACGGTAAACATGAGATGTGCACTCAATTTAATGTCTGGTTATATATGCATGTTATATATGCATGTTTAACCTTAAATTACTACAGGTAAACATGAGCTGTGCACTCAATTTAATGCCTGGTTATATATGCATGTTTAATCTTTAGTTTTCACATATATAATTAATTTGATATTCTTATATTCTAATTCAGATTTCAAAATTTAGTAATATAAAATCCTCTAGGGTGTTATAGTTGCTATTTGTGTGAGGTGGACGAAAATTATTATGGTCTTATCTATAATATTTTAATTTCTTTTTATCTTTTTATTGACTTACATAATTATTAATGAATAAGGTTATTTAATTTAAAAATATTAATGTTCACCTAGTATTAATGACACATTTATGACATGTTTAAGGTTCCATTTATGACAGGGATAAGGATTATTTGTCAGCCTTATAAAAAAATTATAAGTAAATGACCAAATTTTAGTCATTAAAATTGTTTCTTGTTTTCATTTTAGTTCCTAAAACTTTGAAAAACTAAAATAAGTTCCCAAGTTTTGTGTAGGTTTCATTTAATTAAGTCTCCTAAATCTATCCAGTTTCTCATTTGTTCTCTAAATTTATATTATTATTATTATCACTTAAGTCTCCTTAACTAGGAGCCAATATGAGAAAAAAGAAGGTTACTTCTACGGACTTAAAAAACAAAATCCTAACAAAATTTAGGAACTTATTTGAGTTTTCCTTACAATGAGATACAAAATAAATAAAAAATGAAGCCAATATGAGAAAAAAGAAGGTTACTTCTACGGACTTAAAAAACAAAATCCTAACAAAATTTAGGAACTTATTTGAGTTTTCCTTACGATGAGATACAAAATAAATAAAAAATGAAGTTTAGACTATAAAATCAAATTAAGCTATATATATTGCAGGTATGAAACATATTATTATTGTTAATTTAATTTCATGTTTACAAGTTTGATTAATATTTGCTAACCTTATTGATCAAACAAAGTTTTGTAATATGTTTTTAAAAGGCAAATAATATATGTTATATATTAGTTGTGGGGAACAATATACAAAACCTATACAAGGTGGACAGGAAAGCCACATAAAAGCTATATTCCCTTCAAAACAAAACAAGTGAGAATGTTTCCTACAACACGACAGAAACTATAAGCAGCCCACAATGGGTTTGTACAACAAGAAGAAGAAAAAATATCCCAAGTTTAACCCATGATTTATATATAAACTCACTGTCACTACTAGAAAAATCATTTTTCACATTGGTTTTTTTAGACATTTAACATCAATTTTTAACCGATTTTGAAACCATCGATGTTGGAAGTATCAACGTTAACATCGATTTTTGAAAGTCGACGTTAACATAATTACATAACTTTGGTTTTTAAGAAAATCGATGTTGTATAATAAGAAAAAAATGAAAAAAATACAAAATATGTAAAAATCAACATCGATTTTTAGAAAAATCGATGTTATAAGGTGCAAAACAACATCAGTTTTGTCTAAAACCGATGTAAAAATTTTCGTTTTCACATACTTTCTACATGATTTATTATATAACCGATGTATAATGTGATTGTTTTTAAAAATGCAACCTATTATCTTTATTTCCCACACCGTAATATTAAAAAAACTCATTAAAAGCTTAAACAAAAAATTTAAAACACTTATATTAATAATTAATATAAATACTCATACAGAGACAAATTTAATCCTTGATAAATATTGAAATATTAATCCGAAATATTCTTAAAATCAAACAATGGCGATGACAATTAATAAGGACAATAATAGGTTAACAAAGAATTTTCTATCAATTTTAATGTTACTAACACACATCAAGACTGTCATAATCTCATAGTAGTAAATAAAAAATAATAAATTTAGTATGAATTGAAACTTAAATGTAAGGAATTTAAGTTTCAGGAGTAGACATCTTGATTATGCTTATCAAATTGAACTCTCTTAAAGAAATTATTTATTTGTCATCCAAGAAATGTTACAACTGTTGAGTCAAGACAGACACTCAAATAGATTGTGGAAGCGAAACAAAAAACGCGAGAGGAGAGAGATAAAGAAGAACACAATCAATTTATTTAACATGAGAAAACTTTCCTCAATGTGAAGAAGCAAAAACTCACGGGACACTAGTCCAGAATCAAACTTCCACTATAATAATAATGGGTTACAAAGAATCAAATACACCAGTGTGGTGGTTCATACAACCTCTCCAACAATGGTGATAATCAAACTCCCTAGAGTGTTTCACTTAAACTCTCTTTAAAGATCTCTCGAATGCAAAGCACAAGACTTGCTCAAACGTGCACTCGATAATGTCACTTGAGGCTCTCAAACTCTATTTGCATTGCGCTCTCTAATTCTCAATCAGTCTCGGTCTACCGCCTCCACCCTCAACTAATGAATTTATAGTGGTGAAGTAGGTTTAGTGTTTCAGAACCCTTAATGGGCCTGGGTTAGCATTGAAGGAGGAAGCCCAATCCAACAATTCTCCCTTTCCGACTTCAATGCGACAAGTTCAAACCACAACCCGACATCTTCTATAACACCCGACATCTTCAATGACAGCCCAGCATCTTCAATGAGTTGGGTTCATCAACCCAGCACCTTCAAAGCAATCTTCTAGTCGGTGTGCACTTTGCCAAGTGTAAGCTGTCCATCTTCCACCACATCTCGGATCCAGTGATACCTCACATCAATATGCTTAGTGCAAGAGTGATATGTCGAGTTCTTTGCAAGGTGAATTGTGCTTTGGTTGTCACACTTCAGCTCGTACTTGTCTTGATCATGGCTGAGTTCCATGAGGAACTTCTTCATCCACAACATCTCTTTGCAAGACTTAGTTGCGACTATGTACTCGGTTTCGGTTGTCGAAAATGTCACACACTTCTGCAATCTTAATTGCCAGGAGATAGCTCCTCCTACAAGTGTCATCAAGTATCCAATTGTTGACTTTCTTGAGTCGACGTCTCCCCCTAAATTGGCATCCAAGTAGCCTTGCAACCCGGCTTCACCTTCTCCAAAACGAAGACAAAAATTGGTTGTTCCTTGCAAGTACCTGAAGATCCACTTCACTGCTTCTCAGTGCTCTTTGCCGGGGTTTGACAGATACTGGCTCACCATTCAAACTGCATACGCCAAGTCGGGTCTAGTGCAAACCGTTGCATACAGCAAGCTTCCGACGGCAGATTGGTACGAGATCCTCAGCATCTCGTCTTTATCTTCATCAGACCTCGGACACTGCTTCTTATTCAGCTTCATGTGCCCGGCTAGAGGGGTGCTAACTATCTTGGCTTTGTCCATGCTGAATCTCTTCAAGATTTTCTCAACATACTTCTCTTGACTCAGCCACAGTAGTTTCTTCTTTCTATCCCAGATTATCTTGATTCCGAGAATCTGCTTTGCAGGGCCGAGATCCTTCATCGCAAAGGACGAGTTCAACACCTTCTTCAAGGCGGCAATATTCATTTTATCTTGCCCTACAATCAGCATATCGTCAACATATAACAACAAGATCAAAAAATCTCCAGTCTCATACCTCTTCAAATATACACAATGGTCAGCTTCTGTCTTCACAAACTTGTGCTCATTCATGAAGGATTCGAATTTCTTGTACCACTGTCGAGGTGCTTGTTTCAAGCCATAGAGACTCTTCTTCAACCGGCATACCATGTCTTCACATCCCAGAGCTTGGAACCCTTCAGGTTGCTCCATATATGTTTCTTCTTCCAACTCACCGTGAAGAAATGTCGTCTTCACGTCCATTTGTTCTACCTCAAGATCCATTGACATTGTCATGGCTAAAACAATTCGTATCGAGGTCATCTTCACAACAGGAGAGAAGATTTCCTCAAAATCAACTCATTTCTTCTAATTGCATCCTTTCACTACAATCCGGGCTTTGTATCTCGGCTTTTGCCCATTCTCTTCCTTCTTAATTTTGTACAACCATTTTTTCTTCAAAGCTCGTCTTCCTTTGGGAAGCTCAGTCAGTCATAAGTCTGATTCTCGTGCAAGGACTTTATTTCGTCCTGCATTGCCTTCTCCCATTCTTCTTTTTCTGAGCTCGTTGTGGCCTCATCAGAACTCTTAGGCTCATCATTTTCAGCAATGATGGTGTATTCATCACAAGGATATCTTGTACAAGATCTTCTTTCTCTAGTGGGGGTATCTAGGTTGTTGTTCTTCATCAGCTTGAGAACTCGGTTCATCATTCTCATCCCGGTCCTCTTCATCAACTCGGACCTCGGTGTCTCGGTCCTCATTAGCTTGTTGCTGGTCATCTTCATAATTTTCTTCATTGGGCTCTCCCCCTGCTTCAACTCTAACAGGAGGGACGAGTTCCTCTTATCGGACGGTAACCCAGACTTTGGGCTTCAAGATGTCATGAATGGTCTCATCTTCATGAAAGATCACATCTCGACTTCTCACTATCTTCTTATAGATTGGATCCTAAAGTCTGAACCCAAACTCGGTTTTCGATGAATCGAGATAAATACATTCCTTTATTTTTGTATCAAGCTTCGCCCTTTCATCTTTAGGGATATGTACAAAGGCTCGGCATCCAAACACCTTCAGGTGATCATAGGTCGCTTTCCGACCTGTCCAAACTTCTTCATGAATTTCTCCTTCAAGAGGTCATGATGGTGAGAGGTTGATTAGGTCAACCGCAGTTTTGACAGCTTCTCCCCAGAATGTTTTTGGCAACCCTGCATTGGACAACATACTTCAGACCTTCTCTTCAATAGTCTGGTTCATCCGCTCAGCAAGTCCATTCAGCTGCGGAGTCTTGGGGGGCGACTTCTCAAGTCGAATCCCGGCTTCTCTACAGTAAGCATCAAAGGGACCACAATACTCACCACCATTGTCAGATCTGACCACCTTCAATTTCTTGTCAGTCTCCCTTTCCACCATAGCATGGAATTCTTTGAATGATTGCAGTACATGGTCTTTAGTCTTCAACAGATATACCACACTTTGAGGGAGTGGTCATCCATGAAGGAAACAAAATACTGAGCTCCACCAAGTGATCTCTTTAACATAAGGCAGACATCAGTATGGATGAGGTCAAGGATGTTCTTGCGTCGTCTGGGTTGATCTGGTCTCACAAACGAAACCCGATGCTGCTTTCCAGCTAGGCAGTGTGTGTAACTCTCCAGCACTTAACCCTTCAACCCGGTCAATAGCTCATTTTTCTTCAAGATCTGGAGCCCTTTCTCACTCATGTGATCAAGATGCTTGTGCCACAACTCCAAGCAAGGTCCATCACGGACTGAGTTGGCTTCTCCACCATTTATCTTTCCTTGCATCACATACAAGGAGTCTTCCTTCTTACCTTGAGCCATCACCAAGTTTCCCTTGGCTAATTTCCATCTACATCCTCCAAAATAGTTCACTAATTCGGCATCATCAAGCTTGCCAACCGAGATTAGATTTAAACGCATGTCAGGCACATGCCTTACATCTTTCAACACAAGTCAGCACTCTACATTCGTGGTCAGGGTTACATCATCGGCACCAACAATTTTGCTGCTCACCTAATTTCCCATCTTCACAACTCCGAAATCGCCACTTCTGTATGATGAGAAAAAACTTTTGTGAGGAGTAACATGGAAGGAGGCACTTGAGTCAACAATCTAGGCACTGTCATCATAGGCTACATTCAAAAAATTATCTTCTCCGAATAGAAATATCTCGGCTTCAGCACTGGCAACCACCGCAGTGGTGTTTTTGTCTTCCTTCTTCTTTGGCACAATCTAATCTGACTTCACATTTTTGTTCTACTCATCTTTCTGTAGAGTCCAACAGTCAGTCTTCTTGTGTCCTACCTTCCCACAATAGAAACACTTCAAACATATTTCGATTTGGGCCTCTGGACTTGTTTCGTCCACCTCGACTCTGGCTCTTGCTTCTGCCCCTGAAGTCGGATTTTCCTCTGTTTTCAGCCACATTGGCCTCATATGTGTTGGAAACACCTCGTTCTCTTCTCCTGACTTCTTCATTTAGGAGACTGTCAGTCACGGCATCCATCTTCAATTTTCCTTCTGGAGCCAAGTTACTCAATGTCACTAACAGAGTATCCCAACTTTCTAGCAGCGAGCTCAACAACAACAAAGCGTGCATCTCATCATCATTTTCATATTAGCTTTGGAGAGTTGATTTAAAATACCTTTGTAGGTGTTGAGGTGCTCAATCATGCTCATGTCGTCCTTGTACTCTATCTTTCACAAGTCGGCGAACCAGGTGTGCTTTGTTCCTGGGAGTCTTCTTCTGAATCATGGATTCTAGTTTGTTCCACAATTCGTCCATGTTCGTAAATTCGGACACGTGCTCAAAGAGACTTCTGTCAATGTAATTCCTGATTGTGGCAACCGCCTTATGACTCAGGATCTCCCAATCTTTGTCGGTTTTACCGCTCGATCTTTTGTCAAGATGATCTTCCATCATTGGTCTCCAATAAGTGAAGTTGTCTGCGGTTAGCTTGAACATATCTCTATCATGAGCTATGCCACTGGTCTTCATCTCGTCTCCTTCAGAACCCTCGAACCTGGGCTTTGATACCACTGTTGGATCAAGATGGACCCTCAAATAAATTGCAGAAGCGAAACGAAAAACCCGAGAGGAGAGAGATAGAGAAGAACATAATTAATTTGTTTAACGTGAGAAAACCTTCCTCAATGTGAAGAAGCAAAAACTCACGGGACACTAGTCCAGAATCAAACTTCCACTATAATAATAATGGGTTACAAAGAATTAAATACACTAGTGTGGTGATTCATACAACCTCTCCAACAATGGTGATAATCAAACTCCCTAGAGTGTTTCACTCAAACTCTTTCTAAAGATCTCTCAAATGCAAAGCACAAGACTTGCTCAAACGTGCACTCAAGAATGTCACTTGAGGCTCTCAAACTCTGTTTGCGTTTCTTTGATTCTCAATCAGTCTCGGTCTACCACCTCCACTCTCAACTAATGAATTTATAGTAGTAAAGTAAGTTTAGGGTTTCAAAATCCTTAATGGGCCTGGGCCAGCATTGAAGGAGGAAGCCCAATCCAACAACAACCAAAACACCAAATTACCTACTGCTTCACATTTCAGCAATTTTTTATTTATTAATCCATCTATAATATTGTTTTCAATAATTCTAAGACTTTAGATTTACAAATATTGCCTATAGTAAATTAATTTCAGAAAGAAGCCCAACAAAAATCTTAATTATTCTGAATGCATACTGTCAAGAACCAACTTTCCAAAAGCTTAAGGAGTTAAGTAAAGCCTCATGAATGCTTTTATATCTCAAAAAATCCCCCTCAGTGAAGAGCCCTTTGACTTGAAACATGGACAACGTATATATAACTACTCTACCTTGTACATATATCATAGCCATAGCTTAAGGAGTTTAGTCAAAGATTCTATATTTGAAAAATTCGGTAGCTAAATAGTTTTTTTTTTTTTTAAAGAAAGGAGCTAGAAATATTTTGGCTGTGTTATTTATGCTTAAAAAAAGAAATAAAATAAAGATAACAAACTTATGGCAAGTAAAAATATATTATTTAATTTTGACAAAAGAAAAATTATGGCTAAAAAAACTAGACATCATTAGGAAACAGCTACATATTGCTTTTTCTGAGCATAAGCAAATTTTAAGCAAATTTACAACCAATCACAAAAACTGCATACACATTTATTTATGACAGCAGAAAAATCTCAACTGCCATCATATTTTAATAGAAAAATCTCAACATTTCCTATCCTATTACTTTAAACATACATATCTATTCATCAATATATTAAAATTATAAATAAATATCTACTATTAAATTACATATTTAATGGTATCACATAATTTACCCTGCAAATTAATGAAAAGTAACGTACCTGCAGATTGGACGGATGAGATCATGATCCATGCTTTATTGAAAAGTAACATGGATGAATTCATGACTAATTTTTAGAGAACGTGTTGGGGAAAAAATCACTTAAAATATTTCAGGTGATAAATATCAGTGTATCACTAAAATCCTAGAGGCTATTAAATGAGTATAGCAGGCCCTTGTCCAGCAGGTATCGACAGAGGGAGTCACAATTCTGAATTAAACCGAAAGCTTCGGCTTCTCTTCCATAATAAGAGCTGAAATCAAGGAATACATAAAATCCCCTCTGAAAGTGAAAAGAATGATATATATTTCAAGAAAAATAGGAAAAACAGAGAGGATAACGATAAAAAAAGGATAATAAATTTACACATGTGGTTCACATATTTTCACACATAAATCATCAAGAAGTATCACATTAGCAATACCAAATTTTACTAACCTACCTCTTAAGTAATTCAACATTGTTATATTTAGTATAATACGCGAAAAATTATAACCTGATGATTTGCAACTTTCTGCTAAATGACACACCTGATAAAAAATAAAAATAATCTTTTTCTCGGGATCAAAGATAATAAAAAAGAGAAAAAAGAAGCAGAACAATATATAAGAATCATTACAGAAATTGAAGAAACTGCACAACAAAAACTGAAAACCCACATAAAATAAAATAAGTCAATTGACCAAAACAAAAGCACAATAATCCACTTCCTCTCTGCAAGTGCATTATTGGAGATGGCAGAAATTCTATTGGAGATGAGAGAAAGAACAAAAAATAACAGCAAGTGCATAATCCACTTCCTCTGCAAAGATAGACACTCGTTAACCAAAAAAGAAAAAAACATTAATTTAAGAGATAAGGGTGGTTATTTCCGAAAGGCTAGTTACTCATTCCAAAGATAAGAAAGACACATAAGTAGAGAAAGCAATGTCGTTGAACACGTAAGAATTTTTTTTTTTCTTTTTTCCAATTCAATTGTGTTGGACTTATATTCTTTAGTTGAGCTCAATTGGGCCGAGACGATAAGAAGAGTCCAAAGACTAATATAATTACTCATATTTAGATCATTAATAAAGATAGAGAAAACCTAGAAAACGGGGAGGTGGCCACACACCTTACTCATTCTCCCTCAAGAGATAGTTTAGAAGATTTGCTAGAGATAAGGAGTTAATCAACTAAGTTGAAAACTATAAGAGGTAAACACATAAAACTATGATGATCGGTTACATCCCAAACCACAAACGGTTTATATGCTTTTGCAGCATTTAATGTGCCAACAATTGGTATCAGAGCCAACTTGTGTGTTTGGATGTTGATCTAGTTTTCGATTTACATTATTTCATGTAATTAGTTTTGTTTCATGAAATATGACACCTAGGGTTCTATGATTATTGGTATGATGCTCACATGTATATCTTTGTATTTTTCTTCCATTAAAAATGATTGCTTTATTGAACTTTTTTTGGCTTTAATCCATGGTAGAGATTTGATTTTATTTTTCTCTGGTTGTAACAAGGAGGCTAATCCCATATGATTAGGTTTCCTCCTTGGTTTATTAATTACATTATAGAATTATTTTCAATTGTATCACAAAAATTGTATTGAAAGAATGACAAAATGTATGCAAAAAGATGGATGTTCATCACTGTTTTGAACTGTTTGTGATCATTTGATGGTCGAAATCCAAAAAAACAATCACACGGGAAGAAAGAAGACACAAAACCATGCAGAACGACGGTTAGAGATGTTCTAGAAACCGCCGGACGCACCACCACGCGCAACCCAAAGTGGTGCGAGTAGGATTCAGGCGCCTGTACGTATGGAGAGAGTGAGGGCATGTGGGACATCCTTTTTGGGTGCTTACTGTGGCCTTGGCTTCGTCTCTTCATGGCAGTCCTAGCCCCAAAAATTTCTTATTGATCTGAGTTCGGGTGACAGCACAATGGACGAAACAGTTAGGGTTCCTTGAAATCATCTTAGGTTTTCTTGCCAAAATTTGGTATTTTGGGCTTTTGGTCCCCTGGTTACCAAAAAGGGGCTTGAGATAAATAACCTATGGACTAAAAGGAAGGACAAGAATGGCTGGAATGTTTTTTTTTTTTTTTCTTTCCTCTAGGAAACCATGGATCAAAGTCTAATTTATAATTGCTTTATTTTTATGAGTGGATGAATTGTATGTTTTGATAACATGCTTATTGTGATAACATGTCATATAGGATAGGTGGTGTCATGTTGTTGCATAACTTGATAATTACATAAGCATAATAGCTATTTTTTCATTCCACGACTAGTATGATAGTTATTATAGGATTATTTTGATTCAAAATTATTCTAAAAAATTAATTAATATTATTATGATTTTTGTTTAAAAATCTAGATTAATAATTTAATTAATTAATTTTGAATAATTAAAATCAAAACAAATAATCCAGATTATTTCCTACGAGAACTGTTTACATTGCGAGTGATTTGTGGGTCTTCTAAAATGGTCATGTGTTAACACACGCTGCATACCACAATCATGTATCATGATTGTGTGGAGCACACGCTGCCTATCATGACCAGATTTTAGGACCTTAATGATTTCAAAATTCTGATAAGCTAAGCTTGCACGTTCATCTACTTGTGACTCCTTACATAGGTTTTGAAAACAAACAAAGAATACTTGAATTTAAACAATTCTTAGAAATTGGAAAATTCTAAATTTTAAAATATTGAATGGGTGAAGGTTTTAATTAAGTAATTAATTTAAAACCTACGGGCTCCACTTGTGGGTTTATTAGTGAAATGGTTATCGCTGAAGCCCCATCGGATAAGGATAATCAGATTTCGCTAGATTAAACCTTAATATTTTCAAAATTTTAGTAAAGTTTTGTACGACTCATCGTCGGTAACACTTAAACACTAAAGATAATTTTGAAAGTAAACAATGGTTAAATACATTCAACTTTGGTAAAGTTGTTAACCCTCCCATCGTGGCTCTGGCAATAGAACTGAAGGCACAAATAACAATATTAGTTTTACAGGTATCTTGTCCATCGTAAGCCTTGTAAAGATAACTAATGAATTGTTGAACTATAAACGAGTAGTAGTTATTTGAATCTACTAGCGCTATATCCGTTTGTTGTTATTCTTGTTTGCAATTAGCGTGTCTTTTTTTCCTTATTTTCAGAAAAATGTCTTCATTCAATCCTTTAGCTACTATCTTGAGGCAAAAAACTATGGATGATACAAACTACAAACAATGGAAAATTAATTTGGATATTGTTATTCAATATGAAAAGCTCAAATTTGTTCTGACTACCCTTATGCTAGCGCAGCCCACTAAGGATGTGCCTATGGCAACAAAGACACGTTTTCAACAGGAGAAGGAAAGATGGGAGAAGGCAAATGTGGCAGTTCACTGCTATATTTTCGCCAGTCACCTTCAGGAGCAAGTGAGCATGATTGAGAGTGGAGCAATGATGCTCCAGACTCTTGATGGCATGTTTGGTACGTCTAGCAGCTCTGCTAGGCAGAATGCACTGAATGCAGTCACCAAGACAGTTATGTCTGGTGGAAGTGTGTGGGATCATTGTCAACAATGATAGCAAACTTCAAGAAGGCTGAAGACCATGGGGTCAGATTTGAACAAGAAGTAAAAGTTGACCTTTTCTTCCAATCACTGCCTGAATACTTCAATCAGTTCAAGATGAATTATAATATGAATAAGATGAATCTTAACCTTACTCAGCTAATGCACAAGCTTGAGAGTGCTGAACAATCTCTAGTCAAGCAAGGCAGTGCTTATTTTGCTGGTGAAAGTTCTGTGAAACCAAAGGGGAAACCCAAGGGAAGGAACAAGAACAAGAAAAAGAAGAAATCAGGTATTCCAGTTACCAAACTAGTTGCAATGAAGCAGCCAAAAGGCAAGTGCTTCAAGTGTGGAAAAAAGGGGTATTGGAAGAAAAATTGCCCACATATGAATCAACCAGTGGTTCAAACATAGCTTGCCTATAAGTGAAGGACAAAAAGTTTTGAAGCTTTGAAATAGGGAGCTTGTGTCTGCACTAGCAGTGGGACAAGTTATTTTATCTTTTGATAATTGCAGAACTTTGGTTTTACAAGACTGTTTATTTGTTTCGGATTTTTAGAGGAAGTTAATTTCTGTTAGTTGTTTGATTAAACATGGTTTGACAGTTCAGTTTAATTCCTCGGTTTCAATAAGAAGTTCATCTTCTTTTATTTGCTCCGGTGAAATGATTAATGGTCTTTATTTCCTTAATCCTGTGCCTTATGAAGTTAATCATGTTGAATTAGGAGATGTTGAGCATGTTCATTCATCAAAGAAAATAAAAGTTTCCAATGAAACTTATCTTTGGCATTTGAGATTAGGTCATATTAACTCTAACAGGATACAAGGTTTGGTCAATAGTGGGATTTAAAAATCCCTAAACTTTGAACCGATACCAGTTTGTGAATCTTGTTTAGAGGGTAAAGTGACTAAGAGATCTTTCAAGGCCAAAGGAAATCGTGGCACACTTCAGCTGGAATTGGTACATATTGATGTATGTGGACTAATAAATGTCCAGGCTAGAAGGGGGTATCAATATTTCATCACATTTATTGATGATTACTCTAGATTTGGACATGTGTACCTGATATGTCACAAGTCTGAAGCTTTTGGAAACTTCCAAGAGTTCAAGGCTGAGGCAAAAAAGCATCTTGATGTTCAAATTAAGACTCTTCAGTCTGATCAAGGGGGTAAATATCTATCTGGAGAGTTCAAATCTTACCTGACCAAAGAGGGGATAGTTTCACAATTATCTTCTCCAGGGACACCCCAGTAGAATGGAGTTGCTAAAAGGAGAAATAGAACCTTTTAGAAATGACAAGATCTATACTCAGTTATTCATCTCTTTCTGATTCATTCTGGGGATATGCCTTAGAAACTGCTATGTACCTTTTGAACTTAGCTCCGTCCAAGTTAGTTTCAAAGACACCAATAGAATTGTGGAAAAGGTGTAAGCCCACCATGAATCATATTCAGATTTGGGGTGCTCCAGCACATGTCTTACAACGAAAGTCAAATAAGATGGACTTGCGTACAAAAATATGCATGTTTATAGGCTATCCTTAAGGAACCAGAGGTTGGTTGTTTATGGTCCGAAAGAAAAGAAGGTCATAGTGAGCACTCGCGCAACTTTCTTAGAGGAGGACTATATGGTAAATTTTAAGCCAAGGAGTAAGGTTATTGATGAGCTAGTCTAAGATCAAGTTTCACCTCAACCTCAAGCAGTTCCAGCTTTTGTTCCTATGGTTGTTCAAAGAGGGGAAAATATACCAATAGTTGAACACACACAGGAACCAGATTCAAAGCCAGAAGTTTAGCATGATGTTCAACAAGTGGAACCTGTAGAAATGCAAGTACCACTTGTGGAAGAAAAAATCAAGAATTGGTTAACCCACGTAATGAGGTTCCTCCAGAAATTGTTAATTCATCTAACTTGGATCGTCCTATAGATGCACAACAAGTGCGGCAAAGTCGTAGTGGGAGATTAGTTCGTAAACCCATAAGATTTCTCTTGTTGGGTGAATCGTATCAGGATGTCATCATTGAAGAAAATTATGATCCCACGAGTTATGACGAGGCACTAGAAGATGTTGATGCTCAGGAAAGGCTTGAGGCTATGAATCAAAATGGATTCTTTGTATTCAAACTCGGTTTGGTCTCTTGTAGATGCACCAAAAAGGGAAAAACCCATTGGGTGTAAGTGGATCTACAAGAGAAAGAAAGGATCGGACGGGAAGGTTGAAACCTTCAAAGCTAGATTGGTGGCGAAAGGGTACACCCAGTAGAAGGTGTGGATTATGAAGAAACCTTTGCGCCGGTTACCATGCTCAAGTCCATCCGGATTTTCTTAGCTATTGCAGCAAATCTTGATTATGAGATTTGGCAAATGGATGTCAAAAACTGCTTTTCTAAATGGAAATTTGGAAGAGGATATTTATATGCAGCAACCAAAAGGGTTCATAGCCAAAGGGCAAGAAAACATGGTATGCAAGTTGCAAATGTTAGGGGTGTTCACGAATACGGGTCACCCGTGAACCCAAACTGATCTGAATAGTTTGGGTTGGGTCATTTCTATATTTGAGTCAAAATCGAACCGAATTGATCAAAACCGTTCATGTACGGGTTGGGTCACGGGTTTAGATTTACAGATCCATTAATCTGTAGTCTCAATCCGTGAACCCCTAATAATAATATAAATTTTATTATTTATATATATATATATTAAAAATAAAAAAATATTTTGAAAATAAAAAAGGTGTGATATTGTAAATGTTTAAGATTGCATTCAAAAATAAGATAGGATATTTTTTAATATTGCATTAAAAAATAGGGTAGAATATTTTTTAGATTGCATTGCATAATATAATAGAATATCTTTAAGATTGTATTGGATAATATGATAGAATATATTTAGGATTGCATTCAAAAATTGGTTAAAATCATATCTTTAAATTAGTATAAATAGAAACATATTTTGGTGTTCATGTATGCATTCCATTCCAAATAATACTAGAGTATTAGAGAGTTTATGTTTGCATCATTGAGAGAATTGTTGTGAGATCATATAGAAGTGTTTGACAAGTTTAATTCTTCAACTCTCAATCAAGATTTAAAGGTACCTATTTGCTTAAGGAATATAAGCGTAAATGTAAAGACCCTCACTGTGGCGCGGGTGACGCCAGATCCCGCGCTGATAGCGCCGGGATCCTTCAGCAGAAAACCCTGTTAAGGGTGTGGCGCGGGTAGCGCCAGACTCTCTGGAATGTGGCGCCAGGGTCGGGCGAGATTCTCTGGAGGTCCACGCCTGGAGCGCCAGAGTTGGCGCTGGGGGCGCCAATTGGGTATGGTTGGTGGCACGGATCGCGCCAGAGGTTCGGCTTGTCCACGCTGTTGGCGTGGGAGCGGCGCTGATGGCGCCACAGTTCTGCAGCTAGCGCGGATGGTGCGGCATCCCGCGCGATCGCGCGGGAAGGTCGATGCAGACTATATTAAAGGGAGGATCGCGTTATGGAGGAGAAGAAAACCATTTTCTTCTTCCTCAGAGCTCCAGCAGCCATGGGAGAGCTTCCCAAGCTCCTATGACCTTGCCTGATGACCCTAAACGCTTCCTGAACCCTTTAATCCTCCTAGAAACCAAGTGGGAGTGAGAATCCTTCCTCCATTTCTCTTGAAACCTTAGAAAAACCCCTTTCTCAGAAGGAGATTACAGAGCTCGAGTTTGGGTGAGGAACGGCGGTGGTTCAGCTGCACCAGGGCTAGGGAGCGTAGCCCAGAGGCCTTCCTCATCAGTTCTGAGGTAAGAAACTCGAGTTTCTCCGATTGATTTATGGATTGGGGGGTTTTGATGAATAGTGACCCATCTGTGATAGGGCTAGAATTAGCTCTGGGTCTAGTTGGGAGATGTGTTTAGAATGTTGTAAGGAGGAAGGATTAGCTTTCTATTTGTGATTTGGTGACTGTTGGTTTTGGCTCTAGGTGAGGGCATGTGTGACTTGGACTGAGTCACTTGATATTAGACATGCCAGAGCCTTACAGATGGGCTTGTAGTGCCTGAGAGGGCCATGGTAACGGTGTCCTGTGATGTGAACCGTCCAAGCCTGAGAAATCTTGAGAGTTTGGGTTGAAAGAGCTTTGAGGCTCACTGATGATGGCTTGTGTGAGTATGGAATGACTCTGAGGCCATGGATGGATCTGAGATAGACCATTGAGGGTCTATAGAAAGACTTGTAGAGGATAAGCCTGATGAACCTTAGGTAGATGACCTGGGTTGATGGAAAGGACTGTGGTTCCTTTCCCAGAGGCAGTAGATGACTGCTTGATGAGCTTAGGCATGATTATATGCTTGAATGGTCTGTGATGTGTGCTTGTATGCCTTGGTAGGGCTTGACACAGTGGGTGTCAGAGGAGCAGACCATCAGTGGAGGCTAGAGCTGTGAGGCACGGCTAGCCAGGTAAGCTCATTGTTCTGGGGTTTTCCCCTTATTCTGGTTTGCCACCCGAATGGGTGATGTATGATATGTATAGAGGAGTATATATATATGCATGTGTTCTGAGCCTGAGAGGCTAATGAACAGTGCTTTGAGTGAATCTCAGACCGTTCCGGATATTTGGAATATGTGATGGCCTAGTGTGTGTTGGGTTGTAATGATGAACCCTAGGATAGACACTGAGACAATGTGAGGGTTATGAGACACCTGTTATGGCAGGTGTGAGGCCGTGGGCCTTTGAGGGAATGCAGATCATGAGATGGTCTGTGATGGAACCTAGAGGATACTGGATGAGTATCAGGCTAGTTGAGGTTCCCTAGCCAGAGGTAGAGTTTGAGGACTCCCTGGAATAGCTGAGATTCCTTGGGAGGTGCCACTGCTCTCCACCTAAGTCCTAAGGACAGATGGAA
>PYAF01004457.1:185582-196519 GCA_007407185.1 Glycine tomentella
ATGAAACCTGTTCCCCTGAGTATAGTTGTTGTATGTTTGATAAATCTGCCTAAATCTGTCAGTGATCTGTCTTTATGGTTCTGTGATGAGAAATTGGATCAGCAGGGGTGTGCCTTATGTGCTTTGTGTGTGACTTTTATGTGTTTGGTGCTATTCTATACATAATGTATCAAGAAAAGCGATTCTGTGCTTCCGCTGAATTTTATAAACTATGTTTTAAACGTTAAACTGATATTATTAATGATAACACGTCGGAGGCCTACGGGGTGTTACACCCACAGATTCACAACACATAAACAGGCAACCATATCACACATGGCCCATTGGCCTGGCACTCTGGCCTCATCAGATCAAATCAATATCATAATCTCAGCACATGACAGGTGGCAGAGCTCCTCAATGCCTGGCGGAGCTCCTCAACGCCCTAACGGAGCTCCTCAACGTCAGTACCTGTCATGATGTGGCAGAGCTCCTCAATGCCATGGGCGGAGCTCCTCAACGCCCAGAATACACGGTGGAGCTCCTCAACACCGGTATTTATCTATTGGCCAACAATTATCTCAATCACAGCATGGATATATCCAATGCAGATACATATAAATCAACATAAACAATGTCATAGCCAATGCATGCAGTATGAATCATGACCAACACTCCCTAGAAGTGTGGTGTGCAACCAAAGCGGGAATTCATCCCCAGAGAACACTGAACTTACCTGGTAAGGGATTACTCTGAAGTTCCTTCCCAGGTCTGTGGCTCCCGCCACCAACAGTCTCAGAATCAATGCCTAATCAAGGCATAACAATCTCATATCAAAACCAGTCCACAGACATACAATTCACCGAACATATTATAACAGAATTCCTCTATCCTAGGGTTCATTCACTCAGCCTACACTAGGCTGCTCTCAGACCTCTCAAGGTCTCACAAGTTACATACAAGCCATCTGAGTCATCCCAGACTCAAAATATACATGCATGGCCTAAGCTCATCAGCCTTATAGCCATCAATCATCATTGGAACGGTCTAAGCCTCAGCCCAGACGCCATTCCACTAGCCTCTCAGGCTCAAAACCAACATAAACAAGCTCTGACTTGGCTTGAGAATCACAAGTGACCTTGTCACAAAGCCACACACACAAGCCACAGAGCTCAAAATCCAAAGTTATCAAAACAGAAACTGAAAGCTAATCCTTCATCTATTCATTGCTCTGAACACATCTCTCAACAGGACCCTGGGCTAATTCTAGCCCCAGCACAAACGGGTCACTATTCATGAAACCCCTCAGATTCAAAATCAAACGGAGAAACTTGTGTTTCTTACCTCAGTGGCGACTCTAAAGGTCTCAGGATAGCTTCCTCGAGCTTCTGTGTCCTTTATACGTCGTGGGTCTTCGCCAATCTCAAGCTCTCTGAGCTTTTCCTCTGAGAAATCACTTCTCACTCAGAAACGGGTTTCAAGAGCGAAAAATAGAAGGATTCAAGCTTCCATAGGTTTCTCTCACACTCAAAGGTCGAAAGGAAGTGTTTAGACTCTTAAATAGGGTCCTAAAAAGCTCGGAAACGCCTCTAATGGAGGTCTGAACGAAGGAGGAAGAAGAAGGGAAGAAAAATGCCCAGCTTTTCGGGCTTCTGGGACTTTTATAGGCCCAAACGCGACTCCCACGCTCCAAGCGTGGAATCCCACGCTCCCAGCATGGACTAGCAGAGGAAATTGCATTTCTGGGCTGCTTTCCACGCCCCTAGCGTGGCCTCCACGCCCCAAGCGTGGACATCCAGATAAAATTGGTTTTCTGAGCTGCTTCCCACGCCCCAGGCGTGGACCTCCACGCTCCAAGCGTGGAACTTCAGAAAACCCATAAATCAGCCTTAAACCTTAGGGTTATTATACCCAACGTCCCACCATCCTCCTCCACCAGCCACGACCACCGGTGACCTCCACGAGTCGCCATTTCTTGCTGTTGGACCACCACACGGAGAGGAACACTTTAATCAAAACTCAACTCCAGGATTCGGTAGAGAAATAAGCCTCCAATCCTCCCTTCGTGGTTTCTTCGAGGTAATCTTGGTTTCCTTTGTCTTTTCCTAGCTAGTTTAAGCTTCTCTTAGTGTCTCATGGTTTGGGTACCATTGTTGGGAGTTTTACACTTTCTTTGAAGACCTGGGGAATGTAAATCTCAGGCATATGGTATATAGATGTAAAATGTGATTGATTGTAATGCTGATGATGACATTGAAATGAAATTATGTTTATGATTATATTAATATAAGATGATATAGATGATTATGATGATGATGTTGAAATGAGATAATGTTGATTGGGTTGATGATGTTGAAATGAGATAATGTTGATTGGGTTGATGATGTTGAAACGAGATAATGTTGATATAGTTGATGATGTTGAATAATAATGTTGGTGATGATGATATTGAAATAAAATGATGTTGATGTTGTTGATGACATTAAGATGACATGATGATAATGATGTTGATAATGACATTGATGAGGGATAATGTTGATGTGAACAATGTCATTGTGTGATGTGGAAATGCATGGATACCCATGGGGGGTGCATGATTGGTTATCCTTGCAGGGAAGGATTTGTTCCTAGCCACGATCAGTGCATCGGTGATGTTGTGTATGTACATGGGGGTGCATGACTGGATAACCTTACGAGAGAGGATTTACGAATTTTAAGCATTTCAAGAGAGAGAGTATTGTTTAAAATTTTGGTCTCTATCTATCTATGGTCAGTGCATTGATGGTGTCCATGTTTCATACTACATATTTGCATGGATGAAATAGAATGATGGACAGTAAGTAACGGGGGTACTAGGGGGAAATCACTCTGTTTGGAATTCCCTTGTGACTCAGGGTTGATCATCATGGGAGAAGGGAGCGACCAGTGCACGAAAGGGTGACCTTGACGAGCTACTACATCATTTTCCTGAGAGAGGCTATTTCCATGAGGATGGTTGTAACACCCCGGACGTGTTATCATTAATAATATCATAAGCGCGCTATAAGCGTTAACTAAACGCGGTGCGGAAGCGATAGAATCGTTTTCTTGATTACATTATGCATGGAATATAAAAACACAACACAAACATCATAACACAAGCCCCTGCTGATCCAGTTATTACAAAATATAAAACAACATAGGCAGAAAACACAGAAATCTATCAAGAGACATCAGGAGGAAACATAACGCATATACATCACATAATCTGTACATATACATACACTCATAAGTTCTACCACATCTGTGGTTATACAACATAAATATGTACAGACAACGGGTGTACACTCACACCCTATACTTATACAAAAATACAAGACAGAGATCAAAAGAAAGAGACTCTTCTAGTTCTTCATTTGCAGCCCATGACAATCCAGCATACTCAGCTCGGGCCTCCTGCCCTGTGGTAACTTCTCTCCTCTAGAAGTACCTGAAAACCACAAACCCCACACAGAGTGAGACAAATGTCTCAGTAAACTCAGGGTTCTGGGAGATCCTCCCTTACCCTGGTTCACCACCAAGCACAAACACTTATAACAAACATAACCGGGCCTAGGACATCATCCTGGCCATCACACATTCCCCAGCTCTCTGGGTACTAACTGGATGCTCTCAGCATCAGAGGTCTCTCACCTCATACTGGCTCTCAAGCCATATCAGATCAGTCTCACAGAGGTACCATAACATAGTGTCCACCCTAGGACACTTCTCATATCAGAGAGGCACCGCCTCATCATTGAACCAACATTGCCTGAGTCACCTACTCAGGACTTCACACACACATTGCCTGAGGAATCTCTCAACTCAGGACTTTCAGAATCCAGATATGGCTCATCTAAGAGGCCCTAGGCTCTCATTCCCTCGGGAAGCCCTCTCTTAGAGATACAACATATCTGTCTACTGCCTGGCCTCACCAGGACTTCCATAACTCATGCCTGGGCAAGAACATCCATAACTGGGCAATCACCTCTAGGGCTTTCACGGCACATGCCTGAGAGAGTTCATCTCACACAGGAGGCACTCAATCTCTCAGGACTTTTCAGTCCAATGCCTGAGAGGGATCATCTCACACCGGAGGCACTTAACCCCTCAGGACTTCCAATCTTCTGCCTGTGAGAGACTATCCACACCGGGAGCTCTCAATCCCACAGGACTTTCCTCTGCCTGGGAGAGACAATCCACACCGGGAGCTCTCAATCCCCCAGGACACTCATCAGCTGCATGAGAGAGACAATCCACACAGGGAGCTCTCAATCCCTCAGGACTTGCCAGTCAGATACCTGAGAGAGACTATCCACTTAGGGAGCTCTCAATCCCTCAGGATCTCTAATCACTTGCTTGAGAGAGACAATCCACACAGGGAGCTCTCAATCCCTCAGGATTTTCCACTGCCTGGGAGAGACAATCCACACGGGAGCTCTCAATCCCCCAGGGCTTTCACAACACTGTCCTGGGAAAACCCTCCAGGACTTTCAACATCACTGCCTAAGGAGGAACATCCATGTAGGGCAATCCACCCTTAGGACTTTAGTGGAGAGCAGTGGCACCTCCCATGGAATCTCAGCTATTCCAGGGAGTCCTCAAACTCTTCCTCTGGCTAGGGAACCTCACTAGCCCGATACTAGTCCAGTATCCTGAAAGTTCCAACAATGACCATCTAGTGGTCTTCATCTCAATCAAAGAACACTTTCACAGTGTTCATCCATCTTGAGGCCCACGGCCCCACACCTGAACCACAAGTGTCACAATTACCCTCACACCATCTCAGTGTCTATCCTAGGGTTCATCATAAATTCATACATCTAGAACGGTCTGAGTATCACTCAAAGTACCGTTCATCTAGCCTCTCAAGCTTCAATCACATACAATTATCCACAACAGGCCACACTGGCCTTTCATTCCACAACATGCACATTATATACATATAATCAAGCATGGCATGCAGTCATCACCTACTTGGGTGGCAAATAAGAGAAAGGGCTAATCCCCTGAACGATGAGCTTACCTGATAGTTGTGCCGGCAACTCCAGCCTCTGGAACAATGGTCTGCTTCTTTGACACCTCGTGTCAAGCCCTATCAAGGCAACCAATCACATATCACAGACCATTCACACACATAAACAATCATAGCTCATCAGACAGTCCACCACTGTCACAGAGGAAGGAACCTCAATCCTTTCCATCAACCCGAGTCATCTACTCTAGGGTTCCTCAGGCTCATCCATCACAAGCATGTTCATAGACCCTCAGTGGTCTATCTCAGTTCAACCATGGCCTTAGAGTCACCACAGACTCAAGCCAAGCCATTCTCAGTGAGCATCAAAGCTCTCTCAACCCAAACTCTCAGGGTTTCTCAGGGCTTGGACGGTCTATCATACCAGACACCGTCTCCATGACCTATCAGACACCTCAAGCCCATCACTAAGGCTCTTGCATGTCTCAGATCAAGTGACTCAGTCCAAGTCACACATGCATAACCTAGAGCCAAAACCAACATTCACCAAATCACAAACTGAAAGCTAATCCTTCCTCCTCACTTCATTCTAAACACATCTCCCAACTGGACCCAGAGCTAATTCTATCCCTATCACAGATGGGTCACTATTCACAGGAAACCCCCAAATCCAAAATCAATCGGAGAAACTCGAGTTTCTTACCTCAGAACTGATGAGGAAAGCCTCTGGGCTGCTCTCCTGAGCCTTGGTGCAGCTAAACCACCGCTGTTCCTCTCGCAAGTTCGAGTTCTCTTCAGCCTTTCTTAGAGAAAGAGATTTCTGGGGTTTCAAAGGATGTGGAGGAAGGATTCTCGCTCTCACAAGGTTTCTAGGAAGATTAAAGGGTTCAGGAAGCGTTTAGGGTCATCAGGCAAGGTCATGGGAGCTTGGAAAACTCTCCCATGGCTGCTGGAGGCTCTGAGGAAGAAGAAAACATTTTTCTTCTCCTCCAAAACGCGACCCCCTTTAAATATAGTCTGCACCAACCTTCCCGCGCGGATCGCGTGGGACGCCGCGCCATCCGCGCCAGCTGCAACAACTGTGGCGCCATCAGCGCCAGCTTCCAGAGACCCTGGCGCCCTCAACGCTAATCCCGCGCCATCAGCGCCAGATTCCAAAATCTGTGGCGTTATTGGCGTGGCCATGGCGCCCCTGGCGCCATCTTCCAGTGGCCATGGCGCTGTCCACGCCAACTCTGGCGCCGATCGCGCCACACCCTATACCTGGTTTTCTCATCAGGCTTCTGGCGCTATCCACGCGCATCTCACGCCGTCCGCGCCAGAAGTCAGGGTCTTACAATGGTAGCACATTGCATGCTGAGAGAAGAGTCAAGTGCATGCATGCATTCTAAGCATGATTGTTTTGATTTGTGAAATAAAATGGATAACTAGTTTGTTACGTGTATATGGAAATGATGTATCATAGAGAATAAATTGTGTTTGTTATTGTTGTTTCCTTCAAATTATTGTTACTTGATGCTTGTTAGTTTTGTATAATAAACCCACCCTTGCATTTTTTGTACAATGTAGTTACATGTGATGATCGTTGGTTGTTACCTATGATGATCGTGAACTTTCGTTTGTGGGAGTAAATGAACAGTAATATACGACTTTGGAGGGAGACTATTTTGTTAGAGCTGCCGAGCTGACGTGATAATGTCGGGATTCTTTTTGGAAAATAGTTGTGTTTTGTAAATCAACTCTTCCTTGGTTAGTCTATTGTTGTGTTTTGAAATATACATGCATATGTATTTAAATATATATTTGTTCATTGTATGACAAGTGTATTACCGTGAAAATTTTATTATTATTTTCATAATCAAATTAATGGAGGTTTTCATTAAAATTTGAAATTTTCACGATTAGAATTAGTGATATCGTAACGACGAGGCGGGTCGTTACACACACATTTCCTTTTTCAAATATATTAAAATTCTTAACAATTAATTTATATATGATAGATAGAAGGAAAGCATAAAGTACAAGTAATTAGTTCATTTTTAAATTTTACACTTATATAATAAATTATTCCTGAATATATTTTGAGAGCGATATAAATTTCAACAATATAATATGTTCTTCATTCTTTCACATAATCTTCCATATCAAATTATATTATTTTTATTTTTTAATTGATTATTCATCTAAAGAAAAAGTTTACTTCTTTTTTTTTTTACTGTTTTTTCTAGATCAAAGATCACATATGTCTTCTAGCTAATCCGCTGTACTATGCTTACCATGCATGATTGTTAAATAGATCGTTCTTACACATGTAAACATAATGGTACCTTATACTACTATGTCAACCATATGTGTTTTAAACAATGAGATATTTATAACAATATTTTATTAATTAAATATTTTTACATTTTCTAAATAAAAAATATACACCTATATATTTATATTTATGTTAGTAAATATTTTTTTATTAATTCAACCTTTCTTTCTTTCATATTTTTATTTTTCTTATTTTTGACATATTTATGAATGTACATGTAATTGCATAAACCTAGTGGTGGAGAGTTTGGGTAGCAAGCATGAGGACTTAGATTTTATCATCATTTTTGTTATTGCATAAAAACAATGCTCACACAATTAATGTAAAAGATATTTACTAATTACAATAAATAAGACGTGCTTTTGTACACATGTGTAAATTAAATAAAAATATTATTAAACAAAAGTATTGATTATTGTCGCAACCGAGGTAACACGGGGACGACATATATATTTATTAAAACATGTAGTCGTCACCAATATTTTTATCTTGAGGAAAAAATATTGAAAAATCCTTAAAATAAATGAATGGTCTTTTTAACAAAAATAGGTTCGGGTGTCAATTATGTGTAGCAAAAGTCTATAAAGTCAGTTGAAAAAAATGGTACCAATTAATTGTACAAAATTTATATAATCTTATAAATATTTATTTTACCCCCAAAAAAATATTTTTTATTTTTTTAAATAACACATTTGATTTTTTGTTTCAGAAATTTTATTTATATTTTTAAAAGAAAAAAGTAGCACAAAGATTTAAGCTAGCAAAATGGCTAATCATTTAACCCTCACAATCCAATGTTATTGAAGATATAATTACTGCTATTGATTGATACTTGAATGATTATTTTTTTATATAAATAACAACTCTATGCACTAAAGTTTTAGATAAGAAATAACAATTCAATAAACTTTTATGATTAAGCAACATCAAAAGGTAGGAATGTTAGTCCATTAATATCACAAATCATTGCATGATTCAAAATAATGTTATTTTTATTTAAAAACACAAGCAATATGAATCAATAAAGAACCTAAAACCAGATTTTTTATACTACAAGAAACAGTATTCACCACTTTCTAACAAAAGAAAAATGTAATAAAACAAATACATGTCCCTGAAACTAAACCATGACCTTCTATTCTTTTTTTTAAGAAAGAAAATTAACACTAAACTAACCTATATACAAAGAAGGCACGTACCGCAAAGTACACAACCTTATCTTTTGTTATTATTATTTTAGTATTTCTAACTTAAAAGATAAAATAAAAAAAAAGTAAAAATAAACTCAATGAATAAAAAAAAAAAACCTTTCGTGCCTCTTGTATCCTAAAGCTATCATTATTTCTTTATCTTATTATACAAGTTGAACTTTCTTTTTTTCCACCAAAACAACATCTTTTAATATTCTAATCCTAAAATAAAAAAGAAAAGGTGCTTTTTAACCCACAATATTAAGGTAAACATGTGCTCCCAATGTATATACTTATTTTATTCAGAAAATAAACATCTGTATCGCATATATACACGAATTCATGAAACCAAAACTTAAATGAAGAAGCCAAACATAACAATAAATGGACGAAAGAAAAGAAAAAAGAAAAAAAAAAAAAAAGAACAAGGACCTGATCTAAAGCACGTAACAGTAAAACAGAGCTGCAAGCTGGTGGACTTGATCCAAGATTGGAAATAAGGCGCTATCGCCCTATGTTGCAAGTGTGGGGCTACTGATTATAGCAGCATAATCACCTTTAGAAACAATTGCAATTGTGAAGAAACAGTCTTTCTCTTTAGCCCTTCACCGAATTCTCTCTCTTTCTTTTTCCCCCTTTGTTAAGGCTGAGTCTTCTTTTATAGACTAATTTGAGTTTGTTCTTCAAGTAATTAATTAAGTATCCATATTATCTCTTAATTTTCAGCTTAATGGTTGTTGACACTTCTTTCTTGTAACCAACCTATTTTCCTATCTTATTTCCCCTATTTTCTTTAAACTAATTAAAAAACAGAACTATACCAAGATAAAATTAGGTATTTACAATTACAAATCAACTACTAACAAGTAGTTAGTTCAAGTGATACAAGACTCTATTCTCTTAAATAAGATATCAAATTCGAATTTTGTGGATAAAAAAATATAATTAGAAAAAAAGAATCTCAATAAAGATAAAAATTGTCCGTCAAATTTTTCGATAAAAATTAATTATCGACCAAATTTTTGAATTAATTGACAATAATCATTAATATAATCTGAATAAATTTATAATCAATAGAGAATTAAATTATCCATATTAATGTTATTTATTATTTAATTTTGTTCAAATATCTTATCATTTATTATATAACTCCTACCTCTTCGATCCACAATACCTCAATTACTACTACCTCTCACAATCTTTTATATATCCCCAAATTGCTACCTCTCCCACACTTGCCTGAATACCTCTTTTTTTCTGTTTTTTTTTTTTTTTAATGTTTTTTCTCTTACTTTTTCTCATACCATTCCCGTAAATGTTTGACTCCTTAAACTTTTGTTGTCTTGCTTCTACCATTCTTCTTCCCGGAGTCATCATTGTTCTTATTTCGTTTATTATCTCATCATTATTACATTCTTTGCTCTTTACGTTTGCCTTTTAAATTTCTATCTTTTTTTGTGCTTCTATCTTCCTCTTCCTCTTATTCTTCTTTTTTTTTTTTTTTAGTTTTTCAGATTCAATCTATGCCTTTGTGATTCTTTCAAATTTTAATTTAGTTCATTCTAATTTTAATATTTTTCATATGATTGTTTCAGGTTTAGGAGATCTTCATAACTTCAAGACGATTCTTAGAACAATTGTTTAACCATAAAATCCAAAGAGGCAAAGTAGATTTTGGAATAACTTTTCCTTTAAATAATGGTTTTTCTCTTTCAGATTGTTGCGTTTGCGTAAAGTAGTGTTTAATTTGAAAATTGTATGTTTGAGTGTAACCTGCATATATATATATATATATATATATATATATATATATATATGTGATGATAACATGATTCCTTATAATAATTTTTAATTTTTGAATTTTAAATATTTGTAAAATTATTGTAGTAAAGATGTTTGAACAAATTAGTATCAAATTTTATTAAATATATTAATAGTTAAATTATTTTTTTTCCTATATAATTAGGAAATTAGTGTAACCTAAGTGCTTCTTCGAGTGGGTGTCTAATTATATATCCCAACATCACATTTATTTAAACAAAAAAGAAGAATCAGACATAGTGTACATAACAAATTTTAATGCACTTTGAAACCGCAAAGTCAAATAATCCTTTTGTATCATTTATCGTAATTATTACGAGAATCAATTTTTTTAACAGCCAAATATGAAATCAATTTTACTTAAAATTCATATTGGCTTATTATGCTATTAAAAAATATTATAAATGTATTAATAAGAATAATAATCCATTTAAATTTAAAAATTAAAATTATAACAATAATAATGCACTCTTAACACAAAACATAAATGTATTTTTAATCAAAAGTAAAAAAAAAAATTGGCTAATTTTAATAAAATATAAAATAATTTTATATGTCAGTACAAAAGATACAATAAAAATTCTAGATGCACTTAGTCAATAGCTTGATTTGATATAATATTTAAATTCATTTAAAA